>SJYX01007518.1:227396-306743 GCA_006410675.1 Oreotragus oreotragus
GATTCATGGGGTCGCAAAGAGTCGGACACGACTGAGCGACTGAACTGAAGGTTGAGTTTGGAGATTGCTTGTTTCCTGAGACAAGCTTGTATAGCTATCAGTGTCTTAGAGCTGTTGTCTGCCTCTTACAGGTTTCTGAAAGTCTCATTTTGAAACATTTATTTATTTGACTGCGCCAGACCTTAGCTGTGACATGCAGGACCATTAGTTGTGGTCTGTGCTGTCTTTCAGTTGTGGCGCAAGCTCTCAGCTGCAGCACGTGGAATCTAGCTCCCTGACCAGGGATCAAACCCAGGCCCTCTGCTTGGGGAGCACGCAGTCATAGTGGACCACCAGGAAGCCCGTCATTGGTTTTGGATTATCAGGTTTCATTTTCATTTGTCTCTAGATATTAATTTTCTCTTTATTTCTTCGGTGACCCATTGGTTGTTCAGTAGCATAGTAGTAACTTCCACATATTTTGTTTTTTTGCATTTTTTAAAATTGTAGCTGATTCTTAATCTCATAATATTGTGGTCCGAAAAGATGTTTGATAAAAATTTGTTTTCTTAAATTTACCAAGGCTTTGTGTTTGGAAGGAATGATGCTAAAGCTGAAACTCCAGTACTTTGGCCCCCTCATGCGAAGAGTTGACTCACTGGAAAAGACTGATGCTGGGAGGAATTGGGGGCAGGAGGAGAATGGGACGACCGAGGATGAGATGGCTGGATGGCATCACGGACTCGATGGACGTGAGTCTGAGTGAACTCCAGGAGTTGGTGATGGACAGGGAGGCCTGGCATGCTGCAGTCCATGGGGTCACAGAGTCAGACACAACTGAGCAACTGAACTGAACTGTGTTCCAGCATGTGATCTATCCTGGAAAATGTTCCATATGCACTTGAAAAGTGTGTATTCTGCTGCTTTCAGATGGAATGCTCTATGAATGTTAATTAAGCCTATATGGTCTAATGGTTCATTCAAAGCCTGTGTTTCCTCATTTTCTGCCTGATCTATTGATATGAGGGTTAGAGGCCCCCACCATTACTGTGGTAATGTCAATTTTTCCTTTCATGTATTTGCCTTAAGTATTGAGGTGCTCCTATACTGGTGCATATATATTCATAATTATTATGTATTCTTGGGTTGATCCCTCGATAATAATGTCATGTCCTTGTCTCTTTAGCAGTCTTTAAATTGTTTTATCTGATATGAGTATGGCTACTCCAGTTTCCTTTTGATTTCCATTTGCATGGAATAACTTTTTCCATTCCCTCACTTTCGGTCTGCAGGTGTTCCTAAATCTGAAGTGGATCTCTTGTAGACAGTATACATATGGGTCTCATTAAAAAAAAAAAAAAAAATCAATTCAGGCAGTCTATGTCTTTTGGTTGGGGCATTTAATCTCTCTACACTTAATGTAATTACCTATATATATATATACAGTTGCCATGTTGTTGTTTTATTGCTTTGTATCTATTTTTAGGTCTTTTTATCTTCCCTTCCTCTTTTGTTCTCTTCTCTTGTGATTTGATAATTACCTTTAATGTTTCTTTTTGTGTGTGTGTGTATCTATTGTAGATTTTTGGTTTGATTACCACAAGGTTTTGATATACCAGTATGTATGTATGTGTATATATATTGACACAAATATATATATATATATATATGTAATTTTTGGTATATATATAAAATTTGGTTTAAGTTGATCTCTCAATTTCAAACATCATGCCTTTGCACTCTCCTCCTCTCATGATTCCCGGTTTTGATATATTTGTGTGTTGATGATTTCCTGCTTTTTACTATATGCTTGCCTTTACTGGTGAGCTTTCCCATTTTGTAATTTTGTTTCTAGTTGTGGCCTTTTCCTTTCCACCTAGAAAAGTTCATTTAGCATTTGTTATACAGTTGGTTTGGTGGTGCTGCATTCTTCTAGCTTTTACTTGTCTGTAAACATTTTGTCAGCTCTTAACTTTCAATTAACCTTGCATTCCTACAGCAGGCTGCACTCTGCAGATCCGGGTAACTGTAGACCTGCCCTGGTCTCAACTATTTCAAACCTTTTTGGCTCATAACCTTGGAACATCGTAACCTATGGCCCTTTCGTTAAGCAAGACACGGTTGCTTCTAATTTGCTGAAAGCAGTAAGTCAGTGTAGTTAGGTCATGTAACTCCCTCAACTTCTCTCCCGTCCGGTTTTACTGAGACATAACTGATGTTCAGCACTGTGTAAGTTCCCATGCTAGCCACCTTATTTTTTCCAGTCCTTCCTACTCAAAAGGCATGTCCCTTCACCTAAGGCCAGCTCCTCTACCCTGACATCTGTAGAAGGCACTGAAAGTGAACCAAAAAACAGGCGGTCCTGCAAATCTAGTCCATAACGCCAAGGTTATGAGATCAAAGCCTAAGGACAGCCGGTGACAGGAAGTCAGTGGGGCTCTGAGCGGCGGCCACGCAACAATTTCCTTGCTCTCTTTCTCCAGTTGGTGGAACACTCCTAATCTCTTCTGGTTGGTGGCTGCCAGATTAGAATTGGGTTTTGCTCAAATCAACTCTTAAAATTATTAAAAAATATTTTATTGATGTATAGTTCGTTTACAATGTTAATTTCTGCTGTACAGCGCACTGGTTCGGTTTTACAGTCATATTCTTTTCCACTATGGTTTATCCCAGGATATTGAATATAGCTCACTGTGCTATGTAGAAGGACCTTGTTGTTTATCCATCCTATACATAATAGTTGGCATCTGTTAACCCCATAACCCCAGTCCTTCCCTTCCCACCCCCACAGCAACCACCAATGTGTTCTCTATGTCTGTGAGTCTGTCTCTGTTTCGTAGGTCTTTTAAAGTTCTTAACTGGCCTCAATTTATCTTTAACAGACCCAATCTTCACATTGATTTTTAGTGCTGCGAGTCATTCCAATGTCATGTTTTTTTAAATAAGAAGAAGGCAAGAATACAAAAAGACAAAAAGAAGAGGAAAAGAGACGGCAATGCACATAGGGAGGAGGAGGACAGTTTATAGGAGGACCTCAGAAGTCAGGATGAGGCTCCAGAAAACAAGCATTCAAGAGGAAATAAACATCAGACATTAGAGAGTGAAAGGTTCCCCACAAGGCTGCTGCTAGTAACTGGGAACAGCTCCCAAGACTCTCAGGAATATTTTAAATCACTTACCTTTCTCCTAAAGTCTATTTTTCTGTTACAAAAAGGCAAAATCCCCAGCTCTTTAACAGGGGCAGCATTCAAATGAGCTGAGATAAAATTATGTTCTTAAATTTGTCTCTGGGCATGTAAGCATATTCAAAGCACCAAAGGAGCAACAACTTCAACTGCCTTCTCAGATGACGTTTTTACAATCAAATGCATGAACTATAACACATGATCTCTTAGGTTAGAACTATGCTTCCCATCAAAGGCACACACTTGAGGCCCATGAAAAAGAAGTTTTTGTCACTTGAAAGTGGTACTGAATTTCTGTTCGTGGAGACTCCAGGTCCCCCATGATAAAGTGTGAGGACAACATGATTATCACCTTGAACCTGACCACCACCACTGCCACTTGGTCAAATAAATTGACAATGTCATGAGAAAAGTCATAACTGGTCATGGTTCCAAAGGAACCATGTGCCGTCCTTCTGATCATATTTGATGCCATTTTTAATAAAACTCTACCATTTGATTCTTAAATGTACAGAGGCTAAAAGGATATAACTACATTACCTTGTCATACATTCCCCGCTTTCAGTTCATGTCTTTTAGTGATTTATTAACTTTTCCCCTTTTGAAGAGAAGAGGGCTGGGGACCCTGTAGGTTCAGTGTCACCAACAGTGACTGGCATATGGTTGGTACTTTTGAATTAAAAGTAGAATGACTGTTATTTTATCATTTGTTCATTATATATTATATCCTTGTGTTTCTGTCCCCCAAACTTAGCCTATCACACTGTTTCTCAAGAGAGATCATCCATGTAACATTTACTTAAAACAAATAAATGGAAAAAATTCACTTTAAAGAATCAGTTATTCCATATGTTCAAGTGAATATGTTTTATTAAATGCATACTATAATAATATCTTTCTATAGTATGTGAGTATACATAATAAATTAAAAGGTATATATTTATTAAATATAGATATAATACCAGAACATGATTATTTCAGATGAGAAAATCAAAATAAACCCATTTTTAAGTCTCTTTTGGTCACTCCAAATGGCTATTTGCTCATAAAAAAATACACCGATTTGTTTTTTTTCCCTGGGGAAAAAAATTAATTCCATAGCAATGTAGTTAAGGGACATATTTTATTTCATAGCTTTTCTGCAAGCAAACTTGCTTTGATACAAAATGAGTTCAATGGTACAGGCGCTACTGTCCACTCAAGCAAAAGAAAACCTCACATTTAGATGAATGCATTTTATGATGATACTCTTACAGGATACTAGGTCTCAGGTCCGGGTAGCCTCTGGCCTCGGGTGAAGCCATGGGCGCAGAAATGCACAAGAGTCTGGGAGTCTCAGAGCGTGGGAAGGCGCAGAAAGGACTTCCTGTGAGTCAGGCAGGAGGATAAGAACCGTGGTGGGTGTGTCTGTCTCTCTGCCCCCATCTTGCAGTTTACACTGACATCATCTCGGAACAGATCCCTGGGGGTGTCTTTTGGCTTTTCGGGGTTTCCAGAGAAGCAGGGGTGTGTCATGAGGTATCCTTCACGTTAGCGCCCAGTGGAGGGCTGGCTGCCGGGAGGCTGTGGACTTACCTTCAGGTACCGTGTGCTCCATGTAGGAACCTCTGTGCCTGTCAAACACTCTCTCCCGCCTCACAGAGCGTGAGTCCAACCCCAGACTATCCGACCCAAAATCATACAGAGGAAAGAAAAAGACAAATACACAGATAAGGCCATCTGCAGAACTTTAAACTCACCTCTTGCAATATTTCACAATAATCTCTACATCATATGTTACATCTTTCAGACTTAAATAGTAAAGGCTTCAGGAAGGGCCGCAGCGGAACCAATTGCACTATCTCTTGGAGGACTTGTCCAGTTTGCTGGCAGGTGATTTCCTCTGGGGCGTGGGGATTTTGGAAGGCTTGGCTCCAGGTGGCCGAGAACCTGCTCGGGGCGTAGGCCTGTGTACTGGGGGGACAGTCTCCACGTCGGAGCACGCGGACTGGATCTCCGAGATGTCGAAGTCCGAGGCGTCGCTGCCGCGGCGGCTGCTGGCCCGGCTGCCGGCTTTGCTGCCGGCCCGGCTCCCGGGTCGGCTCGGCGTCCTCCTGGGATCTGAGGAGAGAGAGGGCACAGACAGGTCATCCTGCCTCCTGCGTCCCACTGCCACCGGTACTCGAAGCTCAACACCGCATTCCATCTCGGCTAGTCTGCCGGACACCTAGGAGGTGCTCAGGCCATACCTGGGGGTTTTATGGCCTTGCTACGACCCTTAAGGGGATGAAACACACAGAAAGCTGGATACGCACACAAAGTGGGGGTTGGGGGCCATCCCACTTAAACAGGAATTCCACTGACTGGACACAGATGGAAGGATTAGACGTACTGAACTGGAGATTGTGTTTTCCAAAGTGGCAGGTCTGCCCTAGGGACGTGGGCAGTGCACATGCACAGCACGCACTTGGCGCAAGTCTTACCTGCAGATGAGGAATTCAAAGCAGAGGGGAACGGAAGACAAAAACTTTGTTTAAAGAAGCTTCAGCCTTGCTATAAAGAAAGCTGAGCGCCAAAGAATTGCTGCTTTTGAACTGTGGTGTTGGAAAAGACTCTTGAGTCCCTTGAATCACAAGGAAATCCAACCAGTCCACCCTAAAGGAGATCAGTCCTGAGTGTTCATTGGAAGGACTGAGGTTGAAGCTCACACTCCAACACTTTGGGCCACCTGATGCGAAGAACTGATTCACTGGAAAAACCCTGAGGCTGGGAAAGATTGAAGGCGGGAGGAGAAGGAGACGACAGAGGATGAGCTGGTTGGATGGCATCACTGACTCGATGGACACGAGTTTGAGTAAACTCCAGGAGTTGGTGATGGACAGGGAGGCCTGGCATGCTGTGGTCCATGGGGTCACAAAGAGCTGGACACGACTGATTGACTGAACTGAACTGAGGCTTGCTGTGCTCAGGACCCTGGGGTCAGAACCAGAGTGGTTGGGCTTTTCCAACCACCCGAAACAGAGCCCAGCGCAATTATCAAGCAGCAAAGGAGGCCAGATCTTCTGGCCTCAAGGGGTACATCCTATCGTAGCTTTTCTTTGATTTCACAGTCACTCTCTCATCTTTCTCTGGTGCTTTCTGAAAGGGAATTTTTGAGTCCCTTATTCCTCTGGCCCACTGATCCCCTACCTTAAATGGACGACCACCTGTCATTTCAGAAGCACGGAGCAGCATCAGTTCGTCTTCCCTGAGTAGGAAGAAACGGGACTCTCACCTTTAGATCACATCAGGGAGGAAACAGCCCAGACTCACCAGCAAACTGGGTCCGCACTCTGGCAGCTGCGGTGGTGATCAAGCCGCTGTCCTCCCCGGAGTGGAAGCCTTTCCCTGACAAGTATCCTGGAAGTCGGAGCTTGCTTCCCTGTATCGGCGTCCCCTGTGGTTAATCAGGGAAAAGACATTTCAGACACTGCGTTTGTCCCATGATCCTCCGCCGACACCACTTCACAGGCTGTGGGAACCCTCCGCTGACACTTGGGAGGTGGAGGGGAGAGCCTACCGGTTAAACAAGGCACTCGGTTCCCACCTACTAACTTCTTGTTCTCTCCCAGCATTCAGAGGGAACCCTCTAAAGGAGATGAGTCCATGTCGGAGAGAAGGTATGAAAATGGAAGCAACAAACCGTGAGTATGTTAGTATTTCTCAGCTAGTCAGCGAATATCACAGAGTTCAGAGTTCAGCCAAAAAAAAGAGGATGGTGATTGCATGGTACAGAGAGAAGATGGGGCTCTGAAAAATTGTGTTTGGATTATCTGCTGCTTGCAAGGCTTTTAGGGACCAAGGCAGAAATAAACAGAACAGAAAGAAAATAAGAAATGCTTAGACAGCCATCATTTAAACAAACAAAATGGCCCCCCAAAGTGGCATTTTATTAATCTGTAAGACGTCACTTTTATCTCTTGGCCCTATCACCTTCTATGGTCCTGNAGGACCTTGTTGTTTATCCATCCTATACGTAATAGTTGGCATCTGTTAACCCCATAACCCCAGTCCTTCCCTTCCCACCCCCACAGCAACCACCAATGTGTTCTCTATGTCTGTGAGTCTGTCTCTGTTTCGTAGGTCTTTTAAAGTTCTTAACTGGCCTCAATTTATCTTTAACAGACCCAATCTTCACATTGATTTTTAGTGCTGCGAGTCATTCCAATGTCATGTTTTTTTAAATAAGAAGAAGGCAAGAATACAAAAAGACAAAAAGAAGAGGAAAAGAGACGGCAATGCACATAGGGAGGAGGAGGACAGTTTATAGGAGGACCTCAGAAGTCAGGATGAGGCTCCAGAAAACAAGCATTCAAGAGGAAATAAACATCAGACATTAGAGAGTGAAAGGTTCCCCACAAGGCTGCTGCTAGTAACTGGGAACAGCTCCCAAGACTCTCAGGAATATTTTAAATCACTTACCTTTCTCCTAAAGTCTATTTTTCTGTTACAAAAAGGCAAAATCCCCAGCTCTTTAACAGGGGCAGCATTCAAATGAGCTGAGATAAAATTATGTTCTTAAATTTGTCTCTGGGCATGTAAGCATATTCAAAGCACCAAAGGAGCAACAACTTCAACTGCCTTCTCAGATGACGTTTTTATAATCAAATGCATGAACTATAACACATGATCTCTTAGGTTAGAACTATGCTTCCCATCAAAGGCACACACTTGAGGCCCATGAAAAAGAAGTTTTTGTCACTTGAAAGTGGTACTGAATTTCTGTTCGTGGAGACTCCAGGTCCCCCATGATAAAGTGTGAGGACAACATGATTATCACCTTGAACCTGACCACCACCACTGCCACTTGGTCAAATAAATTGACAATGTCATGAGAAAAGTCATAACTGGTCATGGTTCCAAAGGAACCATGTGCCGTCCTTCTGATCATATTTGATGCCATTTTTAATAAAACTCTACCATTTGATTCTTAAATGTACAGAGGCTAAAAGGATATAACTACATTACCTTGTCATACATTCCCCGCTTTCAGTTCATGTCTTTTAGTGATTTATTAACTTTTCCCCTTTTGAAGAGAAGAGGGCTGGGGACCCTGTAGGTTCAGTGTCACCAACAGTGACTGGCATATGGTTGGTACTTTTGAATTAAAAGTAGAATGACTGTTATTTTATCATTTGTTCATTATATATTATATCCTTGTGTTTCTGTCCCCCAAACTTAGCCTATCACACTGTTTCTCAAGAGAGATCATCCATGTAACATTTACTTAAAACAAATAAATGGAAAAAATTCACTTTAAAGAATCAGTTATTCCATATGTTCAAGTGAATATGTTTTATTAAATGCATACTATAATAATATCTTTCTATAGTATGTGAGTATACATAATAAATTAAAAGGTATATATTTATTAAATATAGATATAATACCAGAACATGATTATTTCAGATGAGAAAATCAAAATAAACCCATTTTTAAGTCTCTTTTGGTCACTCCAAATGGCTATTTGCTCATAAAAAAATACACCGATTTGTTTTTTTTCCCTGGGGAAAAAAATTAATTCCATAGCAATGTAGTTAAGGGACATATTTTATTTCATAGCTTTTCTGCAAGCAAACTTGCTTTGATACAAAATGAGTTCAATGGTACAGGCGCTACTGTCCACTCAAGCAAAAGAAAACCTCACATTTAGATGAATGCATTTTATGATGATACTCTTACAGGATACTAGGTCTCAGGTCCGGGTAGCCTCTGGCCTCGGGTGAAGCCATGGGCGCAGAAATGCACGAGTCTGGGAGTCTCAGAGCGTGGGAAGGCGCAGAAAGGACTTCCTGTGAGTCAGGCAGGAGGATAAGAACCGTGGTGGGTGTGTCTGTCTCTCTGCCCCCATCTTGCAGTTTACACTGACATCATCTCGGAACAGATCCCTGGGGGTGTCTTTTGGCTTTTCGGGGTTTCCAGAGAAGCAGGGGTGTGTCATGAGGTATCCTTCACGTTAGCGCCCAGTGGAGGGCTGGCTGCCGGGAGGCTGTGGACTTACCTTCAGGTACCGTGTGCTCCATGTAGGAACCTCTGTGCCTGTCAAACACTCTCTCCCGCCTCACAGAGCGTGAGTCCAACCCCAGACTATCCGACCCAAAATCATACAGAGGAAAGAAAAAGACAAATACACAGATAAGGCCATCTGCAGAACTTTAAACTCACCTCTTGCAATATTTCACAATAATCTCTACATCATATGTTACATCTTTCTTAAATAGTAAAGGCTTCAGGAAGGGCCGCAGCGGAACCAATTGCACTATCTCTTGGAGGACTTGTCCAGTTTGCTGGCAGGTGATTTCCTCTGGGGCGTGGGGATTTTGGAAGGCTTGGCTCCAGGTGGCCGAGAACCTGCTCGGGGCGTAGGCCTGTGTACTGGGGGGACAGTCTCCACGTCGGAGCACGCGGACTGGATCTCCGAGATGTCGAAGTCCGAGGCGTCGCTGCCGCGGCGGCTGCTGGCCCGGCTGCCGGCTTTGCTGCCGGCCCGGCTCCCGGGTCGGCTCGGCGTCCTCCTGGGATCTGAGGAGAGAGAGGGCACAGACAGGTCATCCTGCCTCCTGCGTCCCACTGCCACCGGTACTCGAAGCTCAACACCGCATTCCATCTCGGCTAGTCTGCCGGACACCTAGGAGGTGCTCAGGCCATACCTGGGGGTTTTATGGCCTTGCTACGACCCTTAAGGGGATGAAACACACAGAAAGCTGGATACGCACACAAAGTGGGGGTTGGGGGCCATCCCACTTAAACAGGAATTCCACTGACTGGACACAGATGGAAGGATTAGACGTACTGAACTGGAGATTGTGTTTTCCAAAGTGGCAGGTCTGCCCTAGGGACGTGGGCAGTGCACATGCACAGCACGCACTTGGCGCAAGTCTTACCTGCAGATGAGGAATTCAAAGCAGAGGGGAACGGAAGACAAAAACTTTGTTTAAAGAAGCTTCAGCCTTGCTATAAAGAAAGCTGAGCGCCAAAGAATTGCTGCTTTTGAACTGTGGTGTTGGAAAAGACTCTTGAGTCCCTTGAATCACAAGGAAATCCAACCAGTCCACCCTAAAGGAGATCAGTCCTGAGTGTTCATTGGAAGGACTGAGGTTGAAGCTCACACTCCAACACTTTGGGCCACCTGATGCGAAGAACTGATTCACTGGAAAAACCCTGAGGCTGGGAAAGATTGAAGGCGGGAGGAGAAGGAGACGACAGAGGATGAGCTGGTTGGATGGCATCACTGACTCGATGGACACGAGTTTGAGTAAACTCCAGGAGTTGGTGATGGACAGGGAGGCCTGGCATGCTGTGGTCCATGGGGTCACAAAGAGCTGGACACGACTGATTGACTGAACTGAACTGAGGCTTGCTGTGCTCAGGACCCTGGGGTCAGAACCAGAGTGGTTGGGCTTTTCCAACCACCCGAAACAGAGCCCAGCGCAATTATCAAGCAGCAAAGGAGGCCAGATCTTCTGGCCTCAAGGGGTACATCCTATCGTAGCTTTTCTTTGATTTCACAGTCACTCTCTCATCTTTCTCTGGTGCTTTCTGAAAGGGAATTTTTGAGTCCCTTATTCCTCTGGCCCACTGATCCCCTACCTTAAATGGACGACCACCTGTCATTTCAGAAGCACGGAGCAGCATCAGTTCGTCTTCCCTGAGTAGGAAGAAACGGGACTCTCACCTTTAGATCACATCAGGGAGGAAACAGCCCAGACTCACCAGCAAACTGGGTCCGCACTCTGGCAGCTGCGGTGGTGATCAAGCCGCTGTCCTCCCCGGAGTGGAAGCCTTTCCCTGACAAGTATCCTGGAAGTCGGAGCTTGCTTCCCTGTATCGGCGTCCCCTGTGGTTAATCAGGGAAAAGACATTTCAGACACTGCGTTTGTCCCATGATCCTCCGCCGACACCACTTCACAGGCTGTGGGAACCCTCCGCTGACACTTGGGAGGTGGAGGGGAGAGCCTACCGGTTAAACAAGGCACTCGGTTCCCACCTACTAACTTCTTGTTCTCTCCCAGCATTCAGAGGGAACCCTCTAAAGGAGATGAGTCCATGTCGGAGAGAAGGTATGAAAATGGAAGCAACAAACCGTGAGTATGTTAGTATTTCTCAGCTAGTCAGCGAATATCACAGAGTTCAGAGTTCAGCCAAAAAAAAGAGGATGGTGATTGCATGGTACAGAGAGAAGATGGGGCTCTGAAAAATTGTGTTTGGATTATCTGCTGCTTGCAAGGCTTTTAGGGACCAAGGCAGAAATAAACAGAACAGAAAGAAAATAAGAAATGCTTAGACAGCCATCATTTAAACAAACAAAATGGCCCCCCAAAGTGGCATTTTATTAATTTGTAAGACGTCACTTTTATCTCTTGGCCCTATCACCTTCTATGGTCCTTACGCATGAGATACCTAGGCAACGTTTTGGGATGATTCTCTTAAAATTCTTACAAGCATTCAAGTAGTCACAACTATGAAATTTTTATTATAAGTCTAAAATCACTGCGCTTTTTCTTCATCACTACATTTTGAAAATTCTCCCAAAGTTAAAAAAAGAAAAAATAAATCTCCTGAGAAGTATAAGGATATCGCATTCCTCAGTGAGCTCACAGTCAGGAGTCACAGTTTGGAGGAAATAAACCTATATAATTATATGTGCTTTTAAAATTTAATTTTCCTTTATCAAATACTTTTAAATACTTAATAAAGCATATGTGTAACAGCTCCTGATACATCAGACTTGCAACTTGTATTAGTGATATTCATAACTCATTTACATACTCTCTATACATTTAAGTATAGAATGTAAACAGAATTCATAGATTACTTGAGTGTTCAAAATATTATCACACATCTAACCACAAACAATCCTCACACTTACCTAATCACTTTTTCACAATCATGAAAGAGGAGGGCTTGAGGAGGGCAGTAACTTCCCCAAATGAAATCTGACAGCTCTTCTCCAGCTAAATCCCTAAACTTAGAATTTCAGCAACGCAAGAGAGAGTGAGGGCTCGCAGGTGATGAAACATATTATGCGAGGTGACAGTTCCTGCCCCCGGAATACCAAAAGCACTCGTCAGGTGCCTTGATGCGCTTGACTTTATGATCACAAAGCTACTCTGTCCTCTGAAAGACCTCTCCATGGAAGGATACTGTTGTTTTGTCTCATGAGGCTACTTGAAATCATACCTAGTTTTCTATTACCTAAAGACTTTAATTTGGTGTGTGTGTGTGTGGGGAGTTTCCACTTTTTAAAAACTTGAACTAACGGAGTAGCACAGCCCTAAATATTTCAAACAAACGTCTCACGTAAGGTTCCCTCCTCTGCTTTCAGTTCTGGCTACAACAGATCCATCAGAAGCGATACCTCGAGACAGAACATGTGATAACTAAACCACATCGCTCACTCAGGGAAAGGGAGAGGGACGAAGGGCTGGGGGATGAGGACTGGTTTGTGCCTGATTCTACCTCCATCAGCAATTTCCATTTACATCAAACAAACGTCTCACGTAAGGTTCCCTCCTCTGCTTTCAGTTCTGGCTACAACAGATCCATCAGAAGCGATACCTCGAGACAGAACATGTGATAACTAAACCACATCGCTCACTCAGGGAAAGGGAGAGGGACGAAGGGCTGGGGGATGAGGACTGGTTTGTGCCTGATTCTACCTCCATCAGCAATTTCCATTTACATCGTTCCAATCTCAGGAAGGCAATGATATTTCCCCTGCCTGCCTCTCATTATGGGTGTGAGGGTTAAATAATACGTAAGAAAGAGTTTTGGAAAAGCATAAAAGGCTTTTGAGAGGTACTAACTTACTTGCATCCAAGAGTCCTTGCCTTTAATATGAAATACCTCCTTGGTTTCAGGAAGAGTTATTTAGAGATTCTCCCCCACCCAATTCTCGTGATTCTGCTCAAATACACGCCTGTGTTTACCATTTTAAAGAGAAGTTTCTTTAAAAGACATATGGTTGACTTCCAGTTGAACATAAATGATCTGATATAGGAGTTAATCTTGGCAAATCTTATAACCCCTAAATATCTTATCCTCAGAGGGCATGTCATTTAAAAAAGAGCACACTAAAAGTCGCTAAGTCTAATAAAGATACACACCTTTTGAGAAAGAGAGGTAACTTTGTGCCTACCTGAGCCCCTGACCTCCTGCACCGATGACTAAAAGGCTGTCTCAACCACCCAGCCTTCTTGGACAGAAGTAAACACACCAGTCAGAAGGACCTTGTCCAGAGACAACACTCAATCTACATTCTTTTAAGTGGTTCCCTTGCAAATGACACTGCCTTTCACTCTCTCCCAAAAAGGATTACAGTACTTCTTGCTGAAACTCTGTCTAGAAGCAGAAGGATACCATCAGCTTGAAAAGAAACTGGACTCGGGTCTGGGTGTAGTCCCCTGTACTTCACTCTCCCAGGGGAGAAAAGCAAAAGTAAGTATGAGCAAGAGAACAACAAGCAAAGGCAATCAGGAGCCCGCAGTGGTGGCAGGGTTAAGGAGCTACAAGCCATCTTTTCTGTTGACCCCTTACTCTCGTGTCTGCCTAGAAATGCTGGGTTGAGACTTATTACACAGAAGTCTTTAAAAAGACACAGTATTGTCAAAAGCGCAGTTATCAAGGGGGAGGTGCGGCAGGGCTAGTGGGTGATAGTCAGTTAAAGGCAGCTGTTAGGCTGGAATCTGGGGCCTTACGATACCTCTGGAGATGACACGGGAAAGTCAGGGCACTCAGCTGGTTTACAGGGAGTTGACACCTTGCTGTTTGTCAACCAGGGTTTACCATAATTGCGTGTTAAAGGATGGAGAATCTGTATGGAACAATGGCAAATCAAACGTGAAGGACGGCAGATAAAAAGCAAAGCCATGGAAAGAGAGATTCACAGCCACTCATTTTGCAGTAAGAATGATCATCATTAAAAACAAATGGAAAAGGTCTGATGGCAAATCATACACACCAAAAACATGAATGAAGCTTTAAAAAGAAAAACCAGTCTAAAAGGTATGAAAGTCTCCCAACAGATTGTCTCTATACGGGCCACAGGGTAAAGGCATACAAAAAAAAAAAAATATATATATATATATATATACACACACACACATTTAATCCTGCATCTTCCATATTGTGATAAGGGACACATCTGGAGAAAGCTGGTCCTGCAAATTCTAGGAACCCCAAAGCCTGAAAAGCAGACTCTAGCACAGCAGTCCCCAACCTTTTTTGGCACCAGGGACTGGTCTAGGGATGATTCAAGAGCACTGCATGAAGTGCGTACTTTATTCCTATTTATTATTACAGCAGCTTCACCGCAGAACATCAGACATTAGATTCCCGAGGCTGGGACTGCTGCTTTAGACGGGGAGTGTGGAGGAGAAGAAAACGCGTCCTACCTTGGGTGTGCTGCTGGCAGGAACCTGCGGGGAGGCGGCCTGGCCGGCCTGGCTGGACACGGACGTGGACCGGTTGGGTGAGGCTGCCCGGGACGAGGGCCTGGATCTCCGGCCCCGCGGCCGGAAGGCAGCCATGCCCTGAGTGGCTCCATCTGCCAAGATGAACTTCTCCCGCAGCTCCATGTTCGTCCTTCCTTTAGCTGGATGGTGGAACACGTGACAAGGCACACACACAAAAGAGGAAGGAGGAAAAAAAAAAAAAAAAAGAGGGGCTCAGTCATGTGTGGGGAAAAATCGCCACCGGGCACCACAGACCACGTGGAGGATTGCAAGAACACCTTTTTGCCATGCCAACTCCAACTCAGCATCACAAAAAGTCAAATGCATTCCTTTACAATGCATTCCTTTTGGATACAAGTAAGTTGGGGGAAGAAAAAAATAAAAGTGTGTTTATTCTAACACTAGACACCAGCAAGAGGAACCACTATTAAAGAGAGAGTCAGCATGAAAATGACAAGCTCATGCTCAAATACTGTTAATCCACCCGCTACTGATGCCTGCAGTGTTTCCCTATGCCATCCCCACCCCAAGGGGACCAGGGAGGCAGGGACTATGGCTTTTGTAGGTACTACTGAGGTCAGGAGATTGAGAGCAATATTTCACCATCAGGATTAATTCAACAGTTATACAGAATGAGAGATGGGTTATTAATCATGATGACGACACATACACTTTCGGGTTTTTCACTTTCAAGAAGGCGGCTGGTATTTTTATTTAACGCCTTAAAAACCTGGTTTTACACCATGCAAAGTAACAAACGCCAGACCCCAGGATCTGGGAGGTCATCCGTGATTCAATACTCAGACCAACACATATGCACGCGCTCTTGAGGCGCTGCCAGAGCCTTGTGTGAAGGGCATTGGCCTGTGTTTGATCACGGACACAACCCCTGCGTCTGCAACACTGGAAGGGCGTCCAATGTCGAGAGTTTCAATTTGGAAGCACCAGCTCAGTTGGATGTGAGTTAAGCCATACGCCATGGATGAAGCGCGTTATTTGAAAACAAACAACGAAAGCAAGAATGTCAAAGGAGGAAAGAGGAGAGGTCAGAGGGGAGAGGCAAAGAGAGGGGTCGCCAACCTATAGTAGGCTGAGTAGTAGTGATTGAAGAGTTTGATTCCGAGCGTAACATTTTACTCCCATGATGATGAACTAGAAGAAATGACACAGGATACCAATCACATTCAAGAGAACTGTTAGCAGAAGAAGAAACACAGCACAGTGGTTGACTACGCCAAGGTTGCTCAGGCCGGGCCTTGGTGCACAGTTTAGAAGAGAGGCACGCACAGGGCTGACTCGGGAGGAAAACCATGCCCCAGTCAGGCTGCCTTTCTCAGGCAACCGCACAGAGCACTCTGCCTTCTCCCTTGTTTCCTACGCGGAGCGGAGGGTGCTACCGTAGGCTGCACTGTTTCCAAAATACAAAACAAAAGGGCACCTTTGCTTTTGTCTAACTCCTTTAGGCGTAATCACCCACGGTGGCCAGCAGGGGCGCCCGCGGACTGGCCGCCTGAGCCCAGTCCCACCCGACCGAGCGTGTGCATCTTCTTAGGGCGCTGATCTCTAACTTCAAAATTCAGAGTCAAATCAAGGAGCTTATTGTTTAAAAATTGTTTTCAATACTGCTTTCCTCACCTCCCCCTAATTTCAGAAACACGTTTGCTTTCACACTTCTCCTGTACAGTATCTTCGATCTTCATCACTCGATCTTCTTTCCTCTTACTTTGCTTTTCAATGACAGAGGAAATCCTGTCCTTGGCTGGTAGAAGTGTTCATTTTGAAAACTGCAGATGGAGGCGTATCTCATACAGAAAAATACATTCTAGTGTTTCCCATCCCCCAGTCTCCTAGCTATCCAAGAGAAGTGGAAAAACAGAAAAAAAAAAAACAAAAAAAACAACCAAGAGCGAGGAACACAGTTTACATGACTATCCCAAGTTCTTTGGGAACTTCCGGCTGACAGACCAACGTGAACACTCATCATATTGAGCTGGCCAAAAAGTTCATTTGGGTTTTTCTGTAATGTCTTATGGGCAAACCCAGGAGAACTCTTTAGCCAACCCAATAATATAGGACCAAAATGAGCCTCAGTAAGTTATTTTTAGCTAACTTTAAAAAAACGTTTGACTTTATATATTGGGAGTATAGTTTTACTTGATATATTGGAGCACAGTTGATTAACAATGCTGTGATAGTTTCAGGTGTACACCCCAGTATGTTTCTGATGCTGGAAAATAACACAAGATGGACATACTTGCACAGGGTGATTACCCTGACGGAAAGCGCCTCCTTACCCCTGCAAGGGTCGTTTTTCACCAGGAACTCATCGAGCGCCATCCATCCACCTCCAACGCGAACCATCACGGTGCTGCGCAGGATGCGGACGAGCCGGAGTTGCTGGGAGTCTCCGAACTGGGAAGGGGAAGAAAGAAGACCCTCTAATTGTCCAGAGTAAATCTCAACCAAGGCAGAAAGTGTGATCTGCTATAAGCAACCAACTCTAACTTCTTGCTTAGTTCGCAGCGATTAGTAAAATCTCAGAGAGGGGTTTGTCATGATCTGCGTTAGACGGCTGCATGCTGATTTAGCCCAGAGGAAATAGGGTGAAAAAAGATGACGAAGGTTATCACGTGTAATCCTGAAGCTTTCTTCTAAAAATGATTTTTCTCTCTTACGACAGAAACAACATTAGTAAAGAAGTAATTGAAAAATGTTTCTAGAGATTAAACACAGCCACGAAAATAAACACTGATCCAGTCTCCTGGGGCTTCCAGGAGGTAACATGATCCTAAAGAAAATTTAATAAACTCTGATTCTTCTTCACGAAAACTTCCTCTTACACCTAAAGCTGTTGGAAATCTGTGGCAGAAATGTTCATAAACTCATCTGCTTTCTCTAAGCAGTTCTGACTTTGCAAAAGAGATAATAAATGATCATGACTAATAAAAATTTCACAGTTAAATAAAATTTTTACATCACTAATGATCTAGTAGGCTAATTTGTTAAAGGCTGGATTAACATGCCATTTTAGATTACTGTCATATTTGGACAGACACTTGACACATTAGGAATGATACAGCTTTTAAATCTAAAAGGCTTTCTTTAAAGCTGTATGCATCAAAATTGCTGACACTGAGAAGCATTTGTCTTTTCCTGCTCTTTCAGTGGATCTCCGATCACTCAGATATGCTACAAACTCTTCAACTCTTGAATACACATGTAGACTGCAGGCAGTTTCTGATCATAAGGTTTATTTACTATGAAAGCCCATGAGAAATGATTTTATACCCTTAAATCATTTCTAACAAGCTCATGACCAACTTAAAAAAACCACCAGACTGAATTTCATGGTTGCCAACCTGGCAGATACCATAGCAAAATGAACAGTCAAGTTGACATAAAGAGCTTCTTTTTAAGTCAGGGAACATACAATTTTGACTATTTGTCTGGGCTCATGAAAGATAAATAGAAAAACCTGAAGTAGAAACAATTTGCTGCTTTTCATAAATTTTACTGCTGAGTTTCAGGAAGAGAACACTAGAACAAAGCCAACCATCCCAGACCCTGAAACTCAGAAGGATCCAGAAAGCATGTAAAATGTACCAGTGGGACTCAGACAGTCACATCAAACCTTTTTACATTGCTTTTTCTAAAATGGTTTTTAAGCCTTGAGATTTCAAATCTCCTGTAACTGAACCTGCTCGTGAATTGTAAATTAAAATTTAAAAATCAAAATACATATTTGTTAGAAAAAATTTGGTGCTGCTAATAAGCAAAGGGAAAGGAGGGGATTCAAAGAAAATTACCCTTAAGGAACCAGATAATCAGGCCATACACTTTTGGTCCAAGATTACATTGAAAATAAGCTTTAAGGATATAGATATTTATATCACATATAAATAATATAAAATATTTATTTTATAGGGATGATAGTTCAATTTATTTCCATCATACTAAATATGAATAAGTTTAAATTTTGAGATGGCATTCTCTGACAGGTACCATTGTCTTTAGAATTTCCCTGATTTTTTCAACAGCTAAATTGAAGGAAGAAATACATAATGTTGTTGTTTGTATTTTCAGTGACTTAAACCTTTGGGGTCATTTCATCCTTTCCAAAAATAAAAGATGCTGTCACAATTACTAACTTAGAAAATAACAAGAAAGGGAAAGTAACTTCTTATGCAAACTAATGGAAGGTTTCAAAACATCTATTCAAAATGACTTAAAAATTTTATTTGAACAAATAATTTGCTTGCAGTAAATGATACTTGGTAATTTGAAACTTAAGATCTAATCTGACTTAGAAACTGAGGAGCAGAGTAATATCTACAGATACGGCCAGATATTCCGGAGGAGGGCATGGCAGTCCACTGCAGTATCCCTGCCGGGAGAATCCCATGGACAGAGGAGCCTGCTGGGCTGCCGTCTACAAGGTGGGAGAGAGTCAGACACGACTGAAGCAGCTGAGCACACACGAATGGTCAGGTATCACAAACAGTATGACTGTTTTCAAAAGCACAGACTTAAAGAAAACAAAAAACTTTCCTTGTTTAAATCAAAATATGATTTCTCTTGTCTTTAGTTATACATTCTGATCTTGGTCCGTCTATTCTGACTTAAATCTGGGGGCAAAATGGCGTAAGTATGGCTAGGATTTCGTGCAAATCACAAGAGAAACAGTTCCTCCCAGGGAAGCGTATCATTTAAGACTGTCAGAGGGACAACTTTACTCAGAATGCAAAGCCCTAACTTGATGAATCGGGGCACACGGATGACGGCTGCTCTGGAGAAAACCATCCCCGAGGCCGAGTGCCATGCTGACCACTCTGAGCTGTCCTCCCAGGTCACTGCCATAGGCTGGCCCTATTCTCACTGCCCTCCTCAGAGCAACCTCCTCCTCAATGGCCAAGCACCAACAAGATCGCATGGAGACTGTGAATGGTCATGTTTGTGCTGCGATGAGTAGCTGCATATGACAGGTGGAAACAGGATCATCAAAGACGGGACTGAGTGCTGCACTGCAACGCTGCGCCTAGCCAAACTACGGCTGATTATCTGGTTTGCTTGAAGGCAATCTCCTCATGTGAGACACAAAGCAGAAAGGAGTCCCGGATCAAGGACCCTTATAGCGTTGACAGAAACACCACGCCAACCAACACTGCAGCTGCTAGGAGGACAGCATGGGAAAGATGGGCCAGGGCAAGCTTTAATGACTATGAATTAAAGTTTAAAAAAAAANTAAAGAGCTTCTTTTTAAGTCAGGGAACATACAATTTTGACTATTTGTCTGGGCTCATGAAAGATAAATAGAAAAACCTGAAGTAGAAACAATTTGCTGCTTTTCATAAATTTTACTGCTGAGTTTCAGGAAGAGAACACTAGAACAAAGCCAACCATCCCAGACCCTGAAACTCAGAAGGATCCAGAAAGCATGTAAAATGTACCAGTGGGACTCAGACAGTCACATCAAACCTTTTTACATTGCTTTTTCTAAAATGGTTTTTAAGCCTTGAGATTTCAAATCTCCTGTAACTGAACCTGCTCGTGAATTGTAAATTAAAATTTAAAAATCAAAATACATATTTGTTAGAAAAAATTTGGTGCTGCTAATAAGCAAAGGGAAAGGAGGGGATTCAAAGAAAATTACCCTTAAGGAACCAGATAATCAGGCCATACACTTTTGGTCCAAGATTACATTGAAAATAAGCTTTAAGGATATAGATATTTATATCACATATAAATAATATAAAATATTTATTTTATAGGGATGATAGTTCAATTTATTTCCATCATACTAAATATGAATAAGTTTAAATTTTGAGATGGCATTCTCTGACAGGTACCATTGTCTTTAGAATTTCCCTGATTTTTTCAACAGCTAAATTGAAGGAAGAAATACATAATGTTGTTGTTTGTATTTTCAGTGACTTAAACCTTTGGGGTCATTTCATCCTTTCCAAAAATAAAAGATGCTGTCACAATTACTAACTTAGAAAATAACAAGAAAGGGAAAGTAACTTCTTATGCAAACTAATGGAAGGTTTCAAAACATCTATTCAAAATGACTTAAAAATTTTATTTGAACAAATAATTTGCTTGCAGTAAATGATACTTGGTAATTTGAAACTTAAGATCTAATCTGACTTAGAAACTGAGGAGCAGAGTAATATCTACAGATACGGCCAGATATTCCGGAGGAGGGCATGGCAGTCCACTGCAGTATCCCTGCCGGGAGAATCCCATGGACAGAGGAGCCTGCTGGGCTGCCGTCTACGAGGTGGGAGAGAGTCAGACACGACTGAAGCAGCTGAGCACACACGAATGGTCAGGTATCACAAACAGTATGACTGTTTTCAAAAGCACAGACTTAAAGAAAACAAAAAACTTTCCTTGTTTAAATCAAAATATGATTTCTCTTGTCTTTAGTTATACATTCTGATCTTGGTCCGTCTATTCTGACTTAAATCTGGGGGCAAAATGGCGTAAGTATGGCTAGGATTTCGTGCAAATCACAAGAGAAACAGTTCCTCCCAGGGAAGCGTATCATTTAAGACTGTCAGAGGGACAACTTTACTCAGAATGCAAAGCCCTAACTTGATGAATCGGGGCACACGGATGACGGCTGCTCTGGAGAAAACCATCCCCGAGGCCGAGTGCCATGCTGACCACTCTGAGCTGTCCTCCCAGGTCACTGCCATAGGCTGGCCCTATTCTCACTGCCCTCCTCAGAGCAACCTCCTCCTCAATGGCCAAGCACCAACAAGATCGCATGGAGACTGTGAATGGTCATGTTTGTGCTGCGATGAGTAGCTGCATATGACAGGTGGGAACAGGATCATCAAAGACAGGACTGAGTGCTGCACTGCAACGCTGCGCCTAGCCAAATTACGGCTGATTATCTGGTTTGCTTGAAGGCAATCTCCTCATGTGAGACACAAAGCAGAAAGGAGTCCCGGATCAAGGACCCTTATAGCGTTGACAGAAACACCACGCCAACCAACACTGCAGCTGCTAGGAGGACAGCATGGGAAAGATGGGCCAGGGCAAGCTTTAATGACTATGAATTAAAGTTTAAAAAAAAAAGCCATTGGGAACTGGAGAATACATTCCACTGGTTTATACCTGATTTCCCAGGAAGAACTGATAAAAAAAAATGAAAAATGGAAGAAAGACACAATTAGTTCAATAGGAAACTTTTCATATGACTCCAGAAAACACACACACACACACTTACTCTCTCATACTTTGGGATTCTAGATATATATCTAGTTTAGAGATGTGCAGGTACCCATTTTTCCCAACTTCAAACCAAATAATCAGAAAAATTTTCTATGCAAGGTTTTTGGAAAGTCTTTGGGTTTCAAATTTAAGGTAAAAATTCAAACGCATACTGGGTTGGCTAAAAAAGTTCATTTGGGTTTTTCCGTGTCATCGTGTGGAAAAATGTGAACGAACTTTCTGGACAGCCCAAGAGATGAATGTTTTTCATTGTGGAAATACAAAAACAAAATGAATAATGTTTTATTTATAAGTAACAGACTATAGGAGGGCAATCCAGCACATTTCCTATCTAGCTACTACAAATAAGAGATGTTCAAAAAAAAGAGGGAAAAAAATGATAACGTGTGACTAAGTCACAAGTGCTTTCAAGTAATTGTTTCGAAAGAAGGTGAACTGAATTACTGAGATTTAAATTTAAAAAAAATCTCTGCATCAGAGGACAACACTGCCTCTCATCAGATTTAAAAAACAAGTCAACATTTTAACTTTGCTTCCTGCCTTGGAATAGTTTTATTACTGAAAGTATGACAACTTACCTCTAATCATAATAAAATAGATTATAAAGTAATATTAAGCAACCTAAATATACAAGATGTGTTTTCCTCTGAATATTTTTCTCCTTGAATGGACATCCTGTACATGTCAAAGATATGTCCTAATATACAACAAGCTATCTTCATATCATTTAAAGTTATAAAAGCTGGAACTTCACATACCAGTACCCTTTGATAGGTGGTAAAAATAAGTCATTAGCACTCCTGGGAAGCAATGCAGATCACACTTTTAATTCTCATCCTTTAAGCAGACCTCACGGCTATTTTGGAAACTTACCCTGTATTTGTTATCTCCAATCTGTTCAACCTGGAATCGTTTTGCACATTTGCACTTAGCGACCTGCCTTGTCACCTGCCAAAAGGAATGATCAAACAGTCACTCTAATGTTAATATTACATCGCGGCGCCCTTAGAACCTTTACGCGACAACAAAACGTGGGAATAAAGCAGCAGGATCAATTGCGCAGGGTATCTGGGCAGAACATGAGGTGCCTGCTGCAAGCGGTGCAAGCGTGAGCAGTACCTCATCTTCGATTTTGTCAGCATCGGTGACGGGTTTGTACGCATCCTTATTTGGGTGAAGGGCAGCTACAAATTCATAGTAGTCGATGTACCCGTCTCCATCTCTGTCGAAGATGTCTGCGACTGCACTCATCTCCAGGCGGCTGGTAGGGAACTCTTAACAGTTTCGAAACAACAGTTAAGTAGCGTTATTGAGGCAATCACTGACAAGTGAAACTGCAAGATACTGATGCAACCATAATAATGCGGTATATGTACGCTGTGGAGGGATGCCTCTCATCTAGTTAACACATCCATCACCTAACATATTTATCTTTTGCACTTTTTTGGGGGTAAGAGTACGTTTTACTCTTTCAGCAAATTCCAATCTATACATGTTATCAATCATAGTCACCATGTCATATATATATATATATGTTATACATATAAAACCACACATATATATCTATCTATATATAAATAAACCATAGTCATACATTACATTTTCAGGCCTTATTAATTTTATATCTGGAAATTTGCACCCTCACACCAGCCTCTCCCCCACCTCCCAGCCAAACACTTTCCTGCCCTGTTTCTGTGAGTTCGACTTTTTGTTTAGATTCCACATACAACGAATATTTAAGATATTCTCAGTACACTCTACTCCCAATGAAAGTTGATAAGACCTTCCACTTATAATAAAATTTTACAAGAAAGATTTG
Source organism: Oreotragus oreotragus (assembly GCA_006410675.1). Classification (NCBI taxonomy): domain Eukaryota; kingdom Metazoa; phylum Chordata; class Mammalia; order Artiodactyla; family Bovidae; genus Oreotragus; species Oreotragus oreotragus. The sequence continues at coordinate 251,093 of SJYX01007518.1, forward strand.
TGTGGGTTTTTTCGTTTTTGTTTTTGCTTCCTCGTGTGGGAAGGAGCTTAGTTCCCTGACCAGGAATTGAATCCATGACCACTCCAGTGGAAGTGCAGAGTTTTAGCCAACGAACCACCAGGAAGTCCCCCCAAAGATTTAAGTCTTAAAAAAAAAAAGTAAGTAGCATTAACTTGTTAATTCTGCCTTGAGACATTCTTGGTTGTACATCTGAACTGTAGTGTGGCCAGTTAAATGATTAGCATGATCAAATATAATAAAATCTTTAAAAAGAGAAAAACCTGATTTATATAACCTAAGCACAATCACTATATATGTGGCCTAAATTTACCCTTATTTACTATTTGAATCCTTTGACGTGGCTATTTTTCTAGGCTAAAAACTATTAAAGATTAGCAAATTTCATATGGTTCAAGTACCACTTATGGAATAATTTACGTGAAATTTACTTTGAGAATGGTTTCCGGTAACCTCTGCCAGAGAAATCACAGAGGATCAAACTAATCTATCAACAAGAAGGGGGCACGTACTTTAAGAATTTTTATAGCCTTGTAATTTCCTACTAATGACAGTATCAGATTAGAATGTGAATCACAACAAAAAAACAGGGCCTGCCTTGCATTTACTGATGGCCCATTTAACGCCAGGCAACACAATCTAGGAATTAAGAATTATTGACCTGGTTACCCACCGCCAGTTCACCTGTGGTGACACAGTTAGTACGTGTGCCTGCCTCCAAAGCCATACGTTTTAACCTAGATCGGTTTTTTGGTTTTTTGAGGGCAATGACTTCAAAGCCAAATTTAAAGGTGATGCTAATTACTTATAAGTAACACAAGATTCCAGGCTCCAAAACTTAAACTGTGCTCATTTTCTTAAAAAAAAAAAAAAAAAAAAAGCTCCATTCATTCCGGCCACCTCACATGGGACTTACTTGAGGAAAGGATTCCATCGATAAACTCTTGCCGGGTGATTTTCCCATCCTGATCTTTATCGATCCTCCTGAAAAAGTCCATCACTCGAGATTTCTTGTGGTTCATCCAGCGCATGTACTTTTTGCGCCAGACGTCGAAGTCAAAGTTGGCGAATTCTCTAAGCTGCAAAGGGCAAGAGGCATTTCGCTGAGTGACGACTGTGCTCAAATTACATCTTATACAACGTGAGTGTGACTTCTAACGATCCTCCGGAAAACAAAAATTTTACCTCATATGATATGAACATTATTTTTAATGGTCCTCTAGAAAAAGAAATTGTATCTTATATAATATGAATTACCATTATTTTTAATGATCCTCTAGATTCAAGGGTCCCCCAATCTCTGGGATCTACTGCTTGATGAGGTAAAGTGGAGCTTATGCAATTACCACAGAAATCAAGTGCACAAGAAATGTAACGTGCTTAAAATCATTCTGAAACCACCCCTAGCCCCAGTCTGTGGAAACATTCTCTTCCACGAAATTAATCCCTGGTGCCAAAAAGGTTGGAGACTGCTGCTCTAGATAACAAGAATTCTACCATATACAATATGATTAACGCTATTTTTGATGATCATCTAGACAATATATACGCATCGTTCTTTCCGAGAGAGACATCATCTTGCAAAGGGGGCCTTAATGCTTATCCTGTAAAGTTTATTTCATTACTGCCACCGTTCTGTTCTTTACTCACCAGAACAAACAAAACTCAAAAGATCAAATGGGAATTTTTCAGTAACAGCAAAGTCATTCTCCGTGCCCCTGGGGAGCAGGCCCAGCTCAGCACCACCATTTAACCCTTGAGCTCTCCGCCACCAGGCGCTGTCAACTCCCACCTTCTAAACATTCACCAACTCCAGAATCTGAAACTCTAACAGCCTCAGATCAGAGTATGTATAATTAAAAGATCTGCATTATAAATGATTACAGTTGTTAGGTGATGCTGCCAGCAAACGTGTCAAACCAAATCTTTTCCTAAGGCAGCAGCTTTTGATTATGTTACAATGTATCTATTTTTGACTTTGCTCCCTTAAATCCAAAGCCCATCTATCAGGGTTTTTTTCCCCCATAAAAACGGTCATACCTGCAGCATTAAGTTTAGAGATATTAATAAAATATGCACTCTGACATCAAGAGTTTATTATCAGAAATGTCGGGAAAAAAATCAAGATTTTGGCACTGTGTTCTGGTGAACGGGGCAAATGCCAATATGGAGCCGGACACGAGCCTCCTCACCTCCTCCAGTCTGTCCAAGGCGTCGTTAAGCTTCCTCCTTCTCTCTAAGGCAAGAAGCCAGACTTGCTGCCATTTGCTCACCAGTAAGTTGACCCTGGGATTTTTGGTTTCAATTTGCGCCTGTGATCCAGAGGGACAGAAGCTTGGGGCTGGGAGGCGTCTACCTGTTAAACACACAACTTGATTAGGATGGCAAAGTCTCCAGGGGTTTGGAAGGCGTTAAGGGCTGACCTCTCCTGCTCCTCATTCAGAGTGAATCAAGTTCACTACTGACTGTGACGAGGAGAAATTCTGATTGAAGTGAAGTGCGGTATCAGGGTTCAGATGGGTCTTACTTAACAGGGATCACATACTGTTCAGAGACAGAGGCGTTTTAACATACCTTGACAGGAGCCCTGAAGTACTAGAATGCTCTTTCATTACACTGATGCTGCAAACACTTCAACCTAAATTCTGTGCCACTTGAGTTCCAAAGAAGCACTCTGCCACCTTCCTCTTTGCTACTTAACCAGGGCACTGCTGTCTGTGACTCGGTTCCAGAAGCCTGGCTGTGACCCGAGGACGGCAGGTGCAGGCAGGCGGTGCCGGGGGCGCTACAGTCAGTGAGACACCCGACAGCCCCAACCCGACCACCCGGGGTGAGGCAGCCCGGCCTTCCTCCAGGCCTGCTTCCTGCTGAGGCTGAGCCCCCAAACACTGGGCTAACGTCCCAACTTACCACCCTCTGCAAGCTTCCTCCCTCTTTCTATCACTTACAGGCTTCTATAACGTCACAGAGCTTCCTCACCTAACTAAATGGCTCGATGTGATCTGGAAGAACACATCACTGGCCTCGGCTTACATAGGAAGGTAGTGTCCAAGCTGAGATTTGCCTAGATTTCCTAACCCCCATGGGGCTGTACAGAGATATCAATAGCTAATATTTAATGAGCATTTAACAATAGTCCAGGAAGTACACTAAACACGTCACACACAGCAGTTAAATCAAATTCTCACCACAGCCCAAGAAGGTTATAGTCCTCCCCTTTTACAGGTGAGAAAACTGAGGTTCAGCAAAGGTTTAGATAACACATCCAAGGTTGCATGATCCAGCCGGTGGGGGGAGGTACGCGGCACAGGACAGCCAAGAGTCTGTGCAGAGTCCCTAACCACTTTCTTACCATGGCAGACCCAAAACCATTTTTTCTTTTTTTTCACTAAGACACCATTCAGAAAATCACAAATTGGTATAAACTGTGCACCTTCTAAATCTTATCCACACTATTACTGAATTTAATGTCATTTGTTGGGTTAAGACAGGCTGGGAAGTCAGTAAACAGAGCCTGAAGTCATATGACCATGAGCAAAATCAATCAGATTACTGGTTACTAGTGAATAGTTAGGTCATGGTCATTCCTATTCCATTCCACTTGAAGGTTATTTACATACTAGAAGCAGAATGAGTCATTTCAAAGGAGGTGATGATTTCTGTTCTTGTTGCAAATCTTTTTAATTTCTTCTGGCTAATCTTAAAGATCAAATAAGGTTACACACAGAAACCTGGATTTGCCTTTTTCTTTAAAATAAGTTGCTTAAAATAAGTTTTAAAATAATAAATATTATTTATTTTAAAATAAATAATAAGTAGCCCATGTTTTCTTTCAAGAAAACTTTTTGTATTGAGAGCGCGTGTAGAATCACCTATGCCTCCAAAATGTCCAAGTGAGAGGAAAGTGAAGTCGCTCAGTCGTGTCCGACTCTCTGTGACCCCATGGACTGTAACCTACCAGGCTCCTCTGTCCATGGGATTTTCCAGGCAAGACCACTGGAGTGGGGTGCCACTTCCTACTCCAGGAGGTGTTCCCGACCCAGGGACTGAACCTGGGTCTCCCGCATTGTAGGCAGACGCTTCACCATCTGAGCCACCAGGCAAGTCCCAATGTCAAACCGTAACTCAAAATAAAAGGAAGTTAACTTTCTTGTACAACCATCCTTGTTTTAAAGAAACGGCTGCGCTTACGTCCTGCTCGCCCCTTATCCAAGACGGGGATGTGGGACTGCAAGGAGGAAGGGTCTGCTGCTCTCCTCTTGTAGGTCTTGGTGACTTTGTCCACGTCAGGCTGCTTTCTGGTCATTTCCTCCATGAAGGTCTGAAAGAAAGCAGTGATACCAACTAAACGCAACTTCATCAGTGAACGCTACCTTTAGAAATGAATTAAAAAGAGAGAGGATAAAAAGACCACGCTACGATTTCTGGAAAAAGAACAAAATAGCATGTTTTATCTAGGGGGAAGAAAATCTAACCATCATAATACAGCATTCACTTACTTCTAAAGACTACAAAGTGTTATAGGTCGTAAGCACAGTGTTTCCAAAGCAATTTGTTTTCGTTTGAAGACCACCCTGGGAGCAGCTGTATGAAGAACATAACCTGTCTGTGACTGGCCAGGACCAAGCGTCCAGGCTCTCCCTGAAGAATCTCAAAGTATCTGTTTGCTCAGCAACGAGTCAGCTGGGCTGTCTAGAGACACATCTCACCTACATATCTGAAATGCTTAAGATGTCTTTGATATACAGTGACAGAAAGCTTTCACATTAAATGTGGAAACATCTCAAATATCCCTATTAATAAATGGGCTCTACCAGTGGGGGCCCTCCGGGCTCAAGTTTATATTTAAAAGGTCTGACTAACTTGCCATTTGTCTCATTTCCTTGGGCTTATGATCATGACTGACCATGTGTCCGTGTATACGAAATCTGTGGCAAAGGCAGAGACTAGTAAAAACGATGGGAAAAGGAGGAAGCAGACAAAAGTGAGAAAAGTGAAGAAGCACGTTTGCAGAATGTCCATCACCCTGCAGAACACTGATCACTTTAACACTGCAGACGCCAGAGATGCTTCAGGGCCGCACAGGCACTGAAATCTTACACTTCTATTAAAATACAATCGCACTGTTGATTGCTTAGCCGAGTAATCTGACACTCAGTGATCTTCATAAATGCATATTAAAGAAACGAATGAGCAAACAGTAGGTCAGTGTGATGCCCATCATTTCCGAACCTGAAACTTTTTTGAGTGAGACCGTATGTTCCCATTGAGATGAGATGTGTCTGAAGGACTGGCGGGCTTCCTGTGAGGTGCTGAGAGCAGACAGTAGACAATGCAAACGTGGACCAGTGAACAAGAGAGGTGAGGCGGCTATGGGGGTGGAGCAGCGGAGGGGCGGGCCTGGGAACGAAACGCAGGGAGAGCTGCCCGCTAAGGGAGCAGGGGGTGACCGGTAGGGAGAGCCCATCCGAGGGGGGCGCCCTGATGGGGCCAAGAGGAAGGAGCGTCCGTAAAGGGCAGGAGACTCCAGCAAAGCGAGAGGAGCTGCAGGGCCGGGGTGGAGCCAGACCCAGCGGGGAGGGGCTGAGGAAGTGAAATAAGCAGCGCGGCCTTCTTCCGAGAAGGCCCGAGGAGGCGGGCTGGGAGGATGTCAGTTACCTGGTGCTCCGCGATGAGGGCTTTCACCTCTTCAATCTCCTGGGGGATGACCTCCTTGTCCCTGTCGCTCAGCGTGGTTTCGGCCCACTGCAGCCAGGCCAGCAGGGCTTCCAGCAGCTCCTGCTTTGCGATGAGCCCAGCCAGGGCGCCGGCCAATCTCTGCTGGTGCTGCTTGGCCCAGGCCAGCACCTGGTGGGCAAACAGACCTTGCTCCCACTCCCTTCCATTTTAGGGCATGATTTCAGGGGTAGTGAAAGTAAAAGTGAAGTCGCTCAGTCGTGTCCAACTCTTTGCGACCCCATGGACTGTAGCCCACCAGGCTCCTCTGTCCATGGGATTCTCCAGGCAAGAATACTGGAGTGGGTTGCCACTTCCTTCTCCAGGGGATCTTCCCAACCCAGGGATCGAACCCAGGTCTCCCACACTGCGGACAGACGCTTTTAACCTCTGAGCCACCAGGGAAGCAGGGGTATTAAGTACACAAAATTGAAACATGTATCAGGATCACCCTGGGCTAGACCCGTAACTCTTCCAGTCTTTCAAGATTCCATCAATGGTCCCGAGACCCGGCTGGTGGAGGATACAGGAACGCTTTACAACACTTGGTCACCCTCAGAAGGGAAGATGGCCATCAATCACCCAGGCTTCCCTTTACCTTCTAATTGAAGTTTGAATTGACATCCCCTGAAGGATCATGCATGCTAACTCCACGGAGCACAGCGTGGAAATAAAAATAGCTAAGATCTTAAATACAAAATTCACTTGTGTGTGCAATTCTTTCCATAAGCATAGATGGCTCTGAAAAACCTATTCTGCAGCTGTGAAGTGGAACTGGACAGAAAGTTCTACAGTGAACCAAGTATTTGCCTTTTCATGTTTCAGGGACACAGCTGCAGAACGCCTGTAACTTCTTCAAGAAAAGTGGGTGGCAAAGACAGGTAATACCCAGAGGAATGGTCTCATAAAGGATGCAAGCCTCCAGGTTCCCACAGCCTTAAAGGCATCATCAATTGCCCAAGTGTGCACAGCCCCTCACCCTGACTCTCATAGCTCCTGCTGCCCTATACACGGCCTGCAGCACACTCACCTCCTCGAATCTGGCCCGGATGATGGTTATCCAGTGCTTAATGGTGGTGATGGAGTCGGGGTGGCAGATGGCCAGGATGGAGTCCCCCATGCTGGTGGCTTTGTTGAGGGCGGCACGCTTCTCCTCCAGTCTCTTCATGAACTCCTGTGGCAGAAACAAAGGCGTGCAGGCTGAAACCAAAACTCAGGCAGTGCCCACTGGACTCACAGAGCTAAACCAGCAAGCAAGAACTTAAATTGATTTATTCACAGCTGGAAATCATTCACTGATGAGGACCTGAGAGAGGGGAGGCACAGAAATTGGAAAAAGCATCTTCTAACCCACTCTCCGGAGAAGGCAATGGCACCCCAGTCCAGTACTCTTGCCTGGAAAATCCCATGGACGGAGGAGCCTGGAAGGCTGCAGTCCATGGGGTCGCTGAGGGTCAGGCACGACTGAGCGACTTCACCTTCACTTTTCACTTTCCTGCATTGGAAAAGGAAATGGCAAGCCACTTTAGTGTTCTTGCCTGGAGAATCCCAGGGACGGGGGCGCCTGGTGGGCTGCCCTCTATGGGGTCGCATAGAGTCGGACACGACTGAAGTGACTTAGCAGATCTCATGCTTTACAAACACATGATACAAAAAAACACGCTCCTGAATTTGAATACATTATAATTATTATATTCACAGAGAGGAGAATTGGGACTGGGCCTAAACCAGAGACAGAAACAATATGGATTAAAAAAAAAATGTTCTAGCAAACAAGACAAGGAGGTTAGTGTTTAAAGCAGCATTCACTGTGCCAGGAATGACAGGAATGCGTATCCAAAAAGTGCCAAGGAAGACAGCGGGCTCGCCAGGAACTGGGAAGGTCTGGGCTGCAGGAGAGAAACCCCAGCACCCAGGCGGGAAGCAGGCCTGAGAGGCGGGAGCAAGTGGTCTGACAGGGCTGGGCTCTGGGAGAATCATCCATCTCAAAGTCCGGTAAAGAGAGCCATACTCAGCTTTGGCAGGATGCACAAACCTCAACAGGTCTGGAGGCAGTCAAACCAACCTGCTTACAAGTATCTCACATGCTTTACTTTTGGCCATGAGAACTGTACCCGTAGATTCATGTATCACAGAACTCAGAAAGTGGGGCTGAAAGATGAGAATCTTGGCCCTAAAAAATGTGACATGCCTCCCGATCCCTGCACTGAATTTCAAACACCCACTGACCCCTCTGATCTATCTGGACCCCACACCAAGAACAATTCCTGCCCTGACAAGAATGGGAGGGGATGGACGGCACCGGTGTTACCCACGTCCGGTAACCAGGGGGTCATCTCAAATTACGGGTAGTGACCTTTCCTTTCGAACCTCCAGAGTACCTGTCTGATGTGTCATATGCTGGCATTTTGCTCTGATAAAATAATCCATTTACATGCACAGCTACTAGATGTTAAGGTGCACAAGATCAAGAGAGTATCTTATTCAATTCTGTGTCTCTGTGGCTGAATAAATGCTGGGGGAGTCAAGGTTGCAGCCACTCCGCTGACGTGACGAACTATAACTTTTAGTTTACACTGGGGTACAGTTGATTGACAATGCTGTGCTAGATTCTGGTGCACAGCAAAACGATTCAGTTATACATATACATGTACCCATTCTTTTTCACATTTTTTCCCCATAAAGGACGCTACAGAGTCCTGAGTGGAGTTCCTTGGACTGTACAGTGGGTCCTTGTTGAGTACCTCCTTTATATACAGGAGTGTGCACGTTACCCCGAGACTCCTAATGTGTCCTTCCACCCACCCTTTCCCTTGGTAACCATAAACAAATGACCTTATTTACAAAACAGAAACAAACTCACAGACTTTAATGACCCACTTTTCAAATATCAGGACCTACTTTAAAAATATTTTAATTTTCACTTAAAGGTGAAAGAAAACGAACTTCACCAGGAAGAGAGCAAAGCAGAGGTTAAGAGCAGCTGTGCCTTTCCAGAGGGGAGCTGACCCAATCATGCACGTTTAACCACTCCCACACTGCAAACCAGGCCCCATGGAATGGTGCGGACCAGGTGCCAGCCAACACAGCATCCCGGGCTCCTCCAGGCCCGTCTCAGCGCTGCTTGGTGGCTTGTGGTCACGTGGGAAACCTTGCCAGTTTGGAAACTGGATTCTACCGAGAGGGCTCTAGTCCAAGAAGTTAAGGGTTCTGTTTGCCTTCTATTGGTGAATGTGTGAAGGGAAACAGAGAAAATGGAAAAGAAAGAACAATGTTACTGTAAAATACTATTACATTTATAACACTGCATGTAATTGCATGCTAATTTAAAAAGATTCAAAAGGAGTCTATTGTTAAAACCACTACCCCAGCCTGGCTGCCTGCCTCCCGTGTTTCTGATGGCTTCCTGGTCCTGCTGTGAAGGTGGCGATACCACAGGTGGGCGCCATTCTACAGGGCACTTATGCACCCGGGGCTTCAGGAGACACTCTGACACCCAAACCCCAGCACGTCAGCGGAGCCCAATGCAGCTGACGGTCAGCACATGGTAACACAAAGCAGATTTTCAAAATACTGAACTGAGTCAAGAAAGGATAGCAAACGTGATGTCATTTTTCTACTTACAGTCTAGCTTCAACTTGGAAAAGTGAACGCAGCATTTGTTTCCTCCAGATAAGGTTATACAAGCTCAAGCTCACATCCCTTTTATGAATAACAAGGCAATATTTCATTGCTACAGGGCAGGCAAACCATCACTGAGAGAGTTGAGTACAGTGATTAAAATAAGAAGTCACCATACATGATGTCATCTATTCTACACTGGAATTAATGATGTGTTTCCAACAAACACAAGGTTGCTCAATGGTTATTAAAAAGATCCTTTACAATTCACAGGAAATGCTGACACTAATAGTATAAATACATTGAAATAGGCCACAGGCACATGAAAAGATGCTCAACATCACTAATTATGAGAGAAATGTAAATCAAAACTACAGTGAGGTACCACCTCACACTGGTTAGAATGGCCATCATTAAAAAGTCTACAAATGACAAATGCTGGAGAGAGTATGGGGAAAAGGGAACCTTCCTACACTGTTGGTGGGAATCTAAGTTGGTAGCCACTATGGTGAACAGTATGTAAGTTCTTCAGAAACTAAAAATAGAATTACCATATGATCCAGCAGTCATACACCCGGGAATATATCCAGACCAAACTCTAATTCACAAATATCCATGCACCCCTGTGTTCACAGCAGCATATGCACAACAACCAAGACAAGGAAGCCACCTAGATGTTCACCAACAGATGCTGTCCATCAACAGATGGCGGAACAGAGGATGTGGCACATATATTCAATGGAACATCACTCAGACAGACAAAGAATGAGATCAAACCCTCTGCAGTGACGTGGATGGACCTAGAGATGATCGTACTAGGAGAAGTCAGAGAAAGACCGATACCACTTACATGGGGAACCTCAACTGTGACACAAAAGAGCTTATTTATAAAACAGAAACAAACTCACAGACACAGAGCAGACCTGCAGGTGCCAAGAGGGAGGGGGCTGGGCGAGGGATGGAGGAGGAAGCTGAGGTCAGCCGAGGTAGGCTTTTATGCATAGGACAAAAGACAGCAAGGTCCTATCGTGTGGTACAGGGAATTATAGTCAGTATCCTGGGATGACCCATAACGCCAAAGAATATAAAAAAGACTGTATGTACGTGTGTGTGTGTGTGTATATATGTAAATTACACAATGTGCACATTTATATATAAAATTAATACCACACTGTAAATCAATTATACTTTACTTAAAAAATAAAAAAACCCTCAGGACACTTAATTTTAAGACAATTAATGAACACTATATCCCAGGGGGAAAAACGTAACACTAATAGCACTGCAAATTCCTCACTTTTAGAATCAAAGGTTAAAAAATAATCTGTTGAAGAGCTCTCTGGACCACTCTAAGGGTTTTGCAAGTCCTACGTATTATCCCAGGAAAAATCTTGACCTGAAAACTCTGGTCAGAATTTTATTTGGTTAATTATTTAATAGTGTATCTACTTACATAAACCATTTTAATCTATAATTTGCAACATAAGTTACCTTGCAAAAGAATTTAAAGTAGCTCTTGATTAAGAACAGAATTGCAGAGGCTTAAAAATAAAATTCCAAGACCAGTTATTAAACTACTTGTCTTGCTTACAAAGGTAAAAATTATTAATTTACAATTCTAATGGCATAATTCTATAAATGTTATACTGCTCAGTGAGGACATTTCACCTTTCAAATGTGTATCTAAGTGCAGCAAAATTGACCAATTTTGCTCAGGAGCCAAATAGCCCCCTAGAAAAAAATGTGCTTCCTGGAGACAGAAAAACAAGAGTGACTAGCTTTTTTATTTTTTCTGGTGAAGTGTACTCGATTTACAATGTTGAATCAATTTCTGCTGTACAGCAAAGTGACTCAGCTATACAGATACATATTTCTATATTCCAGGATATCCCAGGATATTGCATATACTTCCCTGTATGTACAACAGGACCCTGTGGTTCATCCATCCTCCAACTGTCCAATCCACCCCTCCCCAGCTCCCTGCTTTCCACGGAAACCACAAGCCTGGTCTCTATGTCCATGAGACTGTTTTGTAGGTAAGTTCACTTGCGCCATATTTCAGATTCCACAAATAAGTGATATCATACGATATTCGTCTTTCTCTGTCTGACTTCATTTAGTATGAGCATTCCTAGGTCCATCCATGTTCCTGCATAATGGCATTATTTCCTTCTTCGTTATGGCTGAGCAGCACTCCGCTGTGTATATATGTATGGACCACATCATCTTCACCCATTCATTTGTCAGTGGACATTTAGGCTGCTTGCATGCCTTGGCTGTTGTGGACAGAGCTGCTATGAACACAGGGGTGCCTGTGTCTTTTTGAATTACAGTTCTATCTGGATCTATGCCCAGGAGGAGGGTTCCTGGATCATATGGTGGCTCTGTGTTCAGTTTTATGAGGTACCTCCACACTGTTCTCCATAGTGGCTGCACCAACTCACATTCCCACCAATGGTGTAGGAGGGTCCCCTTTGAGTAACTAGTCTTAAAAGATCCACCTTCTATGAGGAAGGCATAATAAAGACAGCCACACATCCATGTGGGTAGGTGCACGTGGACATACCTACGAAAGGATGGAAGATACAGAAAAATTCTAAAAACGTACCAGATCTTACACTACTTCTCAGAAAGGAAGATACTCACGCAGCTGGTATGTGCAATCATGAATTCATTTTCTCTATTTTGTTTGGCTTTCTTGCTTATTTTTTACTGAGCATTCATGTAACTCACTTTATGCTGGTCGATGAGAGTCCGGAGAGCATCCTCATCGTCTGGGAGAACACCATGGAAACGAAGCGTCTGCTCGGCTTCCGCCAGCCACTCCAGGAGGGCATGGACCACCGAGTGAAACTCCTCTGCCTAAGGGTGCACGTGTGCCCGAAAGAGATTCGCAAATACGCTTGTTAGTAGCGTCAAGTCTTCCTCTCCATGAAAAAAAAAACAAACCCAAGTCTTACATTTAAACTGATTCATTATATCCATGATTCCCAGGAAAAAGAGAAAGACACATGGTGCTGAATTTTACAAATGTAGGAAAATCTGTTGGAAATGCCTGTAGGAAGAACAGTTCACCATTTTAACCATCTGATTTGCAGGGAACGGAAGCCCATCTTAATGTTTTTGCAGAAAAAAGGCTCCACCAGCAGTTTTATGGGAAGATTAGACAACCTCACTCTGTGAGTCACTGACATTCTTCGGAGAGGAGATGGTAGGTGAGAGAAGGCATGGAAGGATGCTCTAAGAACTTCCTCCCTTGAGTAACCCAGCCGAGACAAGGGGGGCACCGCAGGCGGTGGGAGCGCAGGCCTTTACCTGGCGCAGGGCAGCCTCGAGGCGGCTCTGCTTGGAGATGGACAGGGCACACACGGTCTCCCAGCGTGTACAAGTCACTGACATTCTTCGGAGAGGAGATGGTAGGTGAGAGAAGGCATGGAAGGATGCTCTAAGAACTTCCTCCCTTGAGTAACCCAGCCGAGACAAGGGGGGCACCGCAGGCGGTGGGAGCGCAGGCCTTTACCTGGCGCAGGGCAGCCTCGAGGCGGCTCTGCTTGGAGATGGACAGGGCACACACGGTCTCCCAGCGTGTACTCAGCTCCTGCACCTGGACCCTGACCCAGGAGGAGTCATCCTGGCTGCCCTCTATGAGCTCCCGGGCCGAGCGCTTCAGCGCCTGCACGCTGCTGGTCCTCTTCCCCAGCTCCTTCTGGAAGACCTGGGAGCAAATTTGTTAAAACGAACTTTTAATTGCCAAGCCCAAAGAGGGATACACACTATATGAAACAGGCACGTGCACCTAGCACCATGCGCGGCTCTCCAGCACCTACGGTTTAACGACTCGGGGCTTCTGCAGAATTTCAGAAAATAAGACAAGTCACACCACTCCTGTCAATTTGATCAACCTTGTGATGCCTTCCTGAGTGAATGTTCCTTCTTAAATGATAGGTTGGACTTAAATACTGGTGGCCACCCTCTTTATTTCAATCTCATGCATCAGTGCATCAAATTCAGGCCTTCCCTGGCAGTCCAGTGGCTAAGGCTTTGGGCTTCCACTGCGGGGGCAAGGGTTCGATCCCTGGTTGGGGAACTAAGATTCCATGGTGAGGCCAAAAAAAACAAAACAAAACACCTCCAGAAAACAAAATGTGTCAGACTGTCTCTGTCATTCTGTGTGAGGGTGTCCCAGCTGCTCTGGACTTCGGCACCCTGTGCTGGCCACGAGACTGCTCTCCACCAGCAAACGTGCCCCAGAGACTGACTTGAGGAGGCGGGCAGGGAGCCCCGCAGGGGCTGGCACACGGCCTTTTCCCTCTAACAATCCTCTGTCGCATCTTTCACAGCACCCTGGGCACCACCTCGTGAGGACAGGTTTTAGAAGCTCAACCCCTCATCTGTCACCTTGAAGGAAAAGCGTTTTATTCTTCTTTCTTGCCCAGGTCTGGTGAACTCTGATTTGCCAGGGGTTAAAATAACTTCTTTGGCCACAGAATGAACCTGTTTCTGACCCTAAGAGTCTGTCTGTCTGCAACCAGATCTTTCAAACAACCAACTTCCTTTATAAACTAAAATCAACTTACTTTTCTAAAAAGTCATCACAAATGAACACTATCAAGCACATTTTATCCTTTTGACTCTATCCATGAGTTTCTAGTCTGATACTTGGATCATTCACAAAAGCGAGCCTGTCGAAAATAATCCAAAAACAATGTGATGAATTCTTTGCTGACTTCACACTGACAGTGTTAAATGAGGTGTACCCGTAGATAAAACACACACACACACACACACACACACACACAGATCCAAGGTACAGGCTCTAATGCTTCCATTTGTGATAGGAGTAGTCCAACGGTTCCGAGTAGACCTTCCAATGCACTCTGCATACATTAACTTCTTATTGGGCCTTTCAATTGTATTACTAATGCTGAATGATTAATTCATTCTTGTTGACCTTTAGTATATAAAAAACCTGGCAAGTGCCTAGGGGAGTAAATATTTAGACAGTGAGCTTATAAAAATGGCATTTATGTACAAAGTAACATTACATTATTCATTACTCACTGAATGAGTGCCAGGGGATGAGAAAGACTGCATTAATCACCCACAGAACATTTGTCTCAGTATAGGCAAAGCGACCTAATTTAAAGCTTTTAACATGTTTGTAGACCTGATTGATGCTCTTCATCTCTTCTCTTAATTCCTGTTCATGTTCAAACCTAACAAATTCCCTTCTATGAATATAATGGGATCATGGAATGAGAAAAAGGCAAATAAACATGCAAAACACCAGTTATTTTAACACTAACAGGTAAGATCAAAATAGCATAACCAGGAAGGTGTAAAGGGAACATTTAAAATTAAATAAAGTTTCTGAACCAGGAAGGTGTAAGGTGAGCATTTAAAATTAAATAAAGTTTCTGAACTGCAAAATTATAGAGAACTATATATGAATTCAAGTGGAGTGTTGTAACTGTGCATGCGCCTAACAACCCTACAAGAGTACCAGGCCTCAGGTTGTTTTCAAGATTCTTTAAGTTTTAACAGCATTTGATCCTAACTGAAGACCTCACACTCAATATCAGCGGGAGTCTCAAATATCACCTCTGACTTCTACAACAGTTTAACATAGGTATCAGGAGATTGCAAGGAAACCAGTTTTCTTAAAGTAGTAATCAAATCCCTGTTGGCTCACGCGGTTGTCTCATAAACTGCTACAGGTCCAGGGGCAAGGCTAACTCGGTTTCTGAAAACAGAGACACCCATCTGTGACGCAGCTCATGTCACAAACGCAGTATTTCAGCAATGACCTCGTTCCAGGCCACAACGTGCGTGATTTTAAATTGCATCACACAATTACTTAAATGCATTAACAAAAGATAATAAAACATTCTTAAAATACTTTTTAAAGTGGCAGACAATGAAATCACTTCCCAAATTCTAGCAAGGTTTCAGATGTGGAAATGGAAAACCAAAGTATTTCACTGATACTAAAGCAGTTTTCCTGCACGGCTTTTAAAGCGGACTTCCTGATTCTGCTCAAAGGCATAGGTATTTCAATATTAAGGACTATGACGCAGCATGACACACAGTCTCTAGATCTTAAAAGGCTCAATGAAGTAATTACAGTTCCCTCTATATTCAGAATAATCAGACGAGATAAAATAACATGTCCCAGATAAGCATACCTTGTGATTATCGATCAGATTCATCACCAGATCGATGTCTCCGTGGACAGGCTGGTCCTCAGCCAGCTGGGGCTCGACCCTGTAGAGCCAGTCAATGAGGGCCTGCAGGGCGTCTGTGAATTGCCCAGAGAATAAGAGGGCTTCCTCCAATTTGTTTTGTCTGGCGGGAAAAAACGGAAAAAAAAATCAATCTGGGCAACAAAAAAGCCGCCCTCTGAAAACGGAACATCTAAAATCCATCTGTGAAGGCTGGGCAGACCTCAGGAGACAAGGAGCATTATTAGGATTCACTGTGGTTTCTCTGCTTTCTTAGAAAATAACAAAATTTTTCTCAAATTTTCTTCTTTATCCCTTAAATACATGGCATCTATTCCAGGAAATGTCCCGCATCATCACCTCTGGAAATCACAGACCCTTTGCTTTCACCATAAAAATATGCCTTTTGATGAAAAAATGTACATTTTCAGGAGTCACGCAGTACGTTTGAGTCTGCAGGGGTATAGTTCCATGGATTTGAACACATCTGTATTTTTGTATCATCATCGCAATCAGGACACAGTCTATCACCCCAAAGCCCCTCAGGCTGGCTCTGTGGTCACCGTGCCCCCACCGCTAACGGCTAACGCCTGCCACTCGCGCGTCTGTTCATCGCTGGGACTTTCTGTCTCTGCAAGGATGCCTTATAAACTGCTGTGAAATCACTTAGAGGACACTGCAAAAAGGTGTAACCTTCTGAGACTGGAGACGATTTTAAAGATTCTTTTTAAAACTAACCATAAACAACATGATGAAGCTCCTTAGAGTGAAATATATAATATGCTGTTTAATCTTGACACTGACAAAGGCCATTAGACTAACTATGGATGAGAAACTTGAAAGCGTTGATAAGCAACGTGAACCTGCCTGCCAATGCAGGAGACACAAGAGGCTTGGGAAGATCCCCGAGCGGAGGAAGCGGCAGCCCACGCCGGCACTGGTGCCTGGAGAATCCATGCACCGAGGAGCCTGCCAGGCTGCTGTCCACGGGGTCGCACAGAGTCGGACACAAGTAAGCGACCCAGCACACGTGGGTACACAAACTCCGCTACTGCTATTTCACTTTCTCGGGCACTTAAAAACGACGTGAAGTTTTGGGTTTTCCTGGCTGATATGTGAGAAGGAGGAGGAGGCAGGAGACGGCAAGGGGCGGTGGGGCCAGGCTGGGAGGATGCTGCTGAGCACAGTGAGGGGCCCGTGTCCTGGTCTACACCTGAGAGCTGGCCCCTAAGGCTACGGGCAGGGAGGCCCCAAGAGCCCACTTCTGCTCTAAGGACACAGGTCTGCTGGGATGTGGGGATGAGTGTGAGGAGGACAACGGGGGCCGGTCCCATGGCAGGCGCGGTGGGAGGCTCAGAGGGGGAGGTCGTTTTGAATGAACTGAGCACTTAAGAGACAAACAGTAATGGACAGCAAAGCCTCCAGCGTGAGCAGCTGCTCTCCAGACACAGGAGGCATGTACTCCGGGGCCCCAGCGGCCCCTGCAAGGCACCAGGACCGGACCCTGCTGGGGCCCAGCACGGGGAGCGGCCGCCGTCGGGCGCATCTCACCTCTCCACCGACTTCCCGCAGATGGTGTCCCACTTGTCCCGGAGCTCACTCAGCATGTCGTCCAGCTTCAGGTTGTCATCAGCCAGGGTGGTCTTCTCCTTCAGGGAACGCCCCGTCCTATTGGTGGTGTCGTACACAGAATGCTTGGCTCCGAGGGATTTCTGAAACTCCTACGTGTTCAACAAGAAAACAGTGTGCGTGTCTACTCGGGACCAATCCACAAACAGGTAAGAGACAGTGAAACTCCCCAATAAATAAGCAGAGACATTTCCTAGGCAGGTTGATAAGAAGTCTAGGGGTCCCCAAGGAGAGAGGGGTCTGGAATTCTCAAGGAGGAAGAAAGGACAAACTTTTTTTCTTCTCTACATTCCTTAGGATTATATAACAACAATGTATTCTGCCTGAGGACAGTCTCTGGATTAAACCTTCTGGCTAATTCTGTAAATTATGAGAGTAGACCTGCTCTTTACAAGGATTATATAACAACAATGTATTCTGCCCAAGGACAGTCTCTGGATTAAACCTTCTGGCTAATTCTGTTATCTTAAAATGTAAATTTTGGGAGTAGGTCTGGTGAGGTCTTTACAACCTCCAGACATTTTTTGATTCTTTGGAGAGTATATAACTTCATTGCTAACTCTAACAAGCGGGTACTCTTTCTGCCCCCTTCTGATGCCTATGTCAGAAGCTTTCTCTATCTCCTTTATACTTTAATAAAACTTTATTACACACACACACACACACACACAAAATAAGCGGAGACACGGGCCATCATTGAGTCAGGTGCTGCAGCGTGCATACATGGGAACACGCCAGGGGAGAGCACAGTCTTTACACTTTCAAATGGAAGGGTTAACTTTTCACAGAATCCAAGTGTCTTTCAGAGCGCCTACCGTTACCACAAGAACAGTTTCCAAGCAAGACCAATCCTGAATGTATAGATACACTGCATGTAGATGCAAACTGCAAGCAATATAGACAGTGATGATAAAAGGGAATTGCTAATGAACTTTCGAGAAACCCAAGACAGTCTGGAGAGGAAAAGGCAGCTAATACTCTGGGCAATTATGACTTCAAGTCCAGAATGACTGTTTTTGGCAATAAGTCTCCCAGGTGGCACCGGTGGTAAAGAACCTGCCCGCCAGTGCAGGCAACGTAGGAGACCCAGCTTCTATCCCTGAGTCAGGAAGATCCCCTGGAGAAGGGAATGGCAGCCCATCCCAGTATTCATGCCTGGAGAATCCCATGGACAAAGGGGCCTGGCAGACTACAGTCCATGGGGTTGTACGGAGTCAGACACGACTGAGGCAGCTTAGCACACACACACGTACTCATTCCACAATCTATTTTTGTAGTTTGTTTTCTGTTATTATTTTTCCCTGTTATTCACAATAGAATGCTGGCTTTAGAATCATGGTATTGACATATGTGTTTATCTCCTCACACAGCAGATACATAACAAATGAATAGCTGAATACAGGACAGAGTCAAAGTTTTTAAACATACCCAAATGATAAAGAGAAAAGACTTCTTTTAAAACTGGCTTAATGTACCTCGTATCCTTATCTCAGAGGAAAGATGACCACGACGGGTCATACCAGGAAAAAGAGAATCTAATAGGTTCTGCACACATCTGTATGCCCAGGACTTCCTATGTTAAACATGTAATGTGCTTTCATCAGACTTCATAATCCCACACCTATGCTTACGTTCATATCAGGTGGTCTACTCTGAGAAGGGCAGGGAGGGTGGTGGTCCCTGTCTCTGGGCTGCCAGTGCTGGAGGGGCAGCTCTTGGGAAGATGCAGAGGGGCCAGCAGGACAAGCCACTCGTGACCCCTCATCTAGCCAAACATAGGGCTCCCATGATCCCAGCATCCCGGCCCCTGCAGTCAGTAACACCCATGAACGATGGCTAGAATTTCATGATGATGACAAGACTTACGTCAACCAATTTCTGACAGCCTTTTAAAAATTATCATGTTCCAAGCGATGACTTACATGTAAAACCTAAAATTACAAACCCATTGAAGGAACATGCGCCTTCAACACACATCCTCACCCTGAGGGCTGATGATCATGTTACAAACAGAGTTATATATGGAAAGACCCAAATTAAAAAGTGCTGGGGAGAATGGGGAAGTGGTCTTTGAATGGCATGTGATTGGAATATATATGTTAGAAAATACAAAAAACAGTGTTTCTATATCTTCTTGTCTGCACAAGAAAGCTGGTGACCCTGTCTCTTTGAGGACAGGGGTGAAATTTCACACACATACACAATAATACCAATTTAGGATGAGGCAACCAATTTTCCCCACTGCACTGTTGAAACCAATCTATATGGCAAAACCTACATTCTTTTCAGTACACAATTATCTTCTGCATGGCTGTGAAAAAAAATGACAAGGCAAGGCAGTTGTGATAAACTGAGGTACCAATGTTCAACCTCTGGAAATCCTCCATGTATTATTTTAGATAGTAAAAATGTCCGGTTTAATCTTGTGTGTTTTCTTTTAACAGTTAATCCTGGAATCATAATGGAATGATTCTTGGAGAGTAAAGATGCTGCGGCCCTTTGATCAACATGAAAGGTAAGTGGTTTTAAATTTAGTATGAGTCCATGTTGGACAGCCTTCTCTTGTGATGAATAAACACACAATCAGATAAGAATTTCAAAGTGACCTTGAGACTTACAACGACACAATGTGCTTCCGTTAGCTGCCCACCCACCTTATGCTGTGCCAGCTGTGTTTTGATTTTGTCTGGGTCATTGGCGATTTCCAGTTCAGAATCCAGAGACTTTTCCGACTCTTCCAGCCATTCCATAAGCTTGCTCCAAGCATCATGGAACTGTAAAAGAAAGTCACATCTTTGTCCAGTCGGGCACACTAACTAGATCTGAAATCGAATACATTTTTAAACAGAAACTAATAGTAACCGAAATGTAAGAAA
This sequence comes from Oreotragus oreotragus, assembly GCA_006410675.1. Lineage (NCBI taxonomy): Eukaryota > Metazoa > Chordata > Mammalia > Artiodactyla > Bovidae > Oreotragus > Oreotragus oreotragus. Next base: position 271,173 of record SJYX01007518.1, read on the forward strand.
TTATTTAGTCAAAGTTTTCCCTGAAGGAGGAGGAGAAGGAATATTTTCATCAGCAGATTGCAAAACATCTTGTTAATGCTTCTGTGGTCACGCCCCCCCGGCCACTTTGTTACAACTCTTTCAAACACAGTCAGCTTTAACAGAAACAGAAGTAGGGCTTGGGGCAGGCAGGGAGATCAGGCAGAACGCCCCACCCCTTCTTTTGCTTAATAACTAACATAAGCATAGACCAGCATGCTTTATGTTACCCCACAGGTCTCTCATATTGCTTTCTTTTTTTCATTTGGCTTTCTGAATGCTGTTCTGATTGGAATCTAAAATATGACACAAATGAACATTCTACAGAACAAAACAGATTCACAGAGAGCAGACTTGTGGCGGCTCAGGGGGAGGGCGAGGAAGGGAAGAATGGGCGGTCTGGGATTAGTGGATGCAAACTATTACGTATGGGATGGATGAACAATAAGGCTCTGCTGTACAGCACAGGGAACTCTGTTCAGTATCCTGTGATAAGCCACAATGAAAAAGAGTATGTATCTGTGCAGCTGAGTCACTCTGCTACACCGCAGAGATTAACCACAACACTGAAAATCAACTAAACTTCAATAAAACAATAAACAACAATTATGCAGGTGTCTGCTGTTGTCTCCGGACAGATCTGGGTTTACTTCTCAGGTGTTTAATTCCTCTGATAGGAGAGAGGTACAAAAAGGATAAAGTCTGTACATTCATTTTTTAACAAAAAGGGGCCATTACATTCCTATTTAATGCAAAGACAGTTCAAGGTCTTTCTTGTTGCTCTCTGAACCCTCCCATCAATGCCTGAGCCTCCCACGTCGGTTTTATATTTAAGAATGCCCACTTTAAGAGTGGTTTTATATTTAAGAGAACCTGGGTTGTAGCAAAACAGAATTCTCTCTGTCTTCAACCTTGAACTATTCTGGTGCTATATACACTTGAGTTGGCCAAAAAGTTCATTTGGGTTTTTCCATACAATGGTATAGAAAAGCTTGAATGGACTTTTTGGCTGATCCAATATTTGATTTCAGCTGGTACTGTTTCTGGATACCAAACTTGGAAATTGGTTACAAATTATTTCTTCTAAGGAACTCAAGGGAACAGAAACATAGCAAAAACTTGAGCAATCAAAATAAAGTCTGCTTTCTATCAAAGAACATGAACAGTGAAATAACAAAAAGAATTCTGACAGCAAGCACAGTGAGAGCAGAAAATGGCAAGGCGGCAAAGGTCCAGGGGAGACCATCCCGTTAGAGACCTCTCCCCAGGCCCCTCCCCGAGGGGCAAGCAATTCAGCAATGAAAACAGAGAGGCCAGAACAGCCACACAGACTGCCCAAGTCAGAGAACTGCAGCCAAGATCTGAGCCAAACCTGAGATACCTAAATAAATAAACAGCTGACGATGGTGCCGGGCCATCTGCAGACAGCACAGCCTGTAACAACTGAGCAATAAGTACGAGGACACAAACGCACACGTTCTGAGGCTGGTTCCGCTCTCAAAACTGTTTTGAAGTCACTCAAATAGAAGAAACAACATCCCTCTGCACGGAGAACAGTATCCTTACATGTTTAACTGAACAAATTGAGAAAATAAGATGGACTCAATAGAGAAAGGTGGAAGACAGTGGCCAATCAGCAACTGATATCCAAGAGGCTTTGGTGATCAGACGTTCCTAACTCAGAGTGCCTCCAGTACAGCCGACGGAGCTGCACAGACGGGAGGAGACACGGCAGGTCTGGCCTGAGTGCTGTCCTACAAGAACATCCAGGCTGATTCCGTTCCAGAGACGCACTTCTTACGTGGAACACACCACACTTCCCACTCAAAAAGAGACACGCGGCCTGTAATCCTATCACAACGCAATCTGTCATTTCTCAAGCCTTTAAACATGTTATGCTGACTGCTTGAAACACTCCAACACTGGACTCCCAGGTCATCTACTGCATCGCCCAACTGAACCTCGCTCCCCAAATAACCAAGCCCAACAACAATGCCAGACAAATGCAAATGAATGGGTTAGAAAGAGTCATGATAAAGATGTTATTCCAAGAAGTTCCTAGCTAAACATCAAAGCTATATGCCAAGCCGGGGTGGGGGGGATGGTGGTGGTGGGGTGGTGTGCATCATCCTTCTTCCCTGGAGTACTGAAATGTATCACTGTACTTTTCAGCATTCAGTCTAGAACAGAATATTAATGACAGATGAAGGAAGGAAGAAAAGCTCCTTGTGAGATTCTTTACATTAAAAAACCAGCCCCCGCCCCCGTCCCGCCCCACCAAGATTTAAACAGTTCATTTCAAAAACGGATGGAGCAGTATCCAACCAGAGAAGAAAGGAAGGCTTGCCAACAAGTACACGGACTGGGAGAGGAGCAGAGGACCGTGGTAGCAGCTCAGACCCAGAGCACGCCTTCAGAAAGCTGCATGGGGGCCCGTGGAGAGAGAGCCTGGTTCTGGAGCTACACAGCCATAACAGTGTAATAGGCTGCCTCACTCTGAGTACACGAGTGGAGGCTGGAAGGACAAAGAAAACAAACAGAACCAAAAACAGAACTATGGAGGGTCTTTTCAAGCCCTGATGATAGGGTCCATCAGTGAGGTCAAGCTAAGATCGGTCCCTCCAAGGCTGATCCCCAGGGCTTGGGGCTGCTGCCAGCTCAGCAAGTGAAGTCATCCTCCAGACTCAGGCCACACTCCTTGTAGGAAATAAACACCTTGGCCCCAGGCCATGACAGCTACACAAGGCACAGCCTGCCATAAAGGGACTTTAATAACATAACATAAATTTAATAACCTAACCGAGTCACTGCCGAGTTCAGAGGATCTTTACAGAGGTTTACCTGCTTGGCCCTCTTCCTTGCTTCATCCAAAGATCTTCCTCTCTCCACTAAGCGCTGGACCACTTTCTCCCAGCGACTCTGTACGCTGATAAGCAGATTCTTAATGAGAACGACATCTTGCTTCTGACTGAAATATTTCAGGTGGGTTCCAGTTTTGTCCAGCTCTATGATCTGCTCTCGGTGAGAATTGACTTCATTGGCAAAGACCTTTCCAAAAAAAACAGCATGGTAAGGAAAAATGGATCTTGAAATGCTTCTGGGATGATGAGCTGGTCTCAAAGGACAAAAGGCAGTAGTCAAATCACCAAATGTATGCTTTTCCCATTAAAACAGCCTGATGTCTAAAAATGTCTGAGAGGTGAGTGCCGTACATCAGGGCTGCAGCTTACCTTGTGTTCATCGATTTGAAACAAGACAGTGTCCAGGATCAGGCTGGGCCGGGAAGCCATGTTGAGGGTCTGCTCTGCCTGGGTGAGCCAGTTGATGAAGTCCTGGAGGGAGTTGTGGAACTCCATGGCCAAGGTGAGAGCCTCTTCCAGTTTAGCCTGCAAAGACGGATTAGTGAGCATTCTGTGGTATTCAAGGCGCTTTCCCCCCAGTGTAACCACTCTCTGACAGATCTCCTTTCCATCCACGCTGTATTTCTGCATAGTCTGCATATTTCTGCATCTCTCCCAGACAGTTTTTGAATACTGGCTACCCAAGTCCCTTCAAGTAGAGTGAGAAGCATCGCACTGCAGGTAAAAAAAATTTATATACACTAAAATTATGGCTTGGGAACAATCAGCCGCAGAACATAATTACAAAACAGAATGTAGAAAAGGAAAATTTGACATGCATACGATTCATTTTGAGGGTCAAAATACTATGAAATATATATACATTATGCTCCATTGGTGAAGGCACATGATCTAGCATTCCAAGCCTATCATTTTTATATGATTAATATTTTTAATTCCCTCTCAAAGATTTTTGTTGCATAAATGCTTATTTTTATATATACAATTCATTTCATTTTCTTGGTCTCCCTCTCCCCATCCTAAGCCTACATACAGCCTGCCTTTGGCTTAATAAGTGTGATTAAAATTATTTAACCATTCAGAATTCGAGTGGTTCACAGGCTGAAACTATATATAATAACACTTAATCTATGATATACCTTTCTCTATCTGTGTCTGAATAGGTTCCTTCAACTCTGCTCTCCTATGTTAAGACAGAATACTATTTTCAGAATCCATTAATGTCCAAACGCATACAAAGAAAATTTAAACATGAGTCATTAAAAGTTCCACTGACATTTTACTCAGAGATAAGATCAGACTCGTGCAATGAAATTGAGACATTCATTCTACAGTATTCATCAAGGCACATACTTTCCTTTCATTGAGCTTCGTTTCCACCGATTCCCACTTTTCTTTCAAGTTATTTATGTCTTGGTCAATATTTGTCTCTGCTGATTTGGGGCATCTTGCAAGCATCTGCTGGCCTTTCTGCATCAGATTCTTATATGTTTCTTCTTTAACATCAAAGGCAGCACAGATTTCCTAAATGGAGATATTTCCCCAAATTACATCACTTTTCAGAGAACAAAATCTGAGTTCTTTTTCCACATTATCAATCCATCCAGCTTACAAATAACCCTGACACTTGAACTTTCTGCTGTATTTAAAGAACACCTAAACCTACAGTCATACTGTTTCTACCAAGAAAATCCTAGAAACGGTGCTATCGTTACNATTTCCTAAATGGAGATATTTCCCCAAATTACATCACTTTTCAGAGAACAAAATCTGAGTTCTTTTTCCACATTATCAATCCATCCAGCTTACAAATAACCCTGACACTTGAACTTTCTGCTGTATTTAAAGAACACCTAAACCTACAGTCATACTGTTTCTACCAAGAAAATCCTAGAAACGGTGCTATCGTTACCACTCTATTGCACATATGTCGATATTTTAAACGTACTGCAGAATGTTACAGAGTACAGTAACCAATCAGCTCTGTGACCCTGGGTGAATAACGTAACCTCAGAGAGCCTCAATCTCCTCTCTGTAAAATGGGTTCCCTAAGTCTCTCCCTGGGACATGAGACAACAACTATGATATTTTTTGTATAACATAATTCTATGCTCAGAAGACTTACAGTGGATAGAAGGAAAGACCCAGTATAGTAAGACAAAAGTTGATGATTCAGACTTTGAAATCACAGAAGCCAGACTTGTGGCCCAATGGATATAATATTCTTCTCTCGTATAACATTTTAAAAGTTTTCTGGTTCCCTAAGTCTCTCCCTGGGACGTGAGACAACAACTATGATATTTTTTGTATAACGTAATTCTATGCTCAGAAGACTTACAGTGGATAGAAGGAAAGACCCAGTATAGTAAGACAAAAGTTGATGATTCAGACTTTGAAATCACAGAAGCCAGACTTGTGGCCTTATGGATATAACATTCTTCTCTCGTATAACATTTTAAAAGTTTTCAACTAGAATGCAGTGTGTATCTTCTACAGAGAATTTAAAAAAAAATACTCCTTAAATGGATTCAGAACTGAAGATCAATGAAACAATAGTTACATTCATGTGAAAAAGAAGACCGGTTCTATTCCACTGATATGATTTAATGTAAGTCAAACCATAGCTCTCACTGAAAAATTGAGACAACAACTATGATATTTTTTGTATAACATAATTCTATGCTCAGAAGACTTACAGTGGATAGAAGGAAAGACCCAGTATAGTAAGACAAAAGTTGATGATTCAGACTTTGAAATCACAGAAGCCAGACTTGTGGCCCAATGGATATAATATTCTTCTCTCGTATAACATTTTAAAAGTTTTCAACTAGAATGCAGTGTGTATCTTCTACAGAGAATAAAAAAAAAAATACTCCTTAAATGGATTCAGAACTGAAGATCAATGAAACAATAGTTACATTCATGTAAAAAAGAAGACCGGTTCTATTCCACTGATATGATTTAATGTAAGTCAAACCATAGCTCTCACTGAAAAATTATACACTACCTAACACTTTCAATTTTATAATTCTAAAAATTGAGACAGAGTCCNAAATACTCCTTAAATGGATTCAGAACTGAAGATCAATGAAACAATAGTTACATTCATGTGAAAAAGAAGACCGGTTCTATTCCACTGATATGATTTAATGTAAGTCAAACCATAGCTCTCACTGAAAAATTATACACTATCTAACACTTTCAATTTTATAATTCTAAAAATTGAGACAGAGTCCATAAAAATCACCTTTTAAAAGTCTAGAAGTCAGTGTTTTAGTATATTCATAAGGATGTGCAAGAATTACTACTAATTTGATGAACTTCATTGCCTCAAAACTTTGTAATTTCTTAAACTTTAAGAAGTTCCTCTCTAAACATATTTACAAAAATCCCCCTCTAAACATATTTACAATATCATCTAATCAAAGCAAAGCTTCTAAATACTGCTAAATCTCAGGAAATAGTAACAGCACAAGTTTTCTAGTTTCCTTCACGTGTAAGAGAACCAACTCAAAAGAACATGACTGAAACAGTATCATGAAAATCAGTAACTCTTTAGAATTCCTTAAACCATGGAATTCTATAATCTAGCAAATTATATTAGCAAATCCATTTTAAATATCCTACCCAAACCAGACATTTTCTAAAATAAAATATTCTAAAGATAAGTCCTTTGCTTTCCAACTTTTTCTTTACATTCTTCTAAATTAACACTTAAAAAATAAGCTGTTAAGCATGTTTGCTCAAGAATTCATTAAACTTATACTTGTTAGATTGTAACAGCTATGCAGGTACTTGGGAAGTCAGGAGATAACTGAAGACGGACAGATTTATGGAAAAGACAAGCACTCCCAAGTTAGTCAATTACTTTTTCAGTGAACAAATGAGTCCCTTGTGGCACCCAAAACCCAACATATTAGCAATAAAACCACATACATAATAATTTTCTAAAACAAGGAAAACAGACTCTAGAAAATTCTCTACTGGACTAATAGGATTCATTTTAACTGCTCACAGCTACTGTGTAACAAATGTTACCTCTGCTGTATTTCTTCACAAAACCTACAGGACGGCACTTCCTCTCCAAATCATCAAATGCAAAATCATCCCCATCACATACATAATAATTTTCTAAAACAAGGAAAACAGACTCTAGAAAATTCTCTACTGGACTAATAGGATTCATTTTAACTGCTCACAGCTACTGTGTAACAAATGTTACCTCTGCTGTATTTCTTCACAAAACCTACAGGACGGCACTTCCTCTCCAAATCATCAAATGCAAAATCATCCCCAGTAAGTGCAGCTTTATTAGTAGGATTTTACAGTAACATGAGAATTACTAAAGAGGACAGACTTTCACATACAATGGACATTCCTTTTGCCAAACCCTTAAGTACTTCTGCTTTAATTTCTTAAGATGCTAACTGTAAGTATTAGAATGTTAAAAAAAGATTTCTGATGCAAATTCATAAACATAAAAATTAAGAGGGTTCATTTCCAACACCTGCAACACACTGCTTTCTCTTATAACTTTTGGAGTAGAATTATGATGGGAAATGAATAGGCAACGTCAATAGATCAGAGTCAATCAAATTTTTCCATACTGCCATGATAGAAAGTAAGAATCTTGCGTTCCATTATTTTTCATTCTTATCCCTAAGAGAGACAGGGCTACAGAGTCTGAGTGGGAACAGCCCGCAGGTAAGAGGCACTGCTGGGGACAGACCGTGAAAAACAAGCATCCTCTTGTCCAAACCTGGCAGGTGTGAGGTTGAAGGCACAGCCCCACCAACGTTAAAAAGAGCAAGTAAGTCGCTCTGTCTTTACAGGACAAGAACATATCTTCTAGCCTTCTGTGAGACTCAGTTGAGCATCTTATGCTCACTGCAATACTTTTTCAATTCATTCTATCCCTTTTGGAATTTTTCTTTTCATTCAAGGAACCACAGTTTAAAATTTACCCTATTACTATCCATAAAAGTTTATCCTTTTTTGCGGGGGAAGATTTGCTTCTAAAAAAATGCCTAGGCTTCTAAAACCTCTTTTTTACTGACACATTACACTTTAAAACAGAGATTCTGACTTTAAAAATTCAATCAACGTTTGATCAACGGTGTGTCAACCACTGACATTTCTGCTACAAAACTGGATAGCCTTTAAACCTTCACCTATGGTTTATTTACCACCAAGGCCTATACAAAATGGTCAATGTCTTAATCTGAGGCCAGAGCTGGAGCAAACAATAGAGTTACCAAGTGGGCATTGAGCTGCTCCCTGGCTGTTTCCGGTAAACCTCCCAGAGGCTTGGATGCTAACAGATGCCGCTCGGTGTCCGTCAACCACTGTTGCAGATCCTCAATTTCACCATGGAACCCTTTGGCCTGGAGTGAGAATAGAGGTTCAAGATAGATGCCACATATGGTCACTTTGAAGCCCAAAGCAAAGCTTAAGCAGCCTGCTAAGCCTCGCCATGCATTCTGAACAACGGCAGGGGCCTCTGGACCACCTGCCCTTCTTCACCAGGAGATCAGACCACCAGGCGAAGAGCTACAAGGCTGTGTCCTCTTCAGCTCTGCACCTTTATCCCACTTATTTTTACTCCTCTCCCCAAAGTGTAAAAACTAAACAGGGGTCTGAAAACCAATCAAAGAAGGCCATGCCATCTCGATCTTGAAGATGACGGAAAGTTTCAGGATTTATTCCCTTACTCACCTGGCGCAAGGCAGCATCCAGCTGCCGCTTCCTCTGTTCTGTTTTTTCCAAAACATTTTGCCAGCGTTGATTCAAAACCTCCAGCTTGTTCTGAAGGCTGCTCGCTTCTTCTCCTGCACTTGATTCAATTAGGTCATTTCCTGCTTTATTCACGGCTTCCACAGTGGATTGATGAGCTAATACATCATTTTGGAGCACCTGAAAATATTCCAGTAACACTTACTATGTTTGCTAGTTTGTAATATACTATTATCGCTTCTAACGCAATTATTTTATTTCCTGATTAGGAAACCTTTTGAAATTAAAACATCACATACACAGAATTTTAATCCTGTGAACTTTTTAAAATGGTGGACTTCTTTCCCCTTAGCTTTGCAGCGTTGATGAGTATCATCTTCAATCTACCAACATCCCCTGAAATTATGCTGAGAACACTGCTAGTGCTTCCCATTAGAATAGCTTTGCAACTGATGACATTATCTAGAGATTAGAGTTAAAAGACTCAAAAATATTCACTTGATTCAAACTCATTCTACTCGAACTTAATTTTCATGTCTTGGGTAAACAATTTCAAACATATATTAATATACTGATATATATTTGAATATAAAATGAATACATTCCCATGTCCTACAATTAGTACTCTTAAAAAAAGTAAACAAATAATGATCATAGAATAGTATTTTATCATCTCAAGTTTTAAGGGTGCCAGAATTAACTCTTAGGTTGACAGGAACCCCAGGAGGCTCTACTATTAAAGGGCAAGAGATTTCACCATCTACTGAGAATGCATGAGCCCAGCATTCCATTTACTTGTTCTCTTACTAGAAAATACACACATAAAATGCCTATGACAGACCCCAGTGCATAATACCTTCCTATTCTATTATTCAGTGGGAATACAAGGACAGATTAATAACAGTTAGATGCATTAACATGGACAAGAGTGGTAAGTGCAGAGTTGCAGAAAGCAACTTCAAGGCTAAAGGAATTTTAAAAGAATTCTGAAAAGAATTTTAAAGAACAAATACCAACAGCTCAGGAATAGGTTCCTTTCATGAAGACTGTGCTATGTTTTTTGGAAACCAGAAGAAATCTTCCTCTATGGTTAGCAAAAGTCTGTGATAATCCTTCTCTACACTCAGATGTGTGTTTCAAAGAAAAGGGAGCACCGGGTGTTATCCTGGGTGGGATGTCCCATCCTGGGAACCCCAGACCAGGAGGATTTTAGCCAAGGGCACAAACCACCTGTGATCACTGGTCCTCTTGACTCCATTCACTCAGGTTCTGGGGCATCTGGTGAGGGAGGGTTTTTCAAAAGCTATAAAGTCAGCTGAGTAAGGAGTGATCTTTATAAGCAGCAGGTACTTTGATATGGTAACAGCAGGAACCACTTTCAAAAGGTAAGAGCTCAATATTTTCGTTATAAAAGCAAATGATAATTCTATAAAAGTCATTCTTATACATGTTCAGAGTCCCGCTATATAAGCCACAGCCTAGGAACCAGAGCACAAAGCAGGACAGAGATGAGAATATTCCCTCCCTTTCTCCAAAAACTGTGCTGGCAATTCTGAGTCCCTGAACCGTGACCTTCAGAAATGGAAGGAGAGGGGGGCAGGAAGGATTCGGAGTCTGGGATTAGCAGACACACACTAGTGTATGGAGGACGGATCAATGACAAGGTGCGACGGTATAGCACAGGGAACGACATTCAATATTCTGTGATAAACTAATGGAAAAGACATGACAGGAATATATACATGTATATGCTTACAACTGAGTCACTCTGCTACACGGCAGAAATTATACACCACATTGCAAATCAATGACACATCAATAAAATTAATGAAATTTTTAAAAATGCAAGGAGAAAACACCCCTAACTAAAGGAAACTAAAGGTTCCTAACTCATCCCTGCAAAATAACCGGGCCAGGGTGCCTCACGTTCCCATCTCTACCACCTTCTACAACGTTCCTGTCACTGATGTATGTGAGTTTTAGGACAATGGTTAAGTGTGTGACAATGTAAATGCTATAAACTCACACTGTGAGAAGAAACATTCTGTCTCCATGCAGAGCCACTCTGACTGCAAGGTATAATACAGAGGTTAAATGAGGACAAATATTGATGATGCGAAGTTAGTTCTAACTGCTTAATCGGACATGGCTGGGTAATGATGGTAGACATAGATAGAACTGGGTAAAAACAGAAGACAAATTTACATTAGGAACAATTACTGTAGGGAAACAAATGAAGGAAAAGGAATTAGGCAAGAATAATCAAAAAGTGTATATCAGGATCTGAAAGTGCTAGACACCTATTATTTTAAAATGGTGTTAATATGTAAAATAATCAAATGTTTCAATATGATAATCAAGGAAAACTTACTGAGATCAGGATAAGATACCACATAATGTGAATGTTAAAAGTTCTATGAGAGCCTGCTGAATGTCAGGATCAACTCTACAGGGCATAACTTTTATTCATTAAGCCTCGTGACTTGACTAAGATGGACGGGATTTTCCACAAAGACTTATTAACCAGTGTCACAAAGATGACAAAAGTATGAGACTCTTCTGCATATATCTCAAGACAAACGTGTTCCATTTATAAGCTTCCCATCAAGCACAGGACATGTAAAAACGCTTCTCAACATGACAAACACTTTTAAAAAGCTAACTCGGCAAGAAAAAGACCGAGAGACATAAGAAGCCAGTGAAAAGTAAGAGAAAGAAACACAAGGATAAGCTCCACCATGATGAGAGAGATACAGTCAGAAACAGGCAACAAGCCTAAGGCAGCAATGGAGCCGCGAGAAGGGAAGGGTGACCGGAGGCAACACACGATAGCCTGCAAGAAAACTGGCTCGCCAGGCTGTTCTCAGCTGCTTGTCAAACTATGCCATCCAAGGACAGCGATAATCAGAAACGTAAACCCTCCAGTGTTGGTCACGCAGCCCTCCCAAAATTGAGACAGAAATTCCCCATCCTTGCTATTTTGGAGAATAACCACCTTGACCAATGAGAAAAACATTTTGACTGTCATCTTTTAAGGAATGTGCTTATGTTGCAGATGTTACACAGAAACTTGGGTCAAAACCATAAAATGACTAAAAAAGAAACAGACCAGAAACATCTGTGACCCTAGAAACGCAGAGAGAGGAAAACAGACAATGCAGCAACAGCCACATACGTGATGCTTGGCGAGTTCGATTTCGATGGCCTTGGGGTCTCCTCCAACAGGCTTCTGTTCGCTGAGCAAGCCCTCGGTGTGCGTGAGCCAGGCCAGCAGCTCGTCCAGCGCGTGCTGGAACTGCCCCAGCGCCAGCAGGGCGCCCTCCAGCTTGTGCTGCAGACAGAGGGGCGGAAGACGATCAACCCACATGTCCAACAGGACAGACGGCCCACGTTTATAAAACACGAGTGAACAGATGATTGCTTCATACTGCAGAGGTCTACGGGCAAAGCCAACGAACCCCATCACATATGCTCCTACGTTTTAAGTTTGAAAAAAAGATTTTTTTAATGGCATGAAAAGCAGGAAAAATTCTAAGGAAACAGGTGAACGTAGAGGTTTTCAAAGTTTGTACCCAGGAACACCTTATTTTACATTAATATATGACCTGGAAATTGGTATTTACCTGTCTGTTGATGATTCTCTCATCCAGACTGTCCCATATCAACTTCAGCTCCATCAGCGGGTCCTGAACAGTGTGTTTGTCACTTTCTTCTGTTACTTTCTTCAGCAGAAGCTCTGCCTGATGGTTCAGCCTCTCCATTTCTATCTGCTGTTGATACGCCTCTGACTTAAATTGCTATTTTTTAAAAAAGAGACATATAAGGAAAATTTGTCACACATCACTAACTTTAAACCAAAATTCTATGGGTTAGATCTTTATTCGAATTCATACTTCATATTGGCTGAAGAGGAATAAAATCTAATACAGGGTTTACGGATTTTTAAAAAAGGCATAGATAAAAGGAAATTTTCTCACACCTGAAACCAATACAACATTGTAAATCAACTGTACTACAATATAAAATAAAAATTAATTTAAAAAAGAAATCTTTTTTCATTATTCAACATTTTCTGATGAAACAATGTTTTTATAGTTTTGCTATATCACTTCTGTCTCCACAATAAAGAGCAAACAAAGTTCATCAATGAACTTCTTTCGGTGTCTGATTATACATATTTAAGAAATGTTTTGAAGCTATAGGAAAGAATAAAACAAAATATATATATTGGCATATATGAAACCCAGGGGAAAAAAATCTCTTACAAACTTAATTTCCTGCTCAAAGCATACATACATCTTGCATTCACTGAACACTGCATGTTTTCTGTAGCTATGCTATTCTGTTTTTATTATTCTTTTTCTCTTTGGCCATGCTAGGCAGCTTGTGGGATCTTAGCTTTCCAATCAGGGATCAAGCCCAGGCCCTGTTGCTAAGTCCTAATCACTGGACTGCCAGGGAATTCCCTGTCATGCTGTGCTTATTAATATTTATTTATCCTATGGCTCAACCAGTGCTGACTCAGAATAACATTCCTCTCTCCTGGTGCTTAATGACATGCATGTAATCATCCTAGCTTTGCCAACTAATACAAGTTAGCCAGGGGTTACTTGTAATAGGAAACCGTCCTTTCATAAAGTATTGAGCTTAATCTCTAATAGTAAATAATTAAATAGTAGATGATTAATGAGCTAAGCAGTCACTTCATTTTTTTTTCAAGCAAAATAACAATTAAAAACAAAAGCACGGTGAACATTTGCTAGAGTCAAGGTGTTCTCAATAAGCTTCTAAAGAAAATCACTTTATCCTCAACTAAGCTGGGGACACAGAGGTGAGAGCAGTTAGATAACACCATTTGGCTGGGAAGTGGCTTAAAGGGGGTGCAGTTTCAGACACCTGATTTCAAGGCAACCAGCCCACCTGGTCTGCTATATGCAAAGCACTGAGATACATGCAAAATGCGCAAACCCTCCACATCTGTAACTGTATATAAAGAGTGAGAAAAAAGATCACAATCTAACAATGATGGCAAGAGTAAAGTTCTCAAAAAGAAACAATTTTTTTTTCTAACCGAAATACTCTATACCACACTCAGAGAGGAAAACGCTACACTTCTCAAGCCAGACAGTAACTTTATGTGAAAATGCAGAAGCACTGATGGAAAGGGGCATGATGCCTCTCCGGAGGAGGACTTAAACCTCAGGCGGTGGGGAATGCTGCCCCTACTTTGATAAAGGAGCATCAGCAGAAGAATTCGGAGGAACCGGCCCAGCCATTTTCACAGCTGGAGATCAAGAGCCACAAAGGAAAAAAGATTACAGAGGGAAGCAGATGGGAAACAACAAACATCTAGAGAACAAACATTTGGGGAAACACTGTGATCCCATCCACCCACAGGATCCTCCTTCAGCCTATCAGACTAGCTGAATTATTCTGAACAAGGGAGAAAACAGAAGCGTTGCTGTTTATGTCTGTGTGTGTCTGTGTGTGTGTGTGTGTGTGCACGCACGCATGCTCACTCAGTTGTGTCAAACTCTTTGTGACCCCATGGACTGTAGCCCGCCCGCCAGGCCCCTCTGTCCATGGAATTCTCCAGGCAAGAATACTGGTGGTCATTACCACTTCCTTCTCCAGGGGATCTTCCTGATCCAGGGATCAAACCTGTGTCTCCTGCACTGCAGGTGGATTCCTTACCCGCTGAGCCANTGTGTGTGTGTGTGTGTGTGTGTGTGTGTGCACGCACGCACGCTCACTCAGTTGTGTCAAACTCTTTGTGACCCCATGGACTGTAGCCCGCCCGCCAGGCCCCTCTGTCCATGGAATTCTCCAGGCAAGAATACTGGTGGTCATTACCACTTCCTTCTCCAGGGGATCTTCCTGATCCAGGGATCAAACCTGTGTCTCCTGCACTGCAGGTGGATTCCTTACCCGCTGAGCCACCGGGGAAGCCAGTGTATGTACCCGTGACGACAGCACGCTACGGAATAATTCAGCTCTAAAGCCTTTACAGTACAGTGTGTGAAAGTACAGTACTCAGCGGTGTGACTCTTTCTCACTCCACGGACTGCTGCCTGCCAAGCCAGGCCCCTCTGCCCATGGGAATTTCCAGGCACGAATACAGGAGTGGGAGGCCATTCCTTTCTCCAGTGGATCGTCCCGACCCAGGGATCAAACCCAGGTCCTCAACTCCAGGACAGTCTGAACCACCAGGAAAGCCCAACAGTATAGTATGTATATAGGTAATACGTAAAACACACACACACCCCTCATCCTGCTCTCAACATGAGGACATCTGTAGGCTGTAAATCAAATTTAAGAGTGCTTGCCACTTGGTACGTAACATTTTAGTTTGCTTATCTGCATTTTTGAATTTTTCTATAATAAACCGGTATTGATTTGATAAGAAAGATCTTCCTGATCCAGGGATCAAACCTGTGTCTCCTGCACTGCAGGTGGATTCCTTACCCGCTGAGCCATCGGGGAAGCCAGTGTATGTATCCGTGACAACAGCATGCTACGGAATAATTCAGCTCTAAAATCTTTACAGTATAGTGTGTGAAAGTGTTAGTTACTCAGTTGTGTGTGACTCTTTCTCACTCCACGGACTGCTGCCTGCCATGCCAGGCTCTTCTGCCCATGGGAATTTCCAGGCACGAATACAGGAGTGGGTAGCCATTCCTTTCTCCAGTGGATCGTCCTGACCCAGGGATCAAACCCAGGTCTCCAGCACTGCAGGTGGATTCTTTACAGTCTGAACCACCAGGAAAGCCCAACAGTATAGTATGTATATAGGTAATATGTAAAACACACACACACACACACACCCCTCATCCTACTCTCAACATGAGGACATCTGTAGGCTGTAAATCAAATTTAAGAGTGCTTGCCACTTGGTACATAACATTTTAGTTTGCTTATCTGCATTTTTGAATTTTTCTATAATAAACCGGTATTGATTTGATAAGAAATACTACTAGTATTTTGTATCCTTTATTGAATGAGCACTTATACACAGCTTATTATGTGCAGGTACTATATTAAACCAGTTACATAATCAAAATGAAGCACTTCACTTATGTAACATAGAAAAATCTGCACAAAGCACCCCATGAATCAAGAACCTAAGAAGGCAACGTGCCTGGTGGATTTCCCAGCCCTTACCATACCTTTAGCTCCTCAATCTGCTGCTTGACGGTTTCAAGATCCGTTCCAATTGGAGACATGGAAGCCAATTTGCCACCTGCAATATCTACCCAGTCAAATAATGCCTGAAAAACACACAAGGTCACATTATTATAACAGTATATTTGAAACTACTATACCACCTCAAGTGTGAGAGAGAGAGAGGTATAATCATAAATCTATAAAGATATTAAGCAATGATCCTGTTTTATAAAAAAAAAGTAAGTGGCAATATACTGGAACGGTTATTCCAGATATGAAATAGATGAAATCTCCATTTTTGTATCCAAATTTGAAGAAGGAATTCTACCTCGAATAGAATCTTAGAATATCCAGAACTTTCAAGAAAAGTCTATTTGAAAAAAAGTTGTATAAAGTTACCACATAGAATAAAATTCTGTCCTCTTTTATGTCTGCCTAAAAGGCAGACTGCATAAATATACTGGAAGAAAAAGATTCAAACCCATCTGTTGATTCAAATAATCAAGAAGTTGACTGCTACCCACTTGAAACAATTTGTCTCAAGTAAACTCTTATGTATTATTTAGATTAGCATTAAAATCCTACACACATTAAGACCAGTATTATTAACTGCAAAAAACCTGCAAAATCTCCTATAATTCTTATTCTTTTTATACAATATAAACATTCTAAAAAGGCTCTACTTACTTTTTCTTCAGGTACTGAATATACAAAATTATTGTGCCACTTAATGAAGTTGCCAGGCCATACAGTCAGGAGGAAAAAACTTTGGAACCAGCCGTGAGAGCTTAAGCAACAACTTGGGAAACAAAATGTGTTTTACTTAATAATCAAGCCTTGAAACCTCTGGAGTGAGTGTCTTCAGCTTTGGACATTGAGCTACAGTTCAGTCCATCACTGCCCTTCATCCCCAAGGTGATGCTACTGACCTAGGACCAGTGGGACCTCTGAAGGGCCTTGTGTTTCTGTCAGTAGTGATGAGAGTACACCTCAGCGTCCAGCTGGGACCTTGACCCCCCCAGGGCTATTGATGGCAGTGCCATCTCCAGCCCAGAGAGAGACACAGTCCCAGGGACCTGTCAAACAGATGTGAGAATCACCCGTTGGCCTCGCAGACAGAGCTGGAGCCTGACAGGTTACTGGTCAGGTTACCGCTGATACCCAACCAATAATTGATCACAATGGTTTAAAAAGAAAGGCAGGAGAATTATAATAAGGTGTCACTTGTAGTGAATTTTTAAAAATATATTTACAAGGTTCAAAACATTTCTCAGCTGGCATAAAGCTGGGCTTGTGATATTTATTTTTATAAATTTAGAAATGAAGTGGCCTAGACAAAGGGAAAAGATGTCCTCATCTGAGCTTTACAAATATTCTCTTGGTGTTATGGAAATACTCAGAGAGGCCTTTCCCACATGGTTGGATGAAGGCTTCAACTCCTGCCACCCTGTCAGGAAATGGAACAACGTTAAGCAAAGTGGGGAGAGAAATGTCCCTGAATTGGCCTCAACTGACAGGAGAATTTTTAATATTAAAGAATAAACTAAAAAACTGGTTAGTGAACTGAATGAGAACCTGCGAGGGATTTGAAAAACAACCATTAAAAGGGATCATATACACAGAAAAGAAGAAAACACTTTTTACATGACTGATGATGACCTAATAAAATAGAAATCTATTTTAGTTCACCAGGAACACTGGCTTCAAATCAAATTTCTTTATGTCTGACTTGAGCTACATACACTTGGAGATATTTTTAGATAGTGTTTACCCCTTTCATCTTACTCCACTCAACTCCAGGACAGAACTCAGACTCAGCTCCACTTCACTGTCTGGTGTTGAGACATTTATGAAAAATACTGTGACTTTCACCTTAAAAAGTTAAAAAAAATTTTTTTTTTTTTCAAAGTAAATGTCACTGAATGTGTGTAAAGGGGGTGTCTATAAATCTGTATCTATCTCCAGTGTCAGAAATCTCTTTGAAAAGACACAGCATGAACTGAAGCAGGTGAGTTGACTGTATCACACCTGCAGCTACGGGGCAACACCAACGTGTGAATTTGTGAGCATCATTTAATCTGGACCCTCCCCTCCAGCAGATGCTGCAAGCCTTACCTGCAGTCCGTCCTGGTACTGAACGGCAGTCTGCATCGCCTCCTCAAGTCTGTCTACCCGATCCTTCCAAGCTTTGTTGAGAGAATCCCATGCTGAATTTAGCTACAATGTAAATATTAGAACTCTTTCAGTGTCCTATAGTAAATTTTCAACTAGTATCAAACATGCTTTAATTAGCAAAATACTTTTAAAAACCATCCGGTAAGCTAGGAAACATGGGGGTTGTACCTCATCTATGCTTTTTTTGACAATGGGCTTGTCAGGCTCCCCACACGCAGCAATGAGTTCAGAACCGAGGTTAATAACCATGTCCAGCTCTTCCTGCAATGCATCTATCTCCTCCCTTATGACCTAGAATAAGAAATGGCAGCCTTAGTATTTTAAGCCAAACCACAGTGAAACCAAAAAGATGCACGCAGACATTGATGGTAGTTGTCTCCAGGAGACGGGATGAGAATCAATTTTTATTTTCTTCCACCTGTTTTCTAAGTCTCTGCACTAAATTTTTTCAACAAGAGAACAGAAAATCCAAGAACGAGTGTCCTCTGAAGGAACAAATGTCAAGTGCTTATTATAAAGACAGCATTTAGGAAATAATTCCATGTAACACAGATCAGAATAAGTTTAAAAAAAAATATCAACAGTACTGAAAAGCATGAAAATACGTTTTGTCTTTTAAACCAATGAGTTTGGCAATACACACTGAAAACAGACCTAAGTATCATATAAACTTAAAGACTTCATACAAATTAATGTATTTGCTTAGTTAGCAGGTGTAGAATAATTTAACTCCAGATTTTCAGTTTTACCCTGGGACACGTAAAGTACAAAAAGAAAACAAAACCTGTGACAGAAATGCCAGTTCATGCTGATGTATGGCAAAACCATCACAATATCATAAAGTAACTATCCTCCAATTAAAATAATTAAAAAGTAAAACAAAGACTTGTTTTAAAAAAAAAAGATATGTCGTATTCTACCTTTGCTTTCATTTTGTTGGTTAACTATATTTATTCATTCAAGATGCACTTACTGACCATGGATGAACCAAGCCCCAAACCAGGCATCGGCGACGCAGGGAGAAGGGGCTCCAAGTCCACCAGGAAAGACAGAGGTGCCCCCAACACTAAGTCACCCTCCGCAGTCTTGTGAGTGTCGCGAGTGCTATGGGAACAGACTGACTCAGCTGAGTATAGGAGAGGGCGGAGGGTGACAGTCCACCTGAGCCTCGGAGTCGGAGTTGAGTCGCCAGAGGCGTGTCAGGAGAGGCACCCCAGGGCAAGCAAACAAAATGTGCAAACGCAGATGCTAGAAAGAGCATAGCTGCTTTGGAGAAGGAGCTGGGGAAAGGACAGGAGAAAAAAGCAGGCCTGGGCTAGGCTGGGGTGGAAAGGGTAATGGATGCAATCCTCCGAGGGCTCCGAACCAGCAGGACGGCAAGAGCGGGTCTAGAGGACAACAGGCAGCAAGCTTAGAGGCTGGAGGGAGAGACTGCAGGCGGGGCTGCCGCTCGGATTCCTTTCGTAGACTAAAAGGACATGACAAGGCCCAGCAGCGAGGCAGAAGCAGTGGGGATGGAGAGAAACTTTCTAAATACACATTCTCCAAGGGAAACCTGCGGGGGACTCTGTCCCCTACTACACTGCTGTGCATTCCACTTTCAGAGTCAAGTAGCAATCTTAACAGCATAATTCCAAATATTTACACTAAAGGAATCCAGCTTTCATGCTGCTACGCCTTGTCCCCTTAACTTTAAGGGAGACTCGACTCACCTCCGCTGCTTCCTGCTGCTGCTTCACCACAGAGGGGTCAATGCCAGGGTCCTCCAGGTCACGGATGAAGTCCTGCGTGTCTTTCGTGGTGACCACCAGGGACAGGTGATCACACCAGAACTTCTCCGCCAGCTCCATCACATCCAGCAGCTTGGCCTCCCGCTCCTCCACCAGCACGTGGATGTTCTCCCAGATGAACACCATCTGGTCGAGCTTATCCTGAACAGCTACGAGCAGAACAGTATTGGGAAGACACACCTTTTTTATCAACAAAAGCACAACTTTCTAGCTCACACAGGAATCACAATTCTGCCTGCCAAGGATCTAAACCTGGGCCAAATGTGGGTTGAGCCCATCTAGTGGGTATCCCTGGGCCCAGTGGCCTTTACAGACAAATGCAGTTCATGAGGGTGTCCTGTTCCTTATGAACCAAGTCTTCCTGATACAGGACAACGCTCAGAGGCACCGGAGGTCAGGGGAGACTCGAGTTTACCGAGGCTGGCCTTACTTCCAAAAAAGGTTTAGTCTATTCTTTATGCTCTCCAAATCAAGAATAGAGATGTCCGCGGAATCCCTAGAATGTAACGAAGTAGGACACGTATTTTGAGTTCCCTTCTAGCCTCTCCTTACCATGAATTTCCACTGACCTCTGCACAAGCTCTTCCTTTCAACCCCAGGCCAGACCTTTAAGGTGTCAGCTTAGGACCCTGGTGGCCATGTCTGTGGCCGTGGGATCGGGTACCTGTTACATTAGTTAATGCAGTCGGTTAACGAGGACAAGCTATCCCTAGGGTTGGTCTTATTAGCATTATGCTTTAATCACCTGATTTAAAGGGCCTGGAGACCACATGGTTTTTGAATCATGACGCACGCTGTATTTACTGGACACAGGAAGACAGTAACCAGAGGCTGGTGTGCACGGCCCTTCCATCCCAAACAAGCCCCATCAGTGATACTTTTTTCCTGAACTCCAGTGTGTTGAGAAGCAACTGGGCTGTCCGGGGACATCCAGAATCAGAAGAGTAACATTCAGAGGTCCCTCCACCAAAGGGCTCACCTTTGGCAGATATGTCCTTGTCTGTGCCCTGGGACCGTGCGATCATCCCCTCGCCCCGCTGTCTGAGGGTCTCGTACAGGGGCTGCAGCTTCTCCATGTCCACCGCCACATTCTTGTTCTCGCTGACCTGCTCCCTGATCTTCTCCACCTCTGCCGAGATGGACGGCGGCTGCCGCAGCCGCTCCACCACACGCTCCAGGCTCTCCAGGATCTGATCGATCTTGTCGTGGAACTGCGGGTCAAGCACAGGGGCCGCTTACAGGGGAAAGACACCACGGGTGGGATTCAAGAGACCAAACTCCTGCGCAAGGTCATGGCCAGGAACCAAACCTTGGCCCCGCTGTGAACACATCCAAAGAGAGCACCATCCAGCTGGTAAGGGAAGCTATGCCTACAATCATAGCTTATGTATACCTCTCTGAGTCACACTGCTATGGGCACAGGACTGCTGCTTGGAAATAAATTCATTTAGAAACGGCGTCTGTTAATACACAATCAGGCCACCTGACAGCTGCATCTGACGACTGCTTCATATTACCACAATCAAAGTAACAATAATTTTGAAAATCAGTTCAATAATCTGGATGTCTGTCTATCAACACTGACAGTTTCATTCACTTTACTGATTATTTTGGCATCCTCAAAAAGTTTCATTATTACTGTGAAACTCATGGGCAGGTTTGATGAGATGAAAGGGATTTCTTAAGTTACTAGGGTCCTGAACTAAAAAATGTTAGAAAAGCAAAAGATGTGACGGAAGCTTGCATTTAATTCATGGTCAAACCCATAATGAGATCCATGAAAGAATTTTAAATTTCCACTTGCAAAGATACCGCAGACAATGAAACAAAGTTATAAACACTTGCTCATTTATATTAATAGATTTCACACGATTCTCAACATTAAATGAATTGTCAGCCAGGATTACGGGAAATGGACCAGTGTATCTAAAAATAAATACCAAGCCTTCAAAATGGAAAATTTGCAGGCAACTACGAATAGACTTCTTGAAAAAGATATTTTCAAAATAATTTTTTTCAACTTTTCTTTCTTCTTCTTCAGCCTATCATTCAAAGTTATCTTATTGTTGTCTTGGGAGTGATTTATTAATAATGATAATCACACTTTCTTTTATCTCTTCCAATGGCAAACACAGAATTCCACTCTAGATGGACACTTATTTAGATGTCTGGACAACTGAATATTTCTTAAGTTACTGAAAGTTATGCCTTACTTATATACAAGCAGGCAGAGAAACGTAAGGACTGGACGCAGGCAAGTATCACCTCTGAGACTAAAACATCAATACTCAAGAGTTAATGCAATGAAACAATTTCAGCTGGAGCTGAATTAGGAGACCTGGAGACCATCCTCCCAAGCACTGCTGTGGGAGAGCCCGTCGCACTCGGGGCGCAAAGCCTCACCTGAGTTGACTGAGAGATGGCTTCATCCAGGGCCACAGCTCGCTTTCTGACATCTTCTTTAATCTGACTGTAGAGGGTGTCTGCAGCCACGTACTTCTCTTGGATAGAAAAGCCTTCCCTCGGGCTCAGCTCCAATAACTGCGGCCCAGTTTTGTTCATCTTATCTATATGAGGCTTGTGTTCGGCTATCAACTCTCGCAGTTGCTACAACAAAGAAACAGCGTTTCAGTATCTCAGAGGTGCACCTCCACCATACAGCTGTCAACATCCTTAGTGCACCCAGCTGGCACGGAACTCCAAACACACACCCTTCCATCACAAGGCTCTGGACGAGCAGCCCTCTGCCAGGAAGAGATGCCCCTGACACAAAGATTAAACAACAGTCTGGTCGCATCAAGTCCCTCTCAGGGCACACGCGAAACTTCTGGATGAGTGAAGCACCTACTCCCAATTCATTATGACTTTTCTACTAAGAGCAGTATGTTCTAACAAGAGTATTAGCCGAGGGTCCTATTACATAAAAGTATTATGAACTCACTATGTCCCAACCTACAGAGACCAAGCTGTAATTCTCAGTATTCCTTTCTGCACATTCGTGATACATATGAAAATTATTTAGAAAATTATTTAGGATGGAAGGGAGAATGAGGGAGAAGAAGGGAAAAGAAGCTCAGTAGAAGGTAGACATGATGCTGAGAGAAAATATGACAGATAAGTGAGGCACTTTCATTATATTAACATGAAATAGAATGGATATATGGCATATATCTATATCTATATTATACGTAATACAATGCACAAGGCATTGTCATTATATTGTATGTAAACCAACAAAAAAGTGTCCATATATATTACTTTATCTATCTGTGAGTCTATTCGACGTATATATGTGATCTGTATGATATTCACACATATAAACAAATCTATTGGCACTCATTTCTGTATGTTCATGGCTGCAAGGGTAATCAACCCATCTATCAAACACACAGCTGTATACTGAGTATTAACTGTAAGGTGTACTTAAGAGAAAACACGTGACATATGAGTATTCTGCATAATATCATCTAATCAAGAAATATGATGACAGTGATACTAATGAGGGGAGTGGAATCCAGGTGGAGCCTCTCTCCTTCTGGGGAGATGGCTCCACTGGGGATCACGACTCTCTCCAGGGTCCAGGGCCTCCTGTGACTGCCCACAGCCTTCTCCAGGGCTGGCCCCCTGTGGCACTGAGGTGCCCTGTTTCACCCCGTTACTCTTGAGTTTCCCCAACCAGCAGCCGCTCATCCTCACCAGAAGGTGTGCCTCCACGCTGCTATCCAGCCCCTGGTAAAAGTTCCTCTGAGAGAAATTACACTCAGGAAAGACAGTCTAGAGGAAAATTCGAGATCTTTCTCTGCAAATATTTTAATTTCCGTCATTCATTGAGCAGAAGCACCAGGACGGCCACACGCGTGGACTTTTATTTAAAAAGTGGCCACTAAGGAGTGCATTTGAGTCAGGGCTAATGAGGTGGATGAACCCAGAGTCTATTATACACAGTGAAGTAAGTCAGAAAGAGAAAAACAAATATCGCCTATTAGCGCATGAACATGGAATCTAGGAAGATGGTACTGATGAACCTATTTGCAGGGCAGCAGTGAAGAGCAGACCGAGAGAACAGACTGTGGACACAGGGGGCTTAGGGGTAGGAGAGAGTGGGACGAATGGAGAGAGCAGCATGGAAACGCATACACTATCACACATAAACAGCCAGCCAGTGGGAATTTGCTCTTTGACTCAGGGAACTCAACTTGGGGCTCTGTGACAGCCTTGAGGAATAGGACGGAGTGGGAGGTGAAAGGGAGGCTTCAGAGGGAGGGGACACGTGTGTACCTATGGCTGATCGATGCTGATGTATGGCAGAAACCAACACAATATTGTAAAGCACCTATCCTTCAATTAAAAATGAATAATTTTTTTAAAAAGTGGCTACTAAAATCAGTCATGCAAATCCTTTACAAAGTGGTTGAGACAACGGTTCAGTACATCATGAATACACCTCAGTGCAATATCTCTATTTTTGAAGTTTTTCTGAAGGTGGTCTCAAAATTCTTTTGGAAAAGAGCAAAATAAAAAAAAAATCAGCTTTAAAAATAAAAAAAAAAGAAGGATGGTCTAATCAGTCTAACATGCTAGGCACAGTCCCTGGGCAGTCCAGGCAGTGATTTCCTCATTTTGTTCTACATTATTTGATAAATTCATCCTGTTTTACAGAATGGAGGTGATGATGGTAAGCTTGGCTATATCTCATGGAGAAGAAACATGTCACCCAAGTTCTGGCTTCAACATCCCAGTGGGCATGTTTGAAAAAGCAGCTCATACTACGAGTATCAAGGGACTCTCAGTAAAGTGAGCAACCTCTGCTGAGAGCTCCTGAGTGGCCTGGACTCTAAGTGGCTGTCACCTTGCAGTACAAGTTGCTCAGTCATGTCCAACTCTGTGCAACTGACTCCATGGACTATACAGTCTATGGAATTCTTCAGGCCAGAATACTGGAGTGGGTAACCTTTCCCTTGTCCAGGGGATCTTCCCAACCCAGGGATCGAACTTAGGTCTCCTGCATTGCAGGCAGATTACCAGCTGAGCCCAAGGGAAGCCCCAGAACACTGGAACGGGTAGCCTATCCCTTCTCCAGCGGATCTTTCCAACCCAAGAATTGAACCGGGGTCTCCTGCATTGCAGGTGGATTCTTTACCAGCTGAGCTATCAGGGAAGCCCCACCTGTGTAGCATCACGACCAAACACCTTTGCTGGGGAGCTGTCGGCTGAGCCTTCTTAAGACTACTCCACGACAGACAGGAAAACAGCCACAGGCAGCTGCTTGTGCGTGTGTGCGTCGAGAAAAGGCTCGGCACGAGAGGCCTTCTGCTTTGTCCGCGACAGAACGATTCTGGGCAACCATCCTCAGAGCCCACTCATGCGGGAGATACTTACTGTGACTTCAAGGTAGCTACCGCTAATTTAGAACATGGCTCTCGGGGACATTTTTCATTCCTGGCTAGAATGAACGAAAGGACGTTCCCTAGGACGGCGAAGTGGACGCTATGAAGTTGCAGAACAATGCTGCAAATATTCTGAACAATTTAGTTTGAACAATTTGAAGATTTGGCTACAAAGTTTTGAAATCCTCTTTCTCCATACAAATCTTCTATTTGTTTGGAGAACTGAAAGATTATGCCGAAAAGGAAAATTAACTCAATTTTAAAATTTTCCGTTCAGTAATGATTCTTTTCGACCTATTTGATGTTATGCTGAAAATCAGCTACTCAAATCTCACCTCAGAGTAGAAGACATCCATGAAATATTTTTTTTGAAATATTTTATCTTAAAAATCATTTGGTGGCAAGGCATGAGGATTTCTGCCAAATATAACCTTTCTACTAAAATTAATTATACATAGTTTGTAAGTCTTTCTCCCACTGAACAATTTAGATAGAATGCCATAAAGTTTCCATTTTGCACGAAAGTGTCCTCTAAAGCTCTTCTAAACAAATACTTAAAAGATCCTTTCCAATGCCAACACATTTAAAGAGTAAACAATAAGACTAATAAGCACATTACTTCAAATGATGATGTAACATAATGAGTTAAACTTTATACTTGTGCACACACTCAATGACCTGGAATAGTCGTAGTGGTTTTGGAGTACATCTTATACAGGTCTGGGAGAACAACGAAGGTTCACAAGATCATAAGTAATAAGAATTCTAGACTTTCTTCCAACAGTCTTGAGCCTTCTCACTCAAACCCTTGCAAAATTTTAAGCTAACCAACATTTCTGTGACTGCAGAAACGAGGGCTTCGTGATGCCTTTTTCTATGTCTAAAATAGGATTTATTTGTAGATAGAAAAATACTCTCTCAATTGCTCATGTCAACTTACAGGAGCAGAGGACTTCAAAAGATTTCTATGCACAAAAGGTTAAAAAAAAAAGAGGGGGACAACTGGTCTTTAAACTTCAGCAGTTTTCCCCTTTTCATAGAATTTCATGACAATGTTGCCACATTTGTTACAGCGTCTATTTTCTCCAAGCTCAACAGCCTGTCTGTGTGAGGCTGCTTCCACATATTTCTTCTGCTCACATTCATTCAGATGGCTCCAACCGCTATGAAGTATAAAACTTAGTCGAATTAGGGTATGCTGAAAGCAGTTCGACCCGATCAGCTGAAAGGACTCGAAAGCTTTGAGAGAGGGTCTCATCGCACACTCAGTGTGCACTGCATGTAGTGGGGTGGCGTAGAGCCTACGCGCTCAGCTGTGTCCAACTCTCTGTGACCTCATTCACGGACTGCAGCCCGCCAGACTCCTCAGCCCATGGAGTTTTCCAGGCAGGAATACTGGAGCGGGCTGCCATTTCTAACTTCCGGGGTCTTCCTGACCCAAGGACCGCACCTGCGTCTCTTGTGTCTCCTGCCCTGGCAGGTGGACTCTTTGTCACTGAGCCACCACTCCTGTGCTAAGAGTTGTGACGTGTCACGATGACGCACACACGGTGTCTGCCCGTGTGAGTCTTCCTGCCGCAGACCGGGACAGCCGCGGGGAGCTCAGAGGTGAGCACACCGACCAAACCGGACCCAGCAAGGCCGGCACTTTCCCGCCTCAGAAGGCGTCTGCATCAAGACAGCTGCAGTTCGTTCCCCGGGACCCCCCCACCCCATGCCCGCCCCGGCCCTAGGCTCACCCGGTGCTCCTCCTGCTGCTGCCTCAGGGTCTCATACTCCAGGGCGGGGGCGGGCAGCTGAGTGATGGCCCTCTGCGTGTCCGTCAGCCACGGCCAGAGCTCCTCGTACGTCTCCCAGAACTGGCTCACCAGGGACTGTGCCCGCTCCAGCTGCAGGCACCTCTCTGAGTTTACCTGGCAGATGGTGTCATAGTTCTTCAGCACCGTGTCCAGTTTTTTCTAGAAAATCAGATGACAAAATGTGTTTATCCAGTCAGGCAGACCAAGGACCACATACATACACTCCAGAGTGCTTGTTCAGCACTATTTACCTGGAACAGAGTAAGCACTCAATGAATAAATGTATGGTAAATGACTGACCAACAGCGGCTAGTTTAAGTGTCTATGTAGAGAAGCTCATCTTAAAGAAAGGCCTTCCTATGTTGCTGCGTAAGGCAGGAAGTCCCTCCTTTTCAAGGTTGAAAATGCTGTATGCAAATGCTGTGCTTTTACTACAACAAAAAAAATTTCATGTATAAAACAAGCAAAAATGTGTTAAACATCTTAATAGTACACCAACTGGAGATTAGGGTAAAAAACGAGTGTATGTTCCTATACTCATGAATTTCTATGCAGTCATCAAAAATCAGGGGCCTTGATAACATGGAGGACGTCTCAAAAAATATTAGGTGACAAACCACCCCCCCCCAAATAAATAAAAAGCCTCAAGTTGTTTAAGAGACTGAGCTTCCCAAACACAATTTCTTCCAGGTCCTCCATGTGAGAGAAGGGTCTGGCAACACGGACGCCGAGTCCATGCTCAGTCGCTCAGTCATGTCTGACTCTTGTGAGCCCATGGGCTGTATGGAGCCTGCCAGGCTTCGCTGTCCATGGGATGTTCCAGACAAGAATACTGGAGTGGGTTGCCGTTTCCTCCTCCAGGGGCTCTATCTGACCCAAGGATCAAATAGTCCTCCATGTGAGAGAAGGGTCTGGCAACACGGACGCCGAGTCCATGCTCAGTCGCTCAGTCATGTCTGACTCTTGTGAGCCCATGGGCTGTATGGAGCCTGCCAGGCTTCGCTGTCCATGGGATGTTCCAGACAAGAATACTGGAGTGGGTTGCCGTTTCCTCCTCCAGGGGCTCTATCTGACCCAAGGATCAAATCCAAGTCTCCCGCATTGGCAGGTGAATTCTATAACACTGAGCTCCCTGGCAAGTCCAACACAGACACTACATTCTGTTAGAATACAAGTACTGTCTTTCACAAATGAAATTCTAACAGGAACTCCTAGTCAGGAAAATTAATTACATAGATTGAGAAGCAAAGTAGAACATTATGCTGTACACTGATTTGATGGGGTGGTCACAGTGATCTTGATTATGGTATAAATTCACTATAATCCAATAGCAAAAGGCAAAGCACAACCATAACCTAATAAACCACAGAATAACACAGAGATTCTTTCATGATCATCTGTATTTTTCACATAAGATTTTTTGCAAAATTAATAAAGATTATATTAAAAGCAAGTGCCACTGTGGAGTATTTAAATAAAAGAGAAAAAATATCAACACACACTGTGCATTCTATTACTTGCCTATGGTACACCTTAAAAGCAATGCACCATCTTTTCAATGGGCTCTTAGGCATAGACATTTGTATAACATATATGATAGTATACATATTTCAATGCTATCATATATGTTATACAAATGTCTATGCCTGTGGGCTGGGAGGTGGGAGGGGGGTTCATGTTTGGGAGTTCGTGTAAAAAAATAAATAAATACCAAAAAAAAAAGAAAAACCAACATATATGTTTTTCTGCCATGGGCTATTTTCCTATGAGAAGCATTAATTTCTTTATGCTGCTCAAGGTCTGAATATGAATTGAACTAAACATTTTTATTTGAGGCTGCTTTCCCACCAACGTAAAGATCATTAAAACTACATAAACTGAATACTTCCTTAATGACTCCACTCCTTTTTTCCTATATGGATTACTGTAACTTTATACAGAATGGGTTTAAGCTAGAGAGAACTACGTATTTCAGGTTTTGCTTCGACTCCAGAGGACCCAATGTTCCTGAAGCCTATAAACAACAGTTGACGTATAGAATAACAATTTACTCTGATAATAGCAATGATAATACAGCAAACATTAACTGGATGCTTAATGGGTCCCAGTTACTCAAGGATTCAAACCTTAATAGCTTTTCTGTCTATTAAAAGAGATTATCCCCAGGGTGATTCCCTAAAGGAGTATTCTTTTCACTGTTATTCTGTAAGACTGAAAAATGTTTTATTTAAAACTAACGATTTAGCTGTTTAAACAGCAGCTGTGGATAAAGGAAAAGAGCTTTTCTCCGAGTGAAAGCCCTACACACACTGTCTGCTCACGGGTCTCACACCAGTCACACGGATGAGACTGTACCTTCATAGGCTGCTTTTCCTCTTCGCTGCACGTGCTCATGATTTTATGTCCAGATTTAACAAGCTCATCAATAATGTCCTTGTGTCGCAAAATCTCCATGGTGAATGTCTGTATTTACCAAAATAAAGATTCTTTTTTTAAAAGAGAGCATATGATTAAAACAAAAACAATAAGGCAAAGCAGTTAAAATGACTAAGTTACGCTCAATCATGCAAGTGTATCTCCTCGAAGCATGCTGACAAATCATGTAGATGTGACTGGAGATGTGTCTTCACCTTTTGAACCTGCAGCTGAGCGGAGGTCTGGTCTTGCTCAAGCCTGATGTCACCCAGAGATGTCAATTTCTTCTCTGTTTCATTAATCCAGGCTAACTCGGCATCGGCCGCTTGGTCAAACTAAACAAAAGATAAATAATCAGGTCAGCAAGTTCCTGTAACTGGTGCCAGAGAAATATCTATCTACATGTCTTTCAAATATCCTTATCACATAAATGGAAAATCTGGGCCCGTCTCCTCATGGCAACCGGAAGTGATCCATGAGAGTGACTCATGTTATAAAGAGAAAGGAGAACTTTCCACAGAGAAATTAAACACAACCTCTTAAAATGTGCTGAATCCATAACATGGTAATGATTTGAGGACAGCTCACACTGCTGCCTTCTCCCTGGTGGTGATAGAAGGATTTTCTTTACAGTACTATACAAATTAAGCAGCTATAAGAGCGGTTAGAACACCATCTTTACATCACTTCATCCTTCATTGTATCACTTTAATATGATACACAGGTAACATTCTGCTATCTAAGCAGCAAAAAGAATGATACAGTCCCATTTATTTACTGCTTGTGGAAAATATCTTTCCATGTATGAGAGTATACCCTAAATGTCTCATGCATCATACTTTGCCTCTCACTTAATAACAGCAGAATAAATTTTCAAAAGCCTTCTTAAATATTTTAAGAGATTTTTCTTTTCCTGATCACAAGAATAATTTATGGTCTAAATCTGCAAAGTACAGAAAAATACATAGAAGAAAATTAAAAGCTGAAGTTAATACTATCGTTATTTCAGTGACTTTTCTTTCAGAAGTTAAAAATTAGAAAGTGCTGGGATAATACCGTATAAACAGTCTCATTCTTTTTCATTTATGGTGAACCTTTCCCATGTCAAAAGTGTGATTTTTAAAATATCATCACTGCATCCCAGCATCCTTGGATATTTTCACTTAGGTTCTCTGCATTTGTCTGATGTTACACAAACAACGCTGTAATGGATATCTTTGTAAATCAATGTAAATAAATTTCCACTGGCATCTCTAAGTAGTCCCTTAGAGTTGATTCCTAGAAGGTGACTTCTAAATCAAACAGTGTGAACACTTGCTATACCTTGTACCAGATACACCCCGTGCCTTCCAGTTATCATGAACAAATATAGTAGGCAAGCGATATCAGTCAACACAGTGCAGACTATAAATGGTAATTAACAACACCTCAGCAGAGAGTGAAAGGGAGAGATGTTGTGATTTTCAAGTCCAGTACTGCCAGAACCTCCAATTTTTCAAGTGTCAGTAGCTCAGTCGTTTCTGACTCTTTGTAACCCCGTGGATTGCAGCCAGATTCCCCTGTCCATGGAATTCTCCAGGCCAGAGTACTGGAGTGGGTTGCCATTTCCTTCTCCGGGGGATCTTCCCAGGGATCGAACCCAGGTTTCCTGCATAGCAGGCAGATTCTTTACCGTCTGAGCCACCAGGGAAGCACCTAATTTTTCAAGAGCGCCTGGAAACCCAGTTTGGGGTTGGGGGATAATAAGTGGAGGGGGGTAAGGGTGGAGGTAAGAAACTAAACTGGAAGATAACTCACACTCTTAAGACACAAGGCAACACTCTGCAGATTCACAGGAGGGTGGAGAAGACATACTTTTCACCCAAGAACTGATGCGTCTCAGAGCCCAGGCATCATACAGAGCACACGCGAGGAGGATCCGGGAGAGAGGGAAGCAGAACTGCTGCCAGTCTCGGACCCCAGGAACACCACAGAGGCCAGTCCCCTGGGTCTTCTTTTGCTCCCATACCCTGGACGGGATGCTGGAGAAACTGCCCCCTAGAAGCACCCAGAAGCCAGACAAGGCCCCCAGGAAAGCCTCTCTCTAGTCAAAGGTGCAGGAAAGGGGAAGCCTTGCAAGACAGAAAGTGTCTAGGCAATAAGTGTTCTGCTCCAACCAAACACCAGAGAACAAAGCCCTGGGCTCCCTACCTGCCTGTCAACAAGGGCTGAACAGAGAGCCTGGATGTCCACCCCCTGGGCTGGACCCGGCACCCCTGCCAGGATGATGTCAGTCCAGCAGGGGTCAGGTCCTTTCATTTCCCCGGGCGAGCACAGGCCTCTGCCCCCGGGTCAGTGGGGAGCACTGGGCAGTCCCGTGCGGAGCCTGGACTTGCAGCCCCGGAGGCTCAGGCGGGGGCTCTCCTCCTCTCCTCGGGGAGTGGTGTCAGGGGAGGCCTGTCACAGTCAGGATCTGCACAGCACTCAGTGGGGAGGTGGCCCCTTGCCCACGGTGCCAGGGAGCTCCCAGCCCCACCAAGCAATGAGAGGCGCCCCCAGCTTAGGGGTCACGCAAGTTCCCCAGGGTCCGTGGACTTCTCCTTCCTCCAGGCAGCATCCCCGTCGTCTCAGCCAGAGTGGTGCTGGGGATCGCCCGCCAAAGGAGAAGGACGATCTGAGGCCCAAGACACAGGGCACCAAGAACCGCGAGGAACCGAGACGGAACTGATGATTACGAGCAGAGGCTGGTCCCCGGATGACCTCAGAAGTATCTGACAGGCCTTAGAGCAGCCGTGATGAAGACACAGTGGGAGCGAGCTCATAAGCAGTGGAAATGAGGGAAAAATCACAAGGCCTCGGCAACCAAAGGTAAAATCCGTAAAAGACACACAATACACCTAGAAGGACCAAATGGAGATTTTAGAACTTAAAAATATAACCACTACAATAAAAGCTCAGAGGATGAGATCAAGGAACAGGACAGAGGAAAGAGTCACTGAAACGGAAGACAGAATGACAGAAATTACCCAACCCGAATGAGAGAAGACTGAAAAAACCAACAGAGCCCAGGGCCTGAGGAAGAACTGTGGTAAAAGATCTAAAATTCAAGTCACTGTGGAGAGGAGAGAGGGCGATACCTTGTGGCGGAAAGGTACTCAAACATTCTTAAAGCAATAATGTTATAGAAATGGAGGCCAGATTTTGGCTAGGATTGAGGAGGAGGCAGAGACAGGAGGGGCAAACGCAGCTATAACGGGGTGGCGTGAGGGTCTCTGTGATGGACATGTCCTGCGTCCTGCTGGAAACGTTGTGTGTCAGCTTCCTGCTTGTGACATCGGAGCATAATTTTGCAAGATGGTCTCCCATTGGGAAAACTGAAGAAGCATTACAAGGGGGACTCTGCATTACATCTTACAACTGCACGTGACTCTACAATGATCTTAAAACGAGTTAATTAAAAAAACAAAAAACCTCTCCGTGGGTAACCTCTCAAAGTCAAGTCCTGTGCGCTTTTTCTCTTTTCAAGCTATGCTGCCAAGTTGTCCTGGATGTACTGATTCCTGTTCCCACAAGCAGAGTCTGGTTTTCCACTCATCAACACGGGGCATATAATTACCTGCCAGTATAACCTGGTGCAAATAAGATAGTACCCAATGAGTCTCTGTGATGGCTCCAATCGCACAAAGAAAAAGTCACCTTTAGATAGGTAAAAAAGCCTTAATAATATTATTACTGAATTGTTCTTTATCAAGATTTTTTTCTACCACTTGTTTTCACCTTTGCCAGGTCATGAATGAGTAAATAAATACTGAAGCTATTTGAAAGTTAATTTCTCTTAGTCAACAAGTTTAGATAGAAAAAAAAAAAATTAGATAATCATTAAAATATGGGACCAAACCAGAAAACGCATTTGCTCGTTGGAAGAAAAGCTACGACAAACCTAGACAGCGTATTAAAGATCTGAGACATTACTTTGCTGACAAACGTCCATATAGTCAAAGCTATGGTTTTTCCAGTGGTCATGTACAGATGTGACAGCTGGACCATAACGAAGGCTGGGCGCTGAAGAACTGATGCTTTATAATTGTGGTGCTGGAGAAGACTCTTCAGAGTCGTTGGCCTACAAGGAGATAGAACCAGTCAATCCTAAAGGAAACAGTTCCTGAATATTCATAGGAAGGACTGACGCTGAAGCTCCACTACTTTGGCCATTTGATGTGAAGAGCCGACTCATTGGCAAAGACCCTGATGCTGGGAAAGACTGAAGGCAGGAGGAGAAGGGGAGGACAAAGGGTGAGGTGGTTGGATGGCGTCACCGACTCAATGGACATGAGTTTGAGCAAGCTGCAGGAGGTGGAAGGACAGAGAAGCCTGGTGGGCTACAGTCCACGCGGTCGCAGAGTCAGGCATGATTTAGCGACTGAACAACAGCAATATTTTTTGACATTTACCTTTAAATATTGACAGCCTAAGGATACGAAAGGGATATGGTTTAACAGACCTTTACGTAACAATTTCTAGACATGCTACCTGAACAAAACCTGAATCTAAACCAACATCTAACCAAAAAGGATGCAAAGTCAGGCTGCTCTGAGACTTCCTCTGGCGTATGGGCAGCAGTCACCCGTCACGTGGGAGGCTGAGACACGTGGCCCTCGGGGTCCTGCCAAGTGTCACACGCCCGACAGGATCACGGACAGGCCAAGTTGTTCCAGACAGAAATACACAGAACTTGAGTGCTCAGAGTGGGCGAGCTCCCCAACAAGGGCAATTACAGTAAGTCTTCTCCACAGCAACCTTCAAGGTGCGAACTTTCAAAGGCGCAAATGCGCATCTGGTTCCAACAAGGAACCAGAACCTGCTCCATCAACGTGAGGCCTAAGAGAAACTGCAGCTTGCCCTCCGTCTCCTGCAGGGACAATCCTTCAGTTTCACCATCTCCCACCTCCTCTCCCTCCTCTAGGGAGTAACTCTTCTTGCCTCTTCACTTGAGGCCAGCCCCTGTATGCCAGCTACTGTACTGTGCTATTATACTCTGCTGGAGAAGGAAACGGCAACCCAGTCCAGTATTCTTGCCTGGAGAATCCCATGGGCAGAGGAGCCTGGCAGGCTACAGTCCATGGGGTCGCAAGAGTAGGACACAACTTGGTGACTAAACCACCACTACATTTTTCAAAGCACTGTACTGCAAGATCAAAAACGTTGTCTTATTTTTTGTGTGTTTGTTTTTTAGGTATTACTTGTGTGAAAAGTATTATAAACCTATTACAGTACAGTACTACACTGCCAATTGGGTATATAGGCTAACTTTGCTGGATTTATGAACAAATTGGGACTGAAGAAAGAGCTCTTGGAATGGAACTCGTTTGTATGTGGGTTGTCCGTATGCAGGGGACTTACTATACTTCTAAAATGACTCTGCACACCTATATACTCACGCAGAAGCCTTTCTCCTTTCTAAGTTTCCCATAACATCATGCATTGTTTCTTGAAGCCGCCTTGTGATCTGCACGTAGTGGTACTGGTTAAGTCTTCCGCTCAATAATTCATCACTTTTGCTGCTATGGGGACAAGCCAGAACAGTGTGGACTCCAGAAGGAATCTTGATAAGGCATCCGAAAAATTCTGTCTGAATTCATCTGGTTCAATAACTGTTACGACATGACTTCGTTTCTACTGGAACTACTCATTAGCAATTGTAGATCAATGTGAAGAGGGGAAAAAAAAGTTTCATCAACTAACTCAGCAGCTTCAGATGTGGAAAACGAAATCATCATGAGACAAGTGGAAGAGTCCGGATCATTGGCTTTGAAACTGCACATGATGAAACTCCTGGGCACAGCTCTAGTGTGTGGTGCACTTGGCACATAACTGAGAAAAAATAGTTCAGCCTTTCCACCTGAGTGCCAAGGCTGCAAAATAAATAAAATTTCGTTTTTTCTTCTACTAGTCCTGGAAAAATAAAGTGATGCCCCAACCCTTTTGCTTGTGTTCAGGCTATTTTTCGGGGAAGGCAATGGCACCCCACTCCAGTACTCTTGCCTGGAAAATCCAATGGACGGAGTAGCCTGGTGGGCTGCAGTCCATGGGGTCGCTAACAGTCGGGCAGACTGAGCGACTTCACTTTCACTTTTCTCTTTCATGCATTGGAGAAGGAAATGGCAACCCACTCCAGTATTCTTGCCTGGAGAATCCCAGGGATGGGGGAGCCTGGTGGGCTGCCGTCTATGGGGTCACACAGAGTCGGACA
>SJYX01007518.1:309107-349361 GCA_006410675.1 Oreotragus oreotragus
TTTTTTATTAAGTTAGAAAATATTTATTATCCAACAACAAAAGGGATAGCCGCAGGGTCTACATGAAGCAATTTACAGTCAAGCAAGGCATTTTATTTAGATCTGGGACTCTTTCAAATAACTACTTAATGTGAAAATTCCTTAACAGACCATAAATGTGGCTTATTTCACTTGTTCAGTAACATAAACAGAAAGCTCCCTACACCAAATTTTAATAAATTTGCTTACTGCCCATGTAAATAGCAAAAAAAAAAAAAAGACTTCAAATGAATTGTAGAGAATGTGAGCATCCTTAATTGCATTCTGGGAAATAGTCTAATAGGCATCATCTGCGGAGTCCAACCATCAACCCCAACTACACTAATTCCTAGTTGAACTAGTATTTTAGAAACTTCCTACAAGTTGGTAAAAGACATTTTAATTGGTTAAGCTCTAAATGTTCCTGAAAAACACTCTGTAAAACAGTAACGACCGACATTCTACTGAACACACTGTTCTAAGTGCTTGAACATTCAAGACTCCCTCCTTTTATCCTGACAGCAACGAAATCCAGTGGTACCACCACTAATCTCATGTGCAGCTGAGAAAGCCAAGGCAGAGAGAGACTGACTGACTCACCAGAGGCTACTCGGCTTGTAA
The DNA here is from genome assembly GCA_006410675.1 of Oreotragus oreotragus. Taxonomy (NCBI): domain Eukaryota; kingdom Metazoa; phylum Chordata; class Mammalia; order Artiodactyla; family Bovidae; genus Oreotragus; species Oreotragus oreotragus. The sequence continues at coordinate 309,747 of SJYX01007518.1, forward strand.
ATGCGGGTCTGAGATTGGAACCACTGTGGTCTGACTTGAGCCCACATCGCAGTCGCCCTGGTACACCCCTGTGCTGTGGACAGTCTCGGCTTAGGAACTCACATTATTCATGGGGTTTCACCAAAACCAGCTCAAATACCACAATAGTCATTAAGCGGTGAGTTTTTACTTACTATTTAAGTGTCTCTCCCATCTCTGACAAATTGTTTTTGGATTTCTCCAGAAAGTTTCACTTGAGCGGAAGCAGAGGTCTAAGAAAGACTTAAGTGGTAAGCAGATCTTAACCTTCAGGACACCTTCTTAACTCCGAGAGGGTCTTAGCACTTTCTTTCCATTAGCATTTCCTTCCATTCTCCTTCCCATTATTCATAACCCAGCCCATATTTTCCTACCCCAACACCTGGAAGGTCTAAACAAATCTCACTTCCGTGGGGGAGGCTAGTTCTAGTTCTTTAAAAGAAATTAACAGGTGTTATTTTTCTCCCAGGCGGATCCCTAATGACCCAGTGAGCTGTTTATTTTAATTGTACCCATACGCCTTTATACTGGGGGGCTTATGATGGCCCAATAAAACAAGCCAGGCAATCAGAACTGCCAGAGAGTGCCTGGGATACCCAGACCCTGTGAGATATACACCTCAGCACCTTCTGATAACTCTACACTTATAAGCGGCTAGTGAAGTGAAGTGAACACAAACATTCCGGGGTTTAAAGAATCACAGTGACCTGAACTCAGGCAGTAAAGTCTACATCTTTGAAGCAAAATGCACTTCCCCATTTCCAAGTGGCTCATTTAATTCAATGACAGAATGAGAAAGAAAGCAACAAAGATACACTGCGTTGTGTGGGTTGAACACGCTGAAATACCTACAGTTTCTAACTCAGATAATGGCAGGCCTTGGTGAGGAGGCAGCTGTTTCGCTTTTATATAAAGATCATTATCACTACTTAAGAAGCTGCCTTATTCTACTCAGATTTTCCCGAAAACTTATGAATGGGCCCAACTAAAAAATCCTCTTCAGAATAACTGATGCTTGTAAATCTGCTGAGTCAGATTCAGGTCACAACAAATGGACACCATGCTCACTGCATTCACCCATAATTGAGGCTGTTCTATTACTTCCAAAATAATAGTAAATGTCACTCAAATTTATGTAAGGCTCTTGGCACTATGTTCTCAAAACTCAATGACAGATCTTTTCAAAACTGCTATGTAATATAACAGCATTAACATGAAAAACCTAACCATATAACATCAGAAGTATTTTGAGTGTACTGGGTGGAGACGAAGTATGTGCTAATGAGAAGGTATCTGGACACTCTCTTCCCACTTCTCTTTAAACTTCAGCCATTTGCTATGTTTCCCTGGCGTCTTCCATGTAGATGAAACACGCTGAAATACCTACAGTTTCTAACTCAGATAATGGCAGGCCTTGGTGAGGAGGCAGCTGTTTCGCTTTTATATAAAGATCATTATCACTACTTAAGAAGCTGCCTTATTCTACTCAGATTTTCCCGAAAACTTATGAATGGGCCCAACTAAAAAATCCTCTTCAGAATAACTGATGCTTGTAAATCTGCTGAGTCAGATTCAGGTCACAACAAATGGACACCATGCTCACTGCATTCACCCATAATTGAGGCTGTTCTATTACTTCCAAAATAATAGTAAATGTCACTCAAATTTATGTAAGGCTCTTGGCACTATGTTCTCAAAACTCAATGACAGATCTTTTCAAAACTGCTATGTAATATAACAGCATTAACATGAAAAACCTAACCATATAACATCAGAAGTATTTTGAGTGTACTGGGTGGAGACGAAGTATGTGCTAATGAGAAGGTATCTGGACACTCTCTTCCCACTTCTCTTTAAACTTCAGCCATTTGCTATGTTTCCCTGGCGTCTTCCATGTAGATGAATATAACCTGAGATGGTGACCTGACCATTCACAATTTCCCTAAAGCTGCGGAATTCCAAAGTGTAGCTTCTAACAGTATCAAGGGAGGCAGGTCTGTATATAAACCATTTTAATGTCAAAAGACTAAAACATCTTAGTGAGAAATCTGCTTGGGAAACAGCCCCTTCAGTTATTTTCAGTCTAGCTGAACTTAGGTTATTTGGGGACACAGCATTAAATTTATAAATGTAAAATTTACCAAGTCATTTTCAAGGCCCATACCTTCACGCTGTCACACATGGGTGGGATATGTCAGGGGAGGGACCCAGGAGGGAGTAGTTGTTAATAAAACAAGTTGCATGTGACTAAAGGTGTACAGAGAAAGACGGGTGCGGCCAGATCATGTCCGTGGTTCAGACGGAGAAGAAACAGAGTGGGAGATGACTGTTTATACAACATAAAATAGCATTTGCAAAACTTGTGGCTCCTGTACAAGTGGGATTCTTTTCTTTTTTGCACCATTCCTTTTGTATTTCATGGATGTATTACGACTGGATAAACAGAAAATAAGCATTTTAGTATCAAACTGTATTCTGATCCTAATTCCAAACATTTACAATTGGACAAGGTTATAAAATAATTTCAATGACATATTAGGACTTTTCTAAACTTGGAAATAATGAGTTCAGAAGCTATTCTTTTGAATGCAAAAGTAAATCTGTCAAACCAGAAAGACAGGCATTGATGTGTTCTTAAACTTGCCCAGAGTGAGAGACTTCTTGATCCTTTCAGCGTAGATGCCCATGGCTCACGGCCCTTTCTGGAAATATCCTCATATTTCTACTTTGTAGCAATAATAGTGCCTTCCTTCAGGTTATGGAGGGAGGTTAGGAAAAAATGGATCACCGTTTAAGACTTTTCCTCTCTACCTGATCTGTAAAGAGGCACCAGAGTGGAGTGGAATGAGATCTGGACTAAGTTCTGATTACAACTCCACTACACACCAGAAGCAGGTCACCTCACCACACACCAGCTCTAAACAGTGCATCTCAGCCATACTGGAAAGATATTTCTCTTTTAATTTCTCTCTCTCTCTTTTTTTTTTTTAAATTGGCTTAAGTGTATTTTTAAGGCTGAGCGCCAAAGAATCGATACTTTTGAACTATGGTGTTGGAGAAGACTCTTGAGAGCCCCTTGGACTGCAAGGATATCAAACCAGTCAACCCTTAAGGCAATCAACCCTGAATATTCATTGGAAGGACTGATGCTGAAGCTGAAGCTCCAATACTTTGGCCACATGATGTGAAGAGCTGACTCACTGGAAAAAGACCATGACAGCTGGGAAAAATTGAAAACAAAAGGAGAAGGGGGCAAAAGAGGATGAGATGGTTGCATGGCATCACTGACTCAACAGACACGAATCTGAGAAAACTCACAGACAGCGAAGGACAGAGGAGCATGGCATGCTGCAGTCCACGGGGTCAAAGAGAGTTGGACACGACTTAGCAGCTGAACAAGAGCAAAAAAGTGCATTTTATTGGTTGTCTTGACTTCCCTGGTGGCTCAGACAGTAAAGCATCTGTCTACAGTGTGGGAGACCCGGGTTCGATCCCTGGGTCAGGAAGATCCTCTGGAGAAGGAAATGGCAATCCACTCCAGTACTATTGCCTGGAAAACCCCATGGACAGGGGAGCCTGGTAGGCTACAGTCCAAGGGGCCGCAAAGAGCTGGACACGACCGAGCAGCTTCTCTTCACTTAGTGGTTTTCTTTACTACTGGAGGTATTTCACTGGACAGATCTGCGGGCATTTCAAAGGAATGCACATATACATCCAGAATAAACACACATGAACAACCAGGAGATATTAACAGACCAATGGCACTGATATTAGCTACAAGCTAGTGCCAGTGAGGTACTTTATCCAAACACCCTCCCTCTCTCTCACAAGCAAGGCTTGAAGGATTCAGACCACAGTGTCTGCATGATCTTGCTTCCATGAGTTTTTCTCGCATTCTTTCAAAGTCTTGAAACTTTCAATAAGGAATGACTTTATCCAGTAAAAAAAAAACCCATTAATTGTTATTTTCCTACAGGATATATGTTTTGGATCCAGAAAACACAGATCAACTTGTGGAAAATATTTTCAAAAACCTTGAAGAGAACTGGACTTCAGTTTAATGACCACGGCACTCAGCAGAGCTTACAAACCAGCAAGGCGCTCAGCCTGTCACCCGTGCTTTAGAGTAGCTCTTTGCCCCTTTCCTGTTTGCCCACTTATATTTCCCTCTGTGCTTCAAAGAACCTAATGAGACGAATGAGATCACAAGGCAATTCAAACTGACTCCTAGCTTATGCCCTCCTGAACACACATCATGCCTTGCCTAACCTGCTGGTTCTTTTCCTAGATTAGAAGGAGTAAGAATGATGAAGCAAGCAGTTAAAAATGACTAGCCCTCTATCCCACTAGCCCCCTAAGCAATCCTGCCAGAGATCACAGCAAGATAACGTCTGAAGAGAGCCAGCCACCTGCATTCAATGCAGACAGAGGCAGAAGCACCCTCCTGCCTCCATGATTCAGAGATTTGCATCCCAATTTTTTACTTTAAAAACCATCCTTGCTGAGCAGAATCTTTGGAATTGGTCTCTGGACATGAGTCTCCCTTTCCCCCAGACAGCCCACTCTTATAGTTAAAGCACCTTTCCTCTCTCCTGACATTTGCCTCTCGAATTACTGGGGTTATGAGAGGCAAGCAGCCAAACCTTAGTTTGGTTACACCCTCATTACCATCGTCCTTCACGAGCCAACCACGATCAGCTTCTCTAGAGAGCCCTATTCCCCAGAGGACAGAATATTTGTCTTGCTATTTAGAGAAGTCTTCAGTGCCAACTTGGAAAGGTCGGAAGAAATTTTGGTGAAAAAAATAATCCGACTCTTTTCAAATAGTTGAATAACCTCACAAGTAAACATGCTTATTTCCCTATGATAATGAGGCATACAAATTCCTCCCAAGTTTGAAAACAGAGCCATGCAAATGCATTCCTCGGGCACGAAAGGTCTCCCTCGCAAAAAATATCTCAGGCAGGCCTTTTGCTAATACTGTATTTAGGCGGCCCTGGTGATTCCAGAGCATGGCACGCAAATGAGGGGCGAGGGGCCACGCTTTAGAACTAGACAAACTACAATTTTACAGCAACCTGAGAGAACGGATTCTGGACGCTCCTGCACCGTCTGCTTGGTTAGTATGTCTTGCTTTTGACCTGGATGAGTCAGGCTGAGTCACCCACCTTCCTGAGCCCCACTCTGTAGCACACAGCAAAACCACACTAACCCCACCAGAGAAAGCCTGCAACAAAAGGCTGATGACTTAATGTAAATATCCAGAGATCTCAACACAAGTTAATCCAAACATGTCTCACAAGCTTCTGGATCCAAGACCCCCCTGGTTGCCCAGAGTCTTCTGACCCAGCTGTGGCTAAGCGGTGGGGCCTATGAAACTCTCTGGAACCAGAGGCTCTGTGTGAGTTGCAGACAGGTCAGAAACGATCATTTTTTCCCCTTTCAGTCATCTCCAGAAAAAACAAAAAACAAACAAAAAAAAAACACGACATCATCAACACAGCAGTTTCCGTTTTAGAAAGAACTCAGCCTTTCTTTGCCATGTATGTCAAGGAACCTCAATAGTGACTTACATGATAACTCAAAAAAATAAGAAGAATAATAATAATTATACGCACACAGATTTGACCTAGCCAGGGCCTGAAATCAACATGAGCAGCCTGCACACGTGGAGACAAAAGGCCTTCTGTGTGGGGCGCGGGGGAGCGGGGCTGCTCCTTCCACTGGCCGACAGGGGGACGAGGCCGGAGACCAGAGGGCAGACGGCTGCCAGTGATGCAGAGCCGGGCCCCACCCAGCGCGCACACGCCTGTCCAAGCCCGCTGACCCTCTCAGCCCCTCCTGTGGCTCTGAAAGCGTGAGTGGTGGGTGGAAAGGCCACTGGGTGGAGAGGCGCCCGGAGGTGCGTGCCCACCTACCTGCTGGGCCCGCAGGAGCGCCGCGTCGATGGCCTCCACCCGCTGCGCCACGGCGTCGCTCACCAGGCGGAAGCGGTCGTTATCCTCGGCCACCGTCCGCTCCAGGCCTTCCCTCGCCCTCCAGGGCACCAGCTCCAGCAGGGCGGCGCTCACCTCGTTCAGCGAGTCCAGCAGGGCTTTGTAGCTCTTGGCTTCCTTCTTCAGCTCCTGGGGACGCAAGCGGAGAGACACAGGCCTGGAGGACTCGCCACGGCTGAGCAAGCTTCCCCTTCAACTGCCCTCGGGGCCAGAGAACTTCACAGGCAGCAGGCCGCGTGGGCCCCCTCGGCCGCAGCTACGGTCTGTACACCACAAGGGAAACCGCTCCCTAAGAGGCTCAAAAGGACAACCCCCTTGTCAACACGGCACGATTTGAGCTTTGAAACGTAATATCAGTGTTTAATAACTGGGAACCCAAACCCAGCAAGTTAATCTGGATTATTCTTTGCTGGCTGGTAAGCTCAAAGTAATAGGGAACCAGAACAGATAGTGACGAGGGGCTCCACCCAGTGCTCTGCGGTGACCTGAAAGGGAAGGAAATCCAAAAAATGGCAGATACGTGCGTGCGTACGGCTGCCTCACTGTGTTATACAACAGAAATGAACGCAACACTGCAAAGCAACCATACTCTAATAACAATTAATATAAAAAAAGGTAATCAGGTACCAGGAAACCAAAGAGGAAAGTCTGGACCAGAATCGAGTGACCCTCAAAAGGAGGACACACTGGCTTTAAATCACCCCGTTGCATCATCACAGGCTCAGTGAACCTAGCCTCCCTAACTCCCTGAACCCACGTGTGGTCATACTTCAGAGATGACGAAAACGGAGGCTGGCCACTCTGAGAAGAAAGACACTCAGTGTGGGAGAATACCAGTTTTTGCAACATGATTAGGAAAGTCCCCTCATGCCATGCATTGACCTTATAAACGTGTGATTATCCCGACCAGATCCTGTGCATCTCTGAAACACTGATCATTGCCCTTTTTTTTCCCCACCATAAGGTTCGAAGGACAAATGACAAGATGCTGGTTTTTTTGTCTGGGCTCCTAAAAGTTCACACAGCTGGTCTGTGGCCAGTTTCTGTTGGGTCCACGCCCACACAGGCGTCCTTGAACACATTAGTAGTGACATGTGATAAACATCACTTTGCCCCTGAGCGACTAGGCCTCCCCTGAGAGATAACAAGAATGTATGTCGGAGCGTACTTTTTGCCTCGCGTGTGCTTGGCTGGCAGCCTCTCCCTTCAGAACCTGCGTTTCGTACGAGAGCAGCTCGACTTCCACCTTGTCCAGCCAGGCGCACAGCCCCTCGTGGGTGGACTGCAGCCGCCGTGCCAGCTGCAGCGCCTGCTCCAGCGTCTTCGCAACGTCTGTGCTCAGCTTAGTGATGTCCTGGTATCTCGCTTTAATGGCTTCCAGTTTATCTTGGATGATTAAAACCTCGTCACCTAGAATTTCAAAGGCATGTTATGTCTCATGAAAGGGGAAGCAGAGTTCTTCAGAAGTGATGCTATGCTGCTGATGAGATTTTGGGGGATGGGGAAGAGGAGACACTTTTCTTAAGAAGTTCTGACCCAAGAAAAGTCCTTTCCTAGGTTTGAATCTTTCTGGGGATTTCTGGCCGATGTCAACAACTCTGCGAAGGCAAATACAAAAACTGTCAAGGACTACAGCACCTCCTGTCTTGTGAAAAGCACCACCTTGTGTCTATCTCTAAGGTCTTTCCGTGTTTAAGGTTAAAAGGCACCTGGGTTCAAATACTGAGTTTATGACTCGTTACCTTGTACAAGGTACCTGACCTCTCTGTGCCCCTGAGTACTTATTACAAGAACAGAACCTACTTCATTAGGTTGTGATAAAAATTCAATTAGTTTATACTTGCAAAGTATTTAGAAAGGTGCCTGTCACAGGCATACACATGTTTATGTACAGCCTGTGTGGTGGTTGTTCAGTTGCTAAGTCTCGTCCAACTCATGGACTCTTGCAACCCCATGGACTGTAGCCTGCCAGGGTTCTCTGTCCATGGGATTCCCCAGGCAAGAATACTGGAGCGGGTTGCCATTTCCTCCTCCAATGTATAATCCATTTGTGTGTTAAAAATAATAAACTCATCTGTACTATTCTGACAGATCTTTACCTGCCTCTCTTTAATTTTCAGACACACAGAGTAATTACATCCTGGGCTTCAGGTTCCCAGTGCAAGGCTGTAGCTATGATATCAAATTCCTCCCATGCATAATGAACAGTATCTGCCCCCAGCACACATGTGCTGAGCGGAATACAGATACAGTGAGATGTTCTTACAGCCAAAGGGATTACTAAAAACAAGGCAGCACTTATTTTCTTGGTGAGTTCAAGCACAGAGAAAGGAAGCTTGGGCACAGTCACACTATGTGTCACCGAACACCACCTCTCTCAAAATCTTACAAAACTGTCTACAACCGCTCTGCATCTACAACGACTGCCTTCCACAAGTGGAAAGCTCATTTCATGCTGCCATGCGAGTCTCTGAGCAGTGCTCAGTATTATGAGTAATACACAAAACTTTCATTAAAAACTCAGTGAGATCATGAGAAAAAAGTGAAATCATAGTCCAAAATCCCCTTGATCGGCTTTCAAAGTGTTTTCCAGAACGAAGTCTTGGACTGGCCCCAAAATTCTCAAGTGCTTTGTGTCCTGCCCATCTCGAAACTGTTTTGAAAGCAAGGCACAGTGCTCGTGGAATGGCGAGCTGAAAGGCATCTCACCTGTTGTCCGTTTAAGCAGCTCCAGGCCATTCAGCAGCGCCTGGTCTACATTTTGTTTCCTAAGTTGGATGTCCTCTTGCAGAACCTAAAATACAGGTACCATGTTGTTGTCAGCTCATCTTAAGAGAATGTTAACTAGCGTTCACTTTTCTGAGTAAACACCTCACATTTTCAAATATTCCTCATTGTTCTCGCATTTACCTCTCCTTGTTTCAGCACTGTGTCCATGTCTCAGTTCATCTACCGTAATTCTCTCCCCTACTCAGAAAATGAGCTACGTGGAGAGACGGGAGTACTGGCTAAGCGGGGGCCTTTGTATACAATGATGAAACAATAAAATGAAAAATGAACCATCTATCATAGGATAAACTGAATCTCTTCTTACATTACATGTGATTTAATTGAATATAACACTGTCTATATGAAATGGATAAACAACAAGGACCTACTGTATATACAGCACAGGGAATGATACTCAATATTTTATAATAACCTAGATGAGAAAAGAATCTGAAAAATAATATATATATATATAACTGAATTGGTTTACTGTGTACATAAAACTAACAACACTGTAAATCAACTATACTTCAGTTTAAAAAAAGGTCATTGTATACAAAGGCAATGTCTTTTTTGAGTACAGGAATTAACCTAAACCATAGCGAACATAAAATAATACAGAAATAAAGAGAACTGAGAAAATAAGGTCAACTGAAATGAAAAAATAAAATAAATCAAAATACCCGCAACTCAGCCTGCTGCGTCCACAGCCCCTCGGGGCTGGAGTCCTGGACCGAGAGTCGCCTCAGCTTGCCATGCGCTTCACTCAGCCAGTTCATCAGCTCCACTTCATCTTCCCCAAAAATCTTAGCATTACACAGAGCCTGCTGCAGGAGCTCAGACCTGCTGCGGCTCTTCTCCTGAATCTCAATGTACCACACTTGGAAGGAGTCTAGTTTACTCTGCACCGTATCTTTATCCTCCCTGGAGCTCAAAACCTTTAAAGACTGGCCAATGCTAACGGCCTGGTGTAAATGCTTATTGTGATGCAGGATGTCATCTTCTAAGGCCTAAACAAGGTTTAAAAAAAAGGGAAACAAAAAGAATGGACAAATAAAAATGACAACATAAATCGAACAAAAAGATGACACATGAAATGGGTGTAAGGTTGAACTGAGGCATCAACCAACAGCACGTAACTCAAATGCGTGTCATAAAACCTCAAAAGAAAGGGACAACTGGATGCCACGAGCGTGTGACGGGAACCTTACTTTGTGCTGCTCAATCTGCTCCTCCAGCTTGGACGCCTGGGTTCCGATGGGCTCGCAGTTCGCCAGCCTCTTCTCTGTGGTCGACAGCCACTCGTTCAGAGGCTCTAAGGTTTCGTGAAACTGCTGTGCTACCACGGAGATACCTTCCAGCTGACGGTTCCTGAAAACGCGCCAACAGGAAGGTCATGCGGGGATGAGGAATGTGGGACGCTGTCAACAGAAAGCTTCACTCGTGCGCCTGCATTCCGCTCCCAACACTTCTTGTAGAAAACATCTAAGGTTAAAATTAAAACCTCTCACACTGAGAGGACGGTTTAAAATGGTTCTTCTATTCCCCGTGCTTCCCCTGCCAGGGTTCAATCCCTGGTTGGGGAACTAAGATCCCTCAAGCCACTCAGCATGGTGGAATAAGAAAAGAAATATCTACAAATCCTTTTTAAAAATAATAGTTCTATTAAATTCTCCTTTAATTCTAAAAAACTGAACAAAGACCAACCTCAAGAACCTGAATCTTATGAAAGTCTTAAGTAACTCATAGTAATTCTTACAATAATAATAGTTATAATCTTAGTGATGTTATAATAACAATAGCAGCAATAATAATGATAATAATGGGTAATATGTACTGAACATATAGTCTATGCTTTACAAATTAGTTAAATTTAGCCAGAGCACCAGTTACTGAGACTGCGTTAGTCAAATGGTCAAGATTAGATTCAAGTTTTGCAAAATAAAGCATCCCCTGCACTGGAATTACTAGTAATTCCTCTCCTCCTTTAAAAAGTATACTGTCAGGTATGTTTCCCCGAAGCAAGAGTTATTATTTTATGGACTAAAAATATCATGAAAGAGAAGAATTATTTCTCTGAGTTTTACAAAACAGAGTTTGAAATGCTTTTAGAAGACTCATCGCTTCCTCCATTGAAAAGGTGCCGTGTAAGTTAAAACCTGCTCTAGCGGTCCTTGGTTTGCACTGAGGGCAAGTGACTGTGCTGGTCTGTATACGGAGAACCTGATTCAGTATCCAATTCTGTGAGTCATTTCTGCTGGGACCAAGAGCTGCTGTCCTGAGCTGTCATCACGTTTAATTCTTAGGAAACGACCTGATTTGAGACATGGATGTTCTTTAGGGACAAAGGGAATTATGAAAAACTGGCACATGCTGCTGGAGGTACTGAGTTGGCCAAAAGGTTTGTGAGGGTTTTTCCATAAGATCTCACTGGAAAACCCAAATGAACTTTTTGGCCAACCTAACAATTTCTGTATCTTTTTATCACAAACCACATATGTATATATTTTAAAAACTTGTAGTTGAAACACATTTCACCTTAAAAAAAAATGAATACATTACTATGTTATTTTTAACTTCTGGATGATCACTATGACTTTTCTTTCTAAATTCTATTAAATAGTATGTAATCACCTAGAATGAATGGAAATAACTTTTGAGACTAGGTTTAACTGGCTGTGATTTAAACTGTAAGGGGATCTATTAATCGGTGTGTGAATCACAGTATGACCACAATCCCTCCACTTAATACCACTGTGAGGATGGCTAAGGAAAAGGACAGTCCTGGGAGGAGAGCAGAGATACTGGCTTTCGTTTATTTAAAAAAGGACTCAGCACCTCTCCCATGGTGGTGATAGTAATTCTAGCGCATTGCACAGAAGGAATAATCTGCTGATACACGTTAAAGGGCGTGTGAAATTTCCAGCCTCCTCGGGAGCCCCTTGAACTCACTTGTCCTAGAACAACGCTTCCTTCTGCCCTGTAATTCAAGATTAGACAAACCCTTCTCTGCACTAGCCTATCAAGAGTTCCAAGGAAGGTAGGAATGTGTGGAGACGCTCACTCTGTTCAGCGGGTCATCAGTTTCCAACCCAACCAGCACACACTCCAGTGCCGCAATGACTTGACATACTCAGTGTAGTGTTAACAGAGAGAATGAGAAGGAACTATACTCAATATCCCATGACAAATGGTAAACCAAAACGGGGAAGAATATTTTTAAAAGAATGTATGTATACATTCTTATATGAAGTGAAGTCGCTCAGTCGTGTCTGACTCTTGGAGATCCCACGGACTGCAGCCTACCAGGCTCCTCCGTCCATGGACTTTTCTAGGCAAGAGTACTAGAGTAGGTTGCCATTTCCTTCTCCAGGGGATCTGCCTGATCCAGGGATCGAACCCAGGTCTCCCGAATTGCAGGCAGACGCTTTACCATCTGAGCCACCAGGGAAGCCCACATTCTTATATATACACGTACGTATATATATATATATTCACATACACACACATACGTGTACAACTGAGTCACTTTGCTATACAGCAGAAATGAAAACAACATCATAAATCAAGTATACTTTAATAAAATAAAAGAAATATAGTGAAGCCCAGCGGAGCCACGCTCTAGCTCCTCACCTTGCTAAGGTAAACGTCACGGCACCTTCCACCAGCCTCACTTCCCAGACACCTCCCACTCCACCTTAAACCAGAACTCAGGACATCCCTGCTGCTCCAGCCGCTAAGCCTTCACACTTTCAGTGCTTCCACTGCAGAGGGTGTAGCTTTGATCCCTGGTTTGGGAACTAAGATCCCACATGTCGCAGGGTGTGGCCAAAAATAAAATTACGAAACTGAGGGCACCATTTAAAAAATATTATCAGACAGTCAAAACTTAATTAGAAATAAAAATAAGAAAAAAAAAGATGCTGCCTGTCGCCTCCCCACCCCAGGCCGGGTTCTTCCGATTCTCTGCTACCATGGCTCCCTGTTTGCAGGTTTCACTCTGAACCATCACATTTGTCTGGGCTCTTCAGTAGCCGCCAAACCCTGCTACGGTATTCCCTGAGGGTAGGGATGATCTGACAAGGGCACCCCCGGAAGACCTGGCAGGCAGGCAAACTATGTTACAAATGAATGAATAAAGGACCCCGCGAGGGAAACGCCGTTCATGAGTAAAGGACCAGTCGAGGGAAACACATTCATGAATAAAGGACCCCAAGAGGGAAACGCCGTTCGTGAATAAAGGACCCCGCGAGGGAAATGCCGTTCATGAGTAAAGGACCCCTCGAGGGAAACGCCGTTCATGAGTAAAGGACCCCTTGAGGGAAACGCCGTTCATGAATAAAGGACCCCGCAGGGAAACGCCGTTCTTAAAGAGTTGTAATAGGGACTTCCGCGGTGGTCCAGGAGATAAGAATCCACCCTGTAATGTAGGGGACACGGGTTTGATCCCTGGTCGGGGAACTAAGATCCCAAACGCTGCAGAGCAACTAAGCCTGCACACTGCCACTACCTACTAGGTCCACGTGATGCAACTGGAGAGTCAGTGCACCTCAACAAAAGATCCTGTGTGCCGAAACTAAGACAGGTCGCAGCCAAACAAATAAACAAATAAAAACAAAAACCAAACACACAAGAGCTGGGAAAGATCTGGGGACCACAAGACATCCCTATCGGAGGAATGAGAAGACAGCACCACCACCCCAGCCCTCTATGTTCACATACGTGACAAACATAGGAAAAGAATAATTTGGAAATAAAGTAGGACCAAAATACGAGAAATCAGTACAAAAGCCACTGCCCCTCTTCCCAAACCCTGGCAGCATTGACATTACCTCGTTTCGGCCTTACTAAGTAGCGCCTCCCATCGGCTATCCAGCAGACTCAGCTGTTTCAAAATCTTCACTTTATCTGGAGGTTCTGCCGTGGCGGCGATTTTCTCTCCTTCCCGTTTGATCACCTCCACAGTAGATTTGCGGTCATCCAGCAATCTTTGGAGAAGCTTAGGAAAAAATAGTAAATAAGAAAACAATAAATAAATGGAAAGGAAACAAAGGAATAACTGTATAAACATATGCTTTCTAGCATACTTTTGACATGTGACAGAAATAATTTTGCATGGATTCACATACAAAAGGATTTGAGAAGCAGAGCTTTTTCAAAATCCTCGTCCTATTTAATGATTCATTACTACTGGGTTAGACACTGTGGTAGAGGCTTTTCGCGGAAAATAAAATGAATTTTGATAAGGACACTAAACCATTCATTCTCAACTTTTTAATACAAGATAATGGGGTAGAAGGGTGCTGCTACTCAGGAAAACATCACTGTACTGGAAGTGCAAAACCCTCATTACTATAATGAAATGGGAATGCCCTAACACTCAATAATGATCTGTCCCACTGAGACAGGAAAGATCACAATGAATCATCACTCTTTTCAAAATCTTTTCCCATGTTAAATAAGCTACCACAGAAGGGAGGCTGAGACTCAGACCAGTTTACAAGTCAACGAGGCTGAAACCAGAGGCTCCTGGCTGCTTTTGGGGAGGTCGGATAGCTCCTAAAATTCTTTATGAGGATAAAAACTAGAGCCTTTAAGTAGCATGTCCACAGTGACCAGAGAGTGAAACAGGTCAGAAACCTTCAAAGTTGGCGAAACAAGACTAACATTTCAGGAATGAGCAGCAGAAAAAAAGTCCAATTCTTCATTTCAAGAAGCCTGGAAGGGAGTGTTTGACATGGGGTGCCAAAAATCAGGATTCCCTTCCTCCACTTAAACGAAACAAGCCTTTCAGTAGTAAGTGCCATCCCCAGGCCCCACGTGCCGAGTGGTGAGCAAGGCACAGGCACACAGCACGCTGGCCACCGCTGCTGCCTGAACCTGACCCTGACTGACCCTGGAGGGCCAAAGCCACGGACAGGCACCCAGGGGCAACACGCCGCCGGGAGGGCATCCCATCACTGCCACTCCGCCACCAAGCCTACTCTGCTCCCTGCTGCGCGGCAGCCTGGGATGGGAGCGGGGTTTGGCAGAAAACGGATGCATGTGTGTGTGTGGCTGAGTTCCTCTGCTGTCCCCGAGACTATCACTACACTGTACATCAGCTATACTCCAATACAAAAGAAGAAGCTTAACAGCAATTTAAGAGAGACCACCACATAGAGGGGAGAGGGAACAGGGTCCAAGAGAAGGGGAAGAGACGTCCTCTCTTGACACAGGTCAGAGATCATAAAATCAACGTACGACAGGTGGTTTAGGCAGTAAAGGGAACAATTAAATGGATTACTTTTAGTAAACTTTAATGAATAGCTTCTAGCAATTAAGAGCAAAATCGACAGACAGGTTTCGTTGGCTAAGCCTTGTTCATTAACTCTGGGTAAATCCTAAAGGTTTAAATTAAATCGTGAATGCTAATAGTCATATTATTTTATTCAACACCATAGTATATATTTATAACATTATAGAAATGACACATTATATATTACATATTATATGTATCAATTTTTTTCAAAAACCAAACAAATGCAATATGTTTCCTCTTATGTTTGTTTATTTCTTACCTCTAAATCTATTTCTAATTAGTTAATTTCTCAAGATACTAAAGTCTTCAAAGAATTTTCAGAGAGAGTGGTACTGGATGCTAAAACCCAACCAAGCCTCTGAATCCAGTCCTTTTTTTAAGTGTGGTGTCTTTTCAAAGGTAAACCTTATCAATACACTGTATTCCAGGAGTCCCCCACTGCCATGCGTCATTCCAAGCCGTGGACGACACAAATCAATATTGGACAGGTCATTAATGCTTCCCAATGACCACAGAAGGTGTAGGTGTGGCCCTAAGGAGTCAGCATCCTTCTAAGGAGTGCCTTTCCAACTGGGTCCTGTATGTGCAGCATCAAAAGACACAAGAGCCCAGTTCTGAACGCAGGGATCAACTCTCTGCCTCATCAGTACAGGCTGAACCACAATAAACTGCCCACACTGACCTCACACAATAGACAACTGCATATGCACCAAACCAGAACATCAATGAACCACGACATCTCTGTTCAAAGTCACCCTTTCACTGAGTGAGGTCGTCCTAGAGTGCACTATTTTTTAAAAAAATTGTACACGTCCCCTCTCCACTTGGCACTTACTGTCCCCAGCTCTACCCTCTCTCTTCCCAGTCCTTAGCTCTCACCCGGCTTTATTTATCGGTGGCCAAGGTTAACACTAATAGCTTACTTTTGCTTACTGTCCCTCTCTCCCTGTTCTTCCCTCCCCACTCACACTTAAACTTGATGAGGAACTTTTATGTTTTTTATTTGATGGTATAGCTCCGGCACCTGCAAGGATGACTGACCTGTGGCAGATGGACAAATATTTGTTGAATGACTAACAAAACAAGGTCTAGAACATCGATTACGGGTTAATGAAGACATCCTATTAATACAGACAGAGTCACAAGGTAAACGTTTACTCTCGTTATTAAGGTGTAACCAGAAGAAACAGGACGCGCGCTCCGCTAACTCACCTTCTGCTCCTGTATCTGGGCCTTCACCACCTTGAACTCGGCGGACGGGGCTTTCTGATTGGCCACGAGCTCCTCGGTGTCCCCCATCCAGCCGAGCAGGGACTCCAGGGCGTCCTGGAAGCGCCCGCAGTGCAGCAGGGCCTCCTGCAGCTGGGCTGCCCGCTGGGCCACCTGCACAGCCGGGGCCTCAGTTACCGCCACGCTCGGAGAAACCGCACATGCCTGCCAGCCCACCCTGCCCACTGACCACAGAGTCTCTCTTCCTCCTCATTTAAAACTTACTCAAGGCACTGCTCGTGGGCAGGATACAGACAGAAAGGAGACAAGCTTATCAGCAAGTCAGCCTAAGATGAGGTTACCCTCTCAACCTGTCAATGGCAAAGGGGAGGACTCTCGGATTTTGGATGTATCCAATACACCGATGATTAGCAAAGAACGGTTCAAATATTTTAAGGTTACTGAAAGAAACAGTGCCTTTTTCATTTTTACCATTATCCATAGGGTTCCATTATTTCCTACGTTGAAAATCAAGGATAATAATTTTTTTAAGGCTAAGATTAAAAAAAAACTATTATTTAATAGAGAGAATCAGAATTACATTCAGCCACACAAAATAACTATGAAGTATCCAATTAAATTCTGTGAGCTCCAAGCTCTATAGAGGCCTTTCTTAATAAGACAGGGCCTTTGTCCTCCAGTAAATGGAGTCTCTGTGTCCCACACAGAGATACCCTATCGCCCCCTCAAAGGTCTTTTCTTTTTGGACTGAACAAGTACTTGGCAAGACAGTTTAAGTACCATGGAATATATTTATACCTGACACTGCATCCCCGTCTGTGTGAGTAGCACTACAGTATGAATCAGACTCTAAACAAGGATAAATGCTGTCTTGAGATCTGGCCACCGAGGAAAAACTCCAAAAACAATTCTCTCCAGCACCAGACGAGCCCTGCCATCCCAAAACCCTTTTCTGATCATTTCTGTCACATAAAGAGCTGCTGCTGTGTTTCAGCATCATATCCTTAAGCTATCAGAGTTACTTTCCAGTGTTTTCTGTCATGCACATTTGGGAAAAGGGGGGATCTTCATTTCATCAAATGACATTTGGACTCAGCGATCTATACTGAGGTGCAAACCCTCGGTCCAGGGTGGACAGACACACGGCTGCACTGTGTGACCTGTTACACAGTGGAGAATGAGTTGCTGATGAATGAAAATTAGGTTTCACATAAAAAGTGAGATTTCCAAGTTATCTGGAAAATAAGTAGACCATTTGGCAGCGGGGAGCCCAGGCCCCTGGGTGGCACTAATCTGAGGCGCCAAGCAGCCNCCAGGAGATAAAAATCCACCCTGTAATGTAGGGGACATGGGTTTGATCCCTGGTCGGGGAACTAAGATCCCAGACGCTGCAGAGCAACTAAGCCTGCACACTGCCACTACCTACTAGGTCCACGTGATGCAACTGGAGAGTCAGTGCACCTCAACAAAAGATCCTGTGTGCCGAAACTAAGACAGGTCGCAGCCAAACAAATAAACAAATAAAAACAAAAACCAAACACACAAGAGCTGGGAAAGACCTGGGGACCACAAGACATCCCTATCGGAGGAATGAGAAGACAGCACCACCACCCCAGCCCTCTATGTTCACATACGTGACAAACATAGGAAAAGAATAATTTGGAAATAAAGTAGGACCAAAATACGAGAAATCAGTACAAAAGCCACTGCCCCTCTTCCCAAACCCTGGCAGCATTGACATTACCTCGTTTCGGCCTTACTAAGTAGCGCCTCCCATCGGCTATCCAGCAGACTCAGCTGTTTCAAAATCTTCACTTTATCTGGAGGTTCTGCCGTGGCGGCGATTTTCTCTCCTTCCCGTTTGATCACCTCCACAGTAGATTTGCGGTCATCCAGCAATCTTTGGAGAAGCTTAGGAAAAAATAGTAAATAAGAAAACAATAAATAAATGGAAAGGAAACAAAGGAATAACTGTATAAACATATGCTTTCTAGCATACTTTTGACATGTGACAGAAATAATTTTGCATGGATTCACATACAAAAGGATTTGAGAAGCAGAGCTTTTTCAAAATCCTCGTCCTATTTAATGATTCATTACTACTGGGTTAGACACTGTGGTAGAGGCTTTTCGCGGAAAATAAAATGAATATTGATAAGGACACTAAACCATTCATTCTCAACTTTTTAATACAAGATAATGGGGTAGAAGGGTGCTGCTACTCAGGAAAACATCACTGTACTGGAAGTGCAAAACCCTCATTACTATAATGAAATGGGAATGCCCTAACACTCAATAATGATCTGTCCCACTGAGACAGGAAAGATCACTATGAATCATCACTCTTTTCAAAATCTTTTCCCATGTTAAATAAGCTACCACAGAAGGGAGGCTGAGACTCAGACCAGTTTACAAGTCAACGAGGCTGAAACCAGAGGCTCCTGGCTGCTTTTGGGGAGGTCGGATAGCTCCTAAAATTCTTTATGAGGATAAAAACTAGAGCCTTTAAGTAGCATGTCCACAGTGACCAGAGAGTGAAACAGGTCAGAAACCTTCAAAGTTGGCGAAACAAGACTAACATTTCAGGAATGAGCAGCAGAAAAAAAGTCCAATTCTTCATTTCAAGAAGCCTGGAAGGGAGTGTTTGACATGGGGTGCCAAAAATCAGGATTCCCTTCCTCCACTTAAACGAAACAAGCCTTTCAGTAGTAAGTGCCATCCCCAGGCCCCACGTGCCGAGTGGTGAGCAAGGCACAGGCACACAGCACGCTGGCCACCGCTGCTGCCTGAACCTGACCCTGACTGACCCTGGAGGGCCAAAGCCACGGACAGGCACCCAGGGGCAACACGCCGCCGGGAGGGCATCCCATCACTGCCACTCCGCCACCAAGCCTACTCTGCTCCCTGCTGCGCGGCAGCCTGGGATGGGAGCGGGGTTTGGCAGAAAACGGATGCATGTGTGTGTGTGGCTGAGTTCCTCTGCTGTCCCCGAGACTATCACTACACTGTACATCAGCTATACTCCAATACAAAAGAAGAAGCTTAACAGCAATTTAAGAGAGACCACCACATAGAGGGGAGAGGGAACAGGGTCCAAGAGAAGGGGAAGAGACGTCCTCTCTTGACACAGGTCAGAGATCATAAAATCAACGTACGACAGGTGGTTTAGGCAGTAAAGGGAACAATTAAATGGATTACT
The DNA here is from genome assembly GCA_006410675.1 of Oreotragus oreotragus. Taxonomy (NCBI): domain Eukaryota; kingdom Metazoa; phylum Chordata; class Mammalia; order Artiodactyla; family Bovidae; genus Oreotragus; species Oreotragus oreotragus. The sequence continues at coordinate 329,260 of SJYX01007518.1, forward strand.
TTTAGTAAACTTTAATGAATAGCTTCTAGCAATTAAGAGCAAAATCGACAGACAGGTTTCGTTGGCTAAGCCTTGTTCATTAACTCTGGGTAAATCCTAAAGGTTTAAATTAAATCGTGAATGCTAATAGTCATATTATTTTATTCAACACCATAGTATATATTTATAACATTATAGAAATGACACATTATATATTACATATTATATGTATCAATTTTTTTCAAAAACCAAACAAATGCAATATGTTTCCTCTTATGTTTGTTTATTTCTTACCTCTAAATCTATTTCTAATTAGTTAATTTCTCAAGATACTAAAGTCTTCAAAGAATTTTCAGAGAGAGTGGTACTGGATGCTAAAACCCAACCAAGCCTCTGAATCCAGTCCTTTTTTTAAGTGTGGTGTCTTTTCAATGCACTGTATTCCAGGAGTCCCCCACTGCCATGCGTCATTTCAAGCCGTGGACGACACAAATCAATACTGGACAGGTCATTAATGCTTCCCAATGACCACAGAAGATGTAGGTGTGGCCCTAAGGAGTCAGCATCCTTCTAAGGAGTGCCTTTCCAACTGGGTCCTGTATGTGCAGCATCAAAAGACACAAGAGCCCAGTTCTGAACGCAGGGATCAACTCTCTGCCTCATCAGTACAGGCTGAACCACAATAAACTGCCCACACTGACCTCACACAATAGACAACTGCATATGCACCAAACCAGAACATCAATGAACCACGACATCTCTGTTCAAAGTCACCCTTTCACTGAGTGAGGTCGTCCTAGAGTGCACTATTTTTTTAAAAAATTGTACACGTCCCCTCTCCACTTGGCACTTACTGTCCCCAGCTCTACCCTCTCTCTTCCCAGTCCTTAGCTCTCACCCGGCTTTATTTATCGGTGGCCAAGGTTAACACTAATAGCTTACTTTTGCTTACTGTCCCTCTCTCCCTGTTCTTCCCTCCCCACTCACACTTAAACTTGATGAGGAACTTTTATGTTTTTTATTTGATGGTATAGCTCCGGCACCTGCAAGGATGACTGACCTGTGGCAGATGGTCAAATATTTGTTGAATGACTAACAAAACAAGGTCTAGAACATCGATTACGGGTTAATGAAGACATCCTATTAATACAGACAGAGTCACAAGGTAAACGTTTACTCTCGTTATTAAGGTGTAACCAGAAGAAACAGGACGCGCGCTCCGCTAACTCACCTTCTGCTCCTGTATCTGGGCCTTCACCACCTTGAACTCGGCGGAACTAGAACATCGATTACGGGTTAATGAAGACATCCTATTAATACAGACAGAGTCACAAGGTAAACGTTTACTCTCGTTATTAAGGTGTAACCAGAAGAAACAGGACGCGCGCTCCGCTAACTCACCTTCTGCTCCTGTATCTGGGCCTTCACCACCTTGAACTCGGCGGACGGGGCTTTCTGATTGGCCACGAGCTCCTCGGTGTCCCCCATCCAGCCGAGCAGGGACTCCAGGGCGTCCTGGAAGCGCCCGCAGTGCAGCAGGGCCTCCTGCAGCTGGGCTGCCCGCTGGGCCACCTGCACAGCCGGGGCCTCAGTTACCGCCACGCTCGGAGAAACCGCACATGCCTGCCAGCCCACCCTGCCCACTGACCACAGAGTCTCTCTTCCTCCTCATTTAAAACTTACTCAAGGCACTGCTCGTGGGCAGGATACAGACAGAAAGGAGACAAGCTTATCAGCAAGTCAGCCTAAGATGAGGTTACCCTCTCAACCTGTCAATGGCAAAGGGGAGGACTCTCGGATTTTGGATGTATCCAATACACCGATGATTAGCAAAGAACGGTTCAAATATTTTAAGGTTACTGAAAGAAACAGTGCCTTTTTCATTTTTACCATTATCCATGGGGTTCCATTATTTCCTACGTTGAAAATCAAGGATAATAATTTTTTTAAGGCTAAGATTAAAAAAAAACTATTATTTAATAGAGAGAATCAGAATTACATTCAGCCACACAAAATAACTATGAAGTATCCAATTAAATTCTGTGAGCTCCAAGCTCTATAGAGGCCTTTCTTAATAAGACAGGGCCTTTGTCCTCCAGTAAATGGAGTCTCTGTGTCCCACACAGAGATACCCTATCGCCCCCTCAAAGGTCTTTTCTTTTTGGACTGAACAAGTACTTGGCAAGACAGTTTAAGTACCATGGAATATATTTATACCTGACACTGCATCCCCGTCTGTGTGAGTAGCACTACAGTATGAATCAGACTCTAAACAAGGATAAATGCTGTCTTGAGATCTGGCCACCGAGGAAAAACTCCAAAAACAATTCTCTCCAGCACCAGACGAGCCCTGCCATCCCAAAACCCTTTTCTGATCATTTCTGTCACATAAAGAGCTGCTGCTGTGTTTCAGCATCATATCCTTAAGCTATCAGAGTTACTTTCCAGTGTTTTCTGTCATGCACATTTGGGAAAAGGGGGGATCTTCATTTCATCAAATGACATTTGGACTCAGCGATCTATACTGAGGTGCAAACCCTCGGTCCAGGGTAGACAGACACACGGCTGCACTGTGTGACCTGTTACACAGTGGAGAATGAGTTGCTGATGAATGAAAATTAGGTTTCACATAAAAAGTGAGATTTCCAAGTTCTCTGGAAAATAAGTAGACCATTTGGCAGCGGGGAGCCCAGGCCCCTGGGTGGCACTAATCTGAGGCGCCAAGCAGCCATAAATTCATAATATTATCATAACGACTCAGAAATATTCAGGAATGATATTCTAGCTGCATTTCATCAAATTACCTATAAAACGAAAACAAGAGTGGACATGTCTTCTCTATCGCTTCATTATCACAGCACTAGGAATCTCCTATCACTCCAATTTAACTAGTAAAACAAAGGTTTAGAGTGGCATTCTTTCTTTCTTTTTTTTTAATGTCATTTGCAGCAACATGAATGCAACTAGCAATTATTATACTAAGAAAGTCAGAAAGAGAACGATAAATACTGTATGCTATCACTCATACATAGAATCTAAAATATGACACAAATAAACGTATTTACAAAGCAGAAATAGACTCACAGACACAGAGCATGGACTCGTGGTTGCCGAGGTGAGAAGGGCGGACTGGGACTTCACAGTTAGAAAATGCAAGCTATTACACACAGAATGAATGAACAACTGGGTCCTGCTGTACAGCACACACAACCCTTCTCAACACCCATTCCATAACGAAAAAGAACAGAAAAAAACCAATGTGTACACCGATATGCATCCGTGAGTCACTCTGCTGTACGCTAGAAATTACCCACTGTAAATCAACCACGCTTCAATTCAAACCGAGGCTCTGTGACAACCTGGAGGGGTGGTCAGGGGATGGGAGGGAGGCACAGGAGGAGGGGACACGTGTGTACCTATGGCTGATCCATGCTGACGGACGGCAGAAACCAACACAATACAGCAAGGATCCTCAATTAACAACAAATAAAAAATAAGATGGATAACAACAAAGTCCTACTGTGTATCACAGGGAAGCATATTCAGTATCCTGTGATAAACCCTAACGGACAAGAATATGAAAAAGTGTACCTACATACTGAGTCACTTTTCTGTATAGCAGAAATCAACACAACATTATAACTCAACTATACTTCAATAAAATAACTTTTTAAAGAGAAAGATAAAGTACAGAAAATGCCAAGTGGCAAGATGGTAAGATGGGCCTTTCCGGACAAGAATCCTTATGGGCTCTTCTAAGGAGGCCTGCTTCTAGCTATGACATTGGAGCCTCAGCTGGAAATGGAGGTCACTGACAAGAAGATGAGCTGAGCCAGAGGGGCCACACATGAGGACACAGACGGCAGAAAGGGGCAGGCGGGCGCTGCAACAGCGTGGATGCCGACACGTCCAGCCCCTCAGCCTCTGCCAAGACGCCAACGGGCGTGCAAGAGGCACTGAGGCCTCCCCACCGGATCCCAGCACACGTGGCTTGCACGGCCACTCTGCTCCCCAGTGGGCCCTGCCTGCACTCTCGGCGGCTTTCCAGCACCTCCCGGCCAACCCTCCAGCCCACCCAACTTATAGGCCGCACTGCCTGCAACCGGCAAAGTATCTAACTAATGTGTTAAAGAGTAAAATGCAAGTTCCACGAAAACACCAATTTGTTTTCCTTAGAGCTGCTCTATTTCCTGGGCCTACCACAGTGCCTAGCTTGTAATGTGGACCCAGTAACTATTTGCCAAATGAATTATCAGTATAGCAAACTGTACTGCTCTCTTGGGGTGGGTGATGATCATTCCTCAGTAGATAATACTATACATCAACTCTTTCATAGATAATACCAATGCTTTTAATATAGGGCTTGAAGGTGTCACGAGGACAATAAACTCATTTAACTAAGGAAGGAAAGCTTCAGCTGGAGATTAAGGGAAAACAAGGTTTGGGGTGCTGAGTCATTATATGACATAAATATAACAGTCCAAGTGAATGAATAGTTAAACGGAAGATAGGAAAACACAATAAAAGCAAATATCAAAATAGGAGTTGAGAAAAAACTACAGGCACAGCATGGAAAATAATTTTGAAAGATATAAAGGCTGCCAAACTCCCCAGACTTTGGCCCACGCCAGCATATGTCTGGGCTATATAGTATGAATGAGTGCATCAAAGAAGAGCAAACTAAAAATGCACAATCACCTCTTCTAAAAGTCCCCTTTCAGCAAAAGCCCAAACATTTTCTGACAGTTTCCCCACTAGCTAATTGTTTCTATAGAACTATACTCAATATAAAAAGTCAATTACACACAAAGAATTATAGGAGTTCCCTAAATCACTGGGACAAATACACAACATTTTTCATAATTTTTAAAAGGCATTAATGTACCTAATAAGTCAATAGAAACACTGCAAATTAGTGAAAACAGAATTCCGCCGTATGATCCTACTTCTTTTTCTATACCACTTTCCAAGTTACTATTTCTAGGAAAAGCTGTAGATATGTTTTACTACTTACCAAAAAAAAAAAGAGGGGGAGGAAAACAGCTACATTTTTAATTCCGGGAACTTGTCTGGTGCATAAGGATTGAGGGAAATGTTTTATTCTCCCCCATAGCTAGTATTCAGGGCAAAAAAACAACAAAACTAATAAAAATGTTCCAGTAAATTGTCTTAACCTCTGGTCTTGGTTTGAAAGAAATTAATTTCAGGGTTGCCTATCAGCATAGTTCTGGTTGAGGCTTTAGTAATTTTCAAAAGGGCTTCCCAAGATTCACTAAGGGTTTAAAAAAAAAAAAAACTACTAAAGAATGTATATACTCCTAACAGTTTAATTACTTTCTACAAATAAACTGCAAAATCCTTTATAGTAGGCAAACAAACACTCTGCTAAGCTCTCAAACTAGCACACCATTCAATGCAAGGAAAGAGCATGGCTAATTAGATCAATTATTTCATAGACTGATAGCATCCAAAAGCCTTATCTCTCAGTAACAAAATACCTAGGAAGAGAGACTCTCCCTAAGGCTAACCCTCAAGCATACAAACGCAAGAGAAGCTTAAAATAAAGTAAAATTACCTCTGAGGCAAAGTTTACCAGAAGAGCTTAGGAAAAGGACCAAAATAGCTGAACTTTAATCTAAGTGGGAAGAAAAAAATTACAGGCTTGACAACCGATGTCTCCCTATGACAAGGCTGCACCCTTCACTCAGCACTTAGCAAAAGGGAAGGCGGGCTTCACGGACTGCAGAAGGCAGCACAACGGCTTCCCGCATGCAGAGCTGCAGGGAGAACACTTTCAGCACGTGTAGCGAGTCCTCAGCTTGAGGAGAGTCCTTCTCAGACCACAATGGAACACTGTGTTTGCTCCCTCCTGACGAAGCCCCTTCAAGCTTAATAAATCCCATATAACTGCCCTTAAGTGGCAGGACCTTAAACCACAATTTGTGGAGAAGCCTAAACTTAACATGAATTAAAGCACGGCTCACAGATCGCCTCCATCTCCTGGTCAGAAAGAGGAGCCTCCACATCATCTTGGGATGCTACGTTGGATTCTTCTGAATCGTACTGTGTCAATAACGTCAGATTTCCCACTGAACTCGTGCCACCCCACTCGAAGACATTTCCCCCCAGATCTGTGCGAGAGACAGCCAGCTCCTTGGGAGAGTCTCCCACAGATTCCCTCTTTGGGGCGGTGCTTTGGAATTCTCCTGATCCGTACGTTCTTCCTTCTTCTCTGGGGTTAGAAATGCACTTGTTTTCTCCCTCTCTTGGCAGAATGAATGAACCACCCTTAGGAGCGCTCTCTCTGACATCATCCTGCAGGCAGCTGTTTTCACCACGGATTTCCCTTTGACCATGGACAGGTTTCGTTTCCTCTGGTGGAGAAGCATCATGTAAAATCATCCTGAAGTTGTCATCAAGGTGGGTGCTTCTGCATGAAAGCAAGGGGATCTTCTGTTCGCTGATGGAATTAACAGAAAAAAAGGGTCTGCATTGCTCTGCGGTGTGAGCATCTTCCACAGAAGACAGGCTTCTGATTTGGGACGGGTCTCTGGGGAAAAGACGCTGCTTTTCCTCCCTCTCCGCCGGAGGGCTGCACAAGCCAGAGTCGTCCTCCTCCGACGGGAGAGAGCTAGTAGCCCCTCTGCACTTGCCAGCCTTGGCAACAGCATCTGACAGATCAGCAGGTTCAACAAAAGAGCTTTCACTTTTGTTTGCATAATCCACAAAATTGGCTGGGACGAACATGCGCCACGACCGTCTATGCTCTTTCTTTTCCGCATGGGATTTGGCTTTGGGTAAGCCTGTGCTCCGAATGATGTCGCTATTGAGTTTGAGGGCATCAAAGATCATCTTTTCATCGAGCTTGTGGGCTTCACGGCCTCTCAGCTCGAATGCACTGGAAGAAGCAAGGGGACCGTTGGAGCACAAAGAGCTGACATCCAGTGTTCTGTGACTGTAGGGTAAAGTCCGGTCTGTGAAGTGCCTGGAAGACAGGCTGCCCTTGGAACCCGAGTCAATCTGCTCATTCAGCCTAACCGTGTCGTAGATAGAGCGCTGGGGGACATAGCAGTCCTCGATGTTGAGATCCTCCTCCTCCTCACCTTTCCCTACGCAAGGGGGATTCTGACGTAAACAGTCTGGTCTGCTCAGCGGCTTCCCCATTGCGGAGCCCGTTACAACAAACACTGCAGCTCTTGACGCAGAAAGTGGGAAATAAGGCCAGGCATGTTTCAGAAAAGCACACTTCTGAACAGAACTATAAGGTGCCTCCAGCCCAAAGATGCATCTTAGATAACACACGTCATCACAGATGAAGGACTGAAGGCCAGCAGCAGGGCACCAGTCCACGTGCAATCCTCCCTTTACCTGGTCGTGTGAGAATGATTCTCAAAAATAAAGTGCATCCAACAACAGAGAACAGAAGTCTCCTCCCCAGCCCCTGGAAGTTCCCTTTCACATACTCCAAAACACAGAAAAAAGAAAACAAATAATACACTTATCAGTGGCTCAAACACTCAGAACATTCCATTGTCGGTCCATTTCCCTTTTTACTCTAATTCTGCATCTGAGATTTCAAGATTACAATTTCCCCAGGAGCAAGCATCTTTATCCAGCGAGTGTCAATTTCAGCAGAGCTCTGGTTAATTGTAATCCACTTAAACACAGCTTGCAAAACTCCATCTCTCATAAATAAACCAAGGTTCAGAAATTTAAAAACACTTGGAGACTTAAGAGACCACGGACTATTCCGATGAAGGCACAGATAAGTCTTCAGAGAGAAATAAGTCTAACACACTGTAAGAAAGTTCAAATTTTCTTTTACTCTTTTTGGGAGTAGCTATAAATAATCCTGATTCGAAAGGCAGGCTCTTCCCATATTAAGCGTCTTCGAGGCTATTCAGAATTATCCAAAGTGGAAAAAAAAATAGGCTTTTGGAAGGCCAGGCCGGCACAGTCTAGCAACCATTCGAAGTAAACAGACAGCATGATGTAGTATAAACTCCACTTAGAGGGGAAAAAAAGTCATTGTCAGAGTCTTATCTGATCTTCCTTAAGACAGCTGATTCCACCTGAGGCCACCGCAGTGGAGAGGAGCCCCGCGCTTCCTCGGAGGCTGGGCAGCCGAGCGGCGGGCGGGCGTCCCGAGCCTGGGCGCTCCGGGGGCGCATCTGCCGCGCGCCCCTCGCCGAGGCCCGGGGCCCGCTCCGCCGCTACGCGCTCCCGAGACCCGGCTCGGCGGGCATGTGCCCCGGACTCCGGCCTCGGCCGGCCGGGCGCCCACAAGCCTTTCAGGGGGAGGTGCCCAGAGGCGGGCGGCGGGCGGCAACCGCCGGGCGGTGACATCAGCGCGAACCAGACCCGGCCCGGGGGCGCGCGGCGGGCGCGGGGGCGCGGCCGGCCGGCGGGGCGGGGGCCAGCTCCACGCGGAGAGCGGGCCCTGCGGGAACCGCGCCCCGCCCCGCCCCGGAGAGAGAAACGGGGAGTCGGGCTAACCCGCCCACCGCGAACCACTCGAGGGGCGCTGCTGCGGCGGACTCGCAGCCCTTCGGGGTCCGCGATGTAGAGCGCGCATCACTTTCAAGTCGGATCTCCTGTCCTTCTTTTTAAAAGCCCAAGTTCAAGTCGAACTGTTCTCCGGAGGAAACCACTCCTTAGGGTATGGAGCCCTGGGCACCACGGACGTGGATATGAGCCGTTACTAATAATTATGCATGCCTCTCGAGGTTACTGCAAGGCTTGGGCTAAGATCAAGGGCAGTTAAGCGACTCTGGACATTTCATTAACAAAATCACAGCCAGGGAGTTTTATCCACTGAACACACACTCTTTAAATAATACTGTTTGAAAATTAACTCAGCAAGCCAAACCTTAGCCTTTGGCGCAGGGAGAAAATTTCACAGTTTCATTTAAGTAAACTAAGATCTATCCATTCTTTATTTTGTGAAATAAGCAATCATGCCAGAATAGCAGATAGAGGGCAGATTTTCTTTCCTCAAGCTCACAAAATAATCTTTCGAACATAAATAAAACTGTGCTGGCCCAAAGTGAAGACAGGTCTAGTAAAAACAACAGTAAACTTCTCTGATAACAGAAGAGATGTGGGAGGGGCCTTTTGTTTCATGAGAAAATGATTCCAAAATGATTTTTTATAAACGTAAGAACTGAATCTTTAAATAAAAAAAAAAAACTCTCCATAACCAGAACTCTATAGGCAACATACTCATTCAACACTTATTTAGATGCAACTCGTATTAAGTTGGAAAAAATATGTACATAGCCAACTATACGGGATAATATACATAATAAACTACCCATCAACATAATAATATCAAAGCCCACTCTTCACGGTCAAGAAGTGAAATATCTCAGCACGCACTTGATTCTATCTGAGCACACAGGCTGTTCTGCTGCCTGGATAATAAGACAAAGAAAACCCGCCCACAGTTACCATGTTTGAACAATGAGTCGGGCACCAGGCCACAATCAGCAGAGATGGAGGGACTGACTGCCAGCTGCCACGACCTTCCTTTCGCAAGTGGCTCCTGGGAAGCTACCCACTCGCGGCTATGTGAATAAGAAAGTTTCCACGGAGTGTGGACCAGAGTTGCTCACAGAACTTTTCCTAAGAAACAATGGCCCTACTTCCAGCCCCCGTAGGCTCTAACTCTAAATCATGAACTCAGTTCTAATCTGGTCTTCCAGCTCTCTGTAAAGCTAAGGACAGCAACCTCGCATTTGAGATGAAGAGTACACTTTTAAAGCTACACTAATTCATTCATTATTTCAGCCATTCATCAAACAGGCCCCACTATCTGCCAGCAGCACAGGAAACCCTGGCAAAGCGCAGGTGCCAAGAGAGGTGGGACCCCTGCCCCGCGTGCCTGACAGTGAGGTGGAGAGTCTGGATGAGAAAGTGTGTGGGGCACAGCTGGGAAGCAGGAAGTGCAACGGAGAAATCTCCTCTGACAGATTATATTTAACAGTGCACCATTTATTTAATAACTGAGTTCCTATTTTATTAAGCTGATTTCAACTAACTCTACAAAAGATGATCCTGGCACATTCGGGTTCCATTTGATATTTGTACTCTTAACATTATATCGGTATTGATGACAACAACTTGTATATTTATCTTTGTTACTTGAAATCAGATTCCAAAGATCTGTCTGGGTAACTGAAGAGAACTCATATTTAGAGCAGGACCCGACTGGTTGACCATTTCTTTCTAAATTCGATTTATACAGCTACTTTTCAATGCGATGCTCTCTAAAGTTAGTATTAATGAAAATCAAGATGTATTGAACTGTGTTAAATACTAATCATTATACATATAAGAAATATACAATGACTAAATGAGCAAAGCTCTTCTGAAAAGCCGTCAAAAGTATTCAGAAACCGCAATGTCAAACTGGTCTCGAAAGGCAAGTCTACACAGCCTATTTGATGTGATCCAGTTAAAATACTTTCTAAAGGTAGATAATTTTGGAAAGGTACACAAACACTAGTTGAATTATAAGCAAGACAGTACCACTTTCTCATTTTATATTTCTAAAATTAAAAAAGAAAGTTTCTGAAGAATCTTACCACAAAGTATCATATAAGGATCCATGTCTTAGAAGAGATAAAAGGCTAATTTTATCAACTGAAACATGGAGTTTTTAGAGCTGAAAGGCTAGAAATATTAGGAAATTCAAGTGCAGTTAAGTGGACAACGTTTGTGAGTAAATGGAATAGTACCCATAAAAGCTGATGAACTTATCTTCCTGCCCTGGAAGCTCCTGAGATATGAATCAGAAGCCAGACAAGAGATGTGTGGGGATTTCTGCTTTAAGTACAAGCCTAGGCCTTAGAGGCAACAATTTCTATTATTCTTTCCAAAACAGATATGCTTTTCGCTACGGAAAACCAAAAGCATCTTATGTTCTCAGGTTTCAAAGTGATAAACTTCTTTACATGGATGGATAAAGGATCTTCAAGAAGAGTCATCAGATGAACGTGTGCGTGCACGCATGCTTCAGTTGTCTGACTCTTTGAGACTCTGTGGACCGTAGCCCACCAGACTCCTCTGTCCATGGGATTCTCCAGGCAAGAACCCCGCAGTGGGCTGCCATGCCCTCCTCCAGGGGAGCTTCCAGACCCAGGGATCGAACCTGCGTCTCCTATGGCTCCTGCATTGCAGGCAGATTCTTACTGCTAAGTCACCGGGGAAACTCCATTAGATGACTATGCGGTAACTATTTATTTCAGTTTAATACACTTTACATTTGAAGGAAAGAAGGCTATTCAGACCCCATGACAAAAGCAAACAAGTACTGAAACTTATCAGATTGACTGGTCTTGATGGATATTTATCTTGAACATTAGGTAGGGCCTTTAAACGTACACTCCTTAGCTTCCTGTGAGTTATCGTCACAGCATTTACCAACTGAGGCTATTTTTTAATGAATGAATAGAGACCTAGATGAATTAAGTTTAAGAAACATTAACTCATCAGGTTTTCTTATCAAGAAACCTACATCATTTCATAACAAAGCAAATTCCTCTCTCTCTCTGTTCCCATCTCTCACACACATGGACACCCACACCTTTAGGCAACTTCCCAAGTGAGTAAAATAAATTATCTCCTTTTATCTAAGGAAAGCCCATGATAATCACAAGAGATGCTACAGCCTGGCACTTTGCAAGGGGTGGGGAGCGGGAACCACTTTAAAATTAAGATACAAATTTATCCAGATAGCAATAAACCACCAAAAAGTCCCCTGGTATAAAACCACTGGCTGGAACTGTGTTGAGAATAACCTACTTTGACTCCTTGACCTTTCTTTTGTAATTGAAATATAGTTGATTTACAATGTTTACAATAGTGTGTTAGTTCCAGAAGTAGTTCCAGCAACTTAGCATGTACACACACACACACACACATATAATCTATTACAAGATATTGAATATAGCTCCCTGGTGTCCAGTAGGTCCTTGCTGTCTATCTGTTTTATACCTTGTAGTGTATATCTGGCTAATCCCAAACTCCTAATTTATCCCCCACTCCCCTTTCCCCACTGGTAACTGTAAGTTTGTTTTCTGTGTTTAACTCCTGGGTCTTCAGTGAAGCCACAGGAGTTAGGAGGCCACAGGACACCCAGAGCATGGCATCCGTTAGAAGCAGACATGGAAAGAGAGCCCGCAGGCCATGCTCCCAGGAGCACACCCTTTCAAAGCATGAAGGCCCACCTGCTCCGCTGGCACGCATGGCGGAGCCCTGCCCCACGGCAGCACCATCCCCGCGGCACGGCGTGGCCTCTGTGTCCGTGGGCCTTCTTGCTTGCCAGCAAGGCGCAGATTTCTTCTTCCTAACGTCTTAAAGCCACTCTGACACAGCTGACTGAATAAACGGGGCCAGCTGATACAGTGGCCATTTCCATGCATCAAGAGGCAGTTTTTATAGTGGAAACAGTCACCTTTAAAAAATACCAGAGGAAGGTGCTGTGAAATCTGCCTACTAATACAGGCTTATTTACAAAAATCCAGGCAAGTAAGACTATCTCCCCCCACGAAAAACCACTTCTAAGAAAGCTTTATTGAATTTTCTCCCGTTCTCAACAAAACAGAGAACAATTTGCCACTGATCTCAAACTTAGAAACCACTATTAAAGCATTCTTTGGACAGTTTACTTTTATCTCGAATATGGTGACATTATTGTTCAGGATCATCCAGTAAACATCTTAGTAGGATGTTTGGAAAGTGATTTTTTCTTAGCAGTCCTATTTACAAATAGGATCAAATAATCCGGCTGCGCCAGCTTCATGGCGTCTGTTAGTTTAGGACCCCCAGCATTCACAAGAGGATGCTGGGTGCCCAGTGCCTTCCCCTGTGCCCGGGAACATTCATCACGGCACAGTCACATGTGTTCTAGTTCTTGTATCCGGTTTCAACTTGGCTGTCAGGGAAATTAAAATGGAGGAAGTCTTCAGGCTCTCGGAGCAAGAGCCAGCTTCTGACCTGCCTCCAACCCTGGCTTCCACGCCTGCCCTAGAAGCACAGCACTGCAGATAAGAAAGGATATGTCCTGGAATCTCTCAAGCCCCTGAGGGCCTAGCCAATCCCCCAGGGTGTGAGAAGTCTTCTGACTCACAAGGTGAAACAAACAGCATTGTAAAAATTAAACCAGAGATAGACTTTTGTGTGCAAACTGATGATGACATCACTTTGCAGCCTGTGATTACAAGCAGGAGTCCACAAAACTGCAATCTGAAGTCTTGCCCATGGGGTGGACACACTGCCCGGGACCCTTTCCCAACTGGGATTCTCGACTGCTGTCAACAAGGGACTTTCCAGCACCGTTTAATCTGGATGCAGGTGGCTGGCCCAATTTGGTGATGTATATGCTATTACTTCCTTCTTGGGCTCCAAAATGACTGCAGACGGCGAAATTAAAAGATGCTTGCTCCTTGGTAGAAAAGCTGTGACCAACCTAGACAGTATATTAAAAAGCAGAGACATTACTTTGCTGACAAAGGTCGGTACAGTCAAAGCTATGGTTTTTCCAATAGTCAAGTAAGGATGTGAGAAGTTAGACCATAAAGAGGGCTGAGCGCTGAAGAAATGCTTCAAACCGTGGTGTTGGAAAAGACTCTTGGGGAGTCCCTTGGACTGCAAGGGGATCAAACCAGTCAATCCTAGAGGAAATCAACCCTGAATATTCATTGGAAGGACTGATGCTGAAGCTTCAATACTTTGGTCACCTGATGCGAAGAGCTGACTCATTGGAAAAGACCCTGATGCTGGGAAAGACTGAAGGCAGGAAAAGGGGACGACAGAGGATGAGGTGNGTCAATCCTAGAGGAAATCAACCCTGAATATTCATTGGAAGGACTGATGCTGAAGCTTCAATACTTTGGTCACCTGATGCGAAGAGCTGACTCATTGGAAAAGACCCTGATGCTGGGAAAGACTGAAGGCAGGAAAAGGGGACGACAGAGGATGAGGTGGTTGGATGGCATCACTGAATCAATGGACATGGGTTTGAGCATGGTCAGGGATACGGTGAAGGACAGGGAAGCCTGGCATGCTGCGGGCCACGGCGTCACAGAGACTCGGACACAACTGAGTGACTGAACAACGGCATTGTTCCTATTTCTGTTCTTTTAATGACTGTACATCAAGATTAAGTCAAATAATCTAGGAAAAAATGAAACTGTTCTTTTGTGTGTAACAAGTGGTTTCTTTCGTTAATGAGTTCTTCAAACCTGAAACTTAAGTACCGGCTTAAAAATGGGGACGATCCGGAGGGATGATGTGGGGTGGGAGGTGGGAGGGGGGTTCATGTTTGGGAGTTCATGTACACCCGTGACAGATTCATGTCAATGTATGCCAAAACCAATACAGTACTGTAAAGTAAAATAAAGTAAAAATAAAAAAAAAAAAAGAAAACTAAAGCTGTATCAAGTAGAATCCCTTTCCTTAAGTATCTCCATACCATACTTAAGAATTTAAATTTTATTTTGAAAATGGGAGTCACCATCAAATGTGAGTTTTGTTTGGTGTGGCCAGAGGAATGATATAATAATGCAGTTACACCTGTGTTTGGAAAAAGAAAAAATACTGTAAAGAATCTAAGGACTGGGTACTGACAACCTTCCTCATAGAGCAAGTTATAAGAACTGTGAATCTCTAAATCTTCAAAGCCCTTTGTCTGATAATCAATAAATGTTTGATGAAAGTCTTTGGTTTTAAGAAAAAAAAAAATTCTCTGCTTTAAGAAGTTTTTGGTTCAGAGAGATGTGTACCAGTGATTTGTTCATTTGTGGGAACAAACAGTGACAACTGGGGCAACCACAGAGTGGCCGGAAAAACCAGCAACAGGCTGTGGGTGAGGCTTTCTACCATGGCCCAGATGGAGCTGGGGAACGTCATTATTTAGCTGGAATGTGACTATATGTGTTCACTAAAACATCAAGTTTCTTTGCTCTTCACTGAGATTAAATCAATTCAGTGTGCTTATAATAATTATTTCACGATGATCAGAAGATCTGATTGGCTGTTGGTGACATCATAGGAAGGCTGGCGTATATTCCTTGTATAGAGTTGGTATGTCTTTGAAACACAGTAAAACATTGAAAACCTTAATATTCTATTTGATAAGGTAGTTTTGATTTGAAGACAATCTTGAGCTGAGAATCTTCAACAGGAGACAGTGACAGGGAATACCAAAGGGACTTTTTTTTTGGTCTTGGAATGTATGATAGTGTACACAGAATCTAATGTAATAACATGGTACTTTGAGTTATCAATAGTAATAGAAAATACATCAGTCTTTAGACATTTTAGTCCAATGACTAATATTCAGAAATAGGAAAATGATTCAAATTCTTTTAAAACATAGCTAAAGTAACCCAAAAGGTAGTACCAATTTCTTGTCAGCAACTTGGAATACTTTCACTGACAGTGAATTAACACTCTTGGTTCAGAACAGTTTTTATTTTCAATCATTACATTTGGGCTGTATTAAATATGAATTAACTTATCCTTTCAAGGATATTAACGGCTATTTCTAAGGTTAAATTTTAGGGGGGAAAAGAATGGAACCCTAAAACTCCGTCTTATCTGGTTTATATAATCCATTATACTCCCAGTGAATATAAGGCATCCCTACTGAGCAACTGGGGAATAGCTATGAAGCTTCAGAATGACTCAGAGGGTAGCTTATTCTATACCACGAAAAACTGTTGAAAGATTTTTCCCGTGACATTAGGTTAAACTAAAGCTCCCTGGTAGAGTAATGACAAACTGCACTATATTCCAAAGTCTATAATGGAAATAGGTCCAGTACTGTGGTGCTTTTCTGATTCATTTTTAGAAATTATAGCAAACTACTAGTGTTTTTTTTTTTTTTAACTCAATACACATTATTGCACTGAAGACAACTTTTAAATCTTCCTAAAATATTATGTTAAAACTCATGTTCAACCACAGCTTAATGCCCAGCAAAAGTTAGACTGAGATCTGAATTAATTTACAACTATGACCAAGAAAGATATAATTACTAAGACAAGGAAATGTTTGGTTCTCTTTCAGAAGCAGTGGTGCTGGAGGTTAACTGTTCTCATCCTTATCCTCATCATCGTATCTACAGATCTGTTTCGACAACTATAGTACCTAACATATTCTTTAAGTGTTCCTGGTGTTCTGGATTAAGATAAATAAGGATTGACAGATGGATGGCTAAAACAGGTGTGACACACACACAACGTGGAATACTCAGCCATATCAAAGAATGAAATCAGGCCAGCTGCAGGAACACGGATGGACAGAAAGACTGTCATACTGAGTGAAGTAAGTCAGATAGAGAAAAATATCAAGTGAGAAACCTAAAAAAAAGAGACAAAAGCACTTACTGCAAAACAGAGACTCACAGACAGAGAAACAAGTCTATGGTTTCCCAAGGGAAAAGGTGGGGTGGGGATAAACTAGGAAGCTGGGATTAACAGATATACACTATATATAAAATAGATACTATATATAAAATAGATATATAAAATAGATAACCAACAAGGACCTATATATAAAATAGATAACCAACAAGGACCTACTGTACAGCACAGGGAACTAAACTAAAGATTCTTAAATAACCAATAAGGGAAAAGAATCTGAAAATTTCTATGTATATGTATATGGGGGAGAGAGGGATTAAACAATAAATATACATATATGCATATATATATATGTATAACTGAATCTCTGGGTGTACACCTAAAACTAACATGATACTGTAAATCAACCATACTTCAATTTTAAAAAATCAGGAAAACAGACATAAATGACAACAATGGATGGTTATTCAAGCCAACCAAATCAGTCTACAGCAAAGATGATTTGAAAGTTTCCCAGAAAAAATGTAAGATTTGCAATGTGATGAATACAGATGACCAAAACACTGCAGTATATTCACAAAACATCCAGGCTCTCTCTAACACTTACCACCTACGTGACCCTGGGAATGTCACTTCCCCTCCCTGGTCTCAGCTTTCTTCCAATAACATGCAAATAATAATAGGAGCCAGCTCTCAAGACTGCCAACTGGATTAAAGACAGTCTAGTGTTTGCTCAGTCGTGTCCAATTCTTTGCAACCCCACGGACTGCAGATGGTGACTGCAGCCATGAAATTAAAAGATGCTTACTCCTTGGAAGGAAAGTTATGACCAACCTAGACAGCATATTAAAAAGCAGAGACATTACTTTACGAACAAAGGTCCATCACATCAAGGCTGTGGGTTTTCCAGTAGTCATGTACGGATGTGAGAGTTGGCCTATAAAGAAAGCTGAGCATCAAAGAATTGATGCTTATGAACTGTGGTGTTGCAGAAGACTCCTGAGAGTCCCTTGGACTACAAGGAGATCCAACTAGTCCATCCTAGATGAGATCAGTCCTGAATGTTCACTGGAAGGACTGATGCTGAAGTTGAAACTCCAATACTTTGGCCACCCGATGCAAAGAGGTGACTCATTTGAAAAGACCCTGATGATGGGAAATATTGAAGGCAGGAGCAGAAGGGGACGGCAGAGGATGAAATGGTTGGATGGCATCACCGACTCAATGGACATGAGTTTGAGTAAACTCCGGGAGTTGGTGATGGACAGGGAGGCCTGACGTGCTGTGGTCCCTGGGGTCACAAAGAGTCAGACATGACTGAGTGACTGAATTGAACTGGACTGTAGCCCACCAGGTTCCTCCATCCATGGGATTTTCCAGGCAAGAGTACTGAAGTGGGTTGTAATTTCCTTCTCCAAGTGTTATGCTTGACACACAGAAGCATGTGGTCCCTGGGGTCACAAAGAGTCAGACATGACTGAGTGACTGAATTGAACTGGACTGTAGCCCACCAGGTTCCTCCATCCATGGGATTTTCCAGGCAAGAGTACTGAAGTGGGTTGTAATTTCCTTCTCCAAGTGTTATGCTTGACACACAGAAGCCCACGATAAACATTAACGGTTGTAATGGTTATTTTTCAGAACATATGCATGTAACACTCACACAGAAAACAGTATTAGTGGCTGTGTAGGCTACTATCTTTATTTACCATAACATTCTTGTTCTTTTTCACCTTTGTCACTGGCATACCAAATGCAGATAACTGTCTCCTTGGAAACTTTTATTTCAATCACTGGGTTTTTCAAGACACGGCAGGTGTGTCATGATATTATTACTGAATTTCATTAAAAGCAGTCAACTCCTTCCCAAGTAAAAAGAAAAAAGATACAGCATGTCAAGTGGCTTATTTCAGAAGACATGATCCCTTTGTTTTTCTTCACAGTCAAACAAAACAATCTCCGTATCCATGAATGGAAACGATGCTTATTTAGTGGTTTTCAGTTTGCAAAATACTTTCGAAGAAACAGTGATTTTTTTTCTTACAAATAGTTGAAGTAGTGAAAAGAGATGAGGTCTGCTCTTTTTTTTTTCTCTACACAAAGTCACAGAAAATCTAGGGAAATGGTACCACTTCATGAAGGCAGTGAACAGAGTCAACCTGCATCAGTGCAAAGACCATCTGATCACTGTCATGTAAGCATCAAGCCTTGCATGCTGGGCTCCACAAAAATTCCAGAGACTCACTCCCCAGAGCCTCCACCCAGTCTTCCAAGTTGCAATGGCCACAGAATTCTGTTTTTCTAATACAGAATTCTCCTATACGAAACCTTTATTTTTCAAACCACAAGTATGACAGTGTGACAGAGAAATGAAGGGAGTTAAGTCAACAGTGAGGCCGCTCCTTCCACTTCCAGAATCAAGACCCCAATTCAGAACTGCAGGTTTTTAAGCCCTGCAGGGACGGGGCTTCAAAGGCACTCCATAAACAGCAAATAATCATGTTAGTAACAAAGAAGAAAAAGAAGCTACTTTGAAGTTACTTTTCAAAATTCAGTCACCTAAAAACAATGTCATGAAAGAGAAGCAAAGGAAAGACATTGTCAAGTACAGTAGCAGAGAATTTTGAAGTCTATTTGATTTATATTCATTTCTCCTGGGAAATGATTTCTAGGTTTGCAAAATTCTGTTTGTATTTGATCCTATCTGATGTTTCATGGGCTGGCGGTGGGACTCAGGGTCACACCGGCCTTTACTGCAAAGCAGAACGAACCTCGTGGATGGTCCCCCAGCAACTCCACAGGCTCCCGTCAGTCCTGAGCAGCAAAGGCTGGGCAGCCAGGACCTTCCTTCTCTCCCCATCCAGATGGGATTCTGTGCACGACACCCTGAGCAAGGCCACATCACTGACCTCGGACCCTGGCACTGACCTCACCACCCTCTCCCTGCATTCCCATCATCAGGCATCACTGCCGCTGCTAGTGAGAAATGTGTATTCACTCCAAGTGTACAGCCCCACGTGTACTCAGCCCAAGTGTACAGCCCCATATGTACTCAGCCCCAAGTGTGAACTGAAAGTCACTCAATGGTATGGACCTAACAGAAGCAGAAGATATTAAGAAGAGGTGGCAAGAATACATAGAAGAACTGTACAGAAAAGATCTTCACGACCCAGATAATCATGAGGATGTGATCACTCATCTAGAGCCAGACATCTTGGAATGTGAAGTCAAGTGGGCCTTAGAAAACATCACTACGAACAAAGCTGGTGGAGGTGATGGAATTCCAGTTGAGCTGTTTCAAATCCTGAAAGATGATGCTGTGAAAGTGCTGCACTCAATATGCCAGCAAATTTGGAAAACTCAGCAGTGGCCACAGGACTGGAAAAGGGCAGTTTTCATTCCAATTCCAAAGAAAGGCAATGCCAAAGAATGCTTAAACTACCACACAATTGCACTCATCTCACATGCTAGTAAAGTAATGCTCAAAATTCTCCAAGCCAGGCTTCAGCAATACGTGAACCGTGAACTCCCTGATGTTCAAGCTGGTTTTAGAACAGGCAGAGGAACCAGAGATCCAACTGCCAACATCCACTGGATCATGAAAAAAGCAAGATAGTTCCAGAAAAACATCTATTTCTGCTTTATTGACTATGCCAAAGCCTTTGACTGTGTGGATCACAATAAACTGTGGAAAATTCTGAAAGCGATGGGAATATCAGACCACCTAACCTGCCTCTTGAGAAATCTGTATGC
>SJYX01007518.1:351290-386038 GCA_006410675.1 Oreotragus oreotragus
GCTGAGCGCTGAAGAATTGATGCTTTTGAACTGTGGTGTTGGAGAAGACTCTTGAGAGTCCCTTGGACTGCAAGGAGATCCAACCAGTCCATTCTGAAGGAGATCAACCCTGGGATTTCTTTGGAAGGAATGATGCTAAAGCTGAAACTGCAGTACTTTGGCCATCTCATGAGAAGAGTTGACTCATTGAAGACTCTGATGCTGGGAGGGATTGGGGGCAGGAGGAGAAGGGGACGACCGAGGATGAGATGGCTGGATGGCATCACGGACTCGATGGACGTGAGTCTGGGTGAACTCCAAGAGATGGTGATGAACAGGGAGGCCTGGCGTGCTGCGATTCATGGGGTCACAAAGAGTCGGACACGACTGAGCAACTTAACTGAATTGAACAGTCGTGTCAGACTCTTTGTGACCCCTTGGACTATACAGTCCATGGAATTCTCCAGGCCAGAATACGGGAATGGGTAGCCTTTCCCTTCTCCAGGGGATCTTCCCAACCCAGGGATCAAACCAGGGTCTCCTGCATTACAGGCAGATTCTTTACTAGATGAGCCACAAGGGAAGCCCCACGTGTACTCAGTCCCAGGGTGCTCACGATCCCATCAGAAATAATTTACTCCCAACAGTCTGGGGCATCAGCCCAAAATCTTAAGTTTTATAGACCCAGGATTACAAAAGGGAACTCTGCTTTTAAAAGATGAACTTGGGGAAAAAACTAAGCTAAAAAGCAGAGGAAGACCATGAAAAGGAAGAGAGGAGGAAGAGACGGTAATTCACCACGAGAGAAAATGCGAGGCCCCAAGCACGAAGGGCACACACTCGTGATGGGTGGATGCACCGGTGTCCATGGTCGAGATGCAGGAGCCATGAGCGACCTCAGAAACCGACGCCAGGCTCCCCTGGAGGCTCAGCAGTAAAGCGGCGGCCTGCCGACGCAGGAGACAGGGTTCAGTCCCCAGCACCAGAGATCGCACATGCCATGGAGCAGCTAAGCCTGGGTGCAGACCCTCGGGCCTGTGCGCCAGAAAGCAGGGGGGCCCAGTGCTGGGCACCCGGAGCCTGCGCTCCGAAACCAGAGCAGCCACCACAATGGGATGCCCGCGCATGGCCTCTGGAGAGCAGCCCTGCAAGGAGGGAACGCGCCCACACGGCAACGAAGACCCAGCAGCGCCTCCGGAGAGCAGCCCCGCAAGGAGGGAACGTGCCCGCACTGCAACGAAGACCCAGCACCGCCTCCGGAGAGCAGCCCCGCAAGGAGGGAACGCGCCCGCAACGAAGACCCAGCACCGCCTCTGGAGAGCAGCCCCGCAAGGAGGGAACGTGCCCGCACTGCAACGAAAACCCAGCAGCGCCTCCGGAGAGCAGCCCTGCAAGGAGGGAAAGCGCCTGCACTGCAAAGAAGACCCAGCAGCGCCTCCAGAGAGCAGCCCCGCAAGGAGGGAATGCGCCCGCACTGCAACGAAGACCCAGCAGAGCCAAATGCAAATAAATAAAAATTAAAAAAAAAAAAAAAACAAAAAAAACCAGACACCAGCTTTCCAAGCACCCTGTGATTTCCTAGGTCATCTCAAGCCTTATCCCACAAGAGGACAAAGCAGAAGCAGAAGGACCCAGCCGCCCTGCCCAGATACCCCCTACGCGGATGCTCATTTGAGCTCCAACACTGCCTGGTGATCCTACTTGAAGATGCTACAAAACAGGCCACCTCCTTCGCTGTCAACCAGTCTTTTTTTTTTTTAATGGAAGTTTTATTTATTATTATTATTTTTTGGTCATGCTGCAAGATATGTGGGATTTCAGTTCCCTGACCAGGGATCGAACCTGTGCCCCCTGCAGCGGAAGCAGAGTCTTAACCACCGGGCCACCAGGAAGTCTCTATTCACATCTCTGAATAACCAAAAGGCAGAATAAAAAGGAAGCACTCCCTACCTTGAATACATCGAGCTGTTGATTGATTGTCTCTGTTTCCATGCCAACGGGGCCTTGAGACTCCTCAAGCTCCTCGGCCTTCTGGAGCCGAGTAGAAAACTCCTGGAGTTTGCTGTAGAATTCCTCAAGGCGCACAATGGTCCCTTCGACCTGCTCTTTCCTGGCTTGTGCGCGGTCCCAGAGCTTGTTGCACTGTTTGCTTAAAGCCTCCAGGTCCCGCTTGATGCCGACGAGGTCGGGAGAGGCTTCCTCCGTGGCCAACATCATCTTGCAGGTCTTATTGGCGTTGGCGTTGTTTGCGATGAGCGTGTCCAGCTTCTCCAGGAAGGCTCTGATGGCTTCCTTCTGCTTCTGCAGCGTCTCCGTGTCTCTCCCAACTGGGGCCATGCCGTCCAGCTCATCATCAAACTCCGCAAACTGAGAAAACATCTCCCGGATGGTGTTCTGGAAATGGCCGATGCCCTGAAGCTTGGTTTCTAAGAACGAGCACCTGTCGTCCACCTGCTGGCTGAGGGTGCCGTGCTCCTGTGCCAAGGTCTCCGCTTGGAGCAGAACCTCGGAGGTGCCCTTGGAGTCGGAGGCCTCCGCCACGAGGTCCCGGGCCAGCCCCTGGGCCAGATCCACTTGCGACTTCAAGGTCTGGAGGGCTTTCTGCTGGGTCTGCAACACGGTCAGGGACTTGCTGCTGTGAGCCTGGGGCCCCAGGGAGTCGTGCACCACGAGCTGGTCCTTTGCACTCTGAAGCTGCCGCTGAGCTTCTTTGGAGACTTCCTGGAACTCTTTAAACTTCTGGGCCATGTTCTCGAGGGAGAATTTCTTCCTGTGCACCTGCTCAGTGACGGTGTCCACCTTCCGGAGCAGGCGCTCCCTCTCCTCTGTCACCGCCTCCTGGTCTGCCTCACAGACGCCGAGCAGGCTGCTGGCTGCACCGCTCAGCTGCTCCACCAGCCCGAAATGCTGGTCCATCTCCTTCTGCAGAGCCTTCAGCTGGGCGAGGGCACTCTCCGTCTCAGTGGGATCCGCGCTACACTTGATCTCCTCAAGGCTGGCCTGGCATCTGTCTATCCACGGCCTGAGCGTGTCCACGTGCTCCTTATACTTGAGGGCTCGCTCCAGCGTGTCCTTCACCCTGTCTTCTTGATCCTTCACCTGCTTCTGCAGTCCATCCCAGCTCGTTTTAATAGTGTTCAGCTGTAACTGCAAGGCCACCTTCTCAGACCCTTGGGTTTTCAGTAACAGGTTTTCGCCTTCCGCAATGGTTTTCTCATAAAGGTGAGACTGGGCGGTCAGCGTCTTCCTGAAGTCTTTCTGATCTTTCACTAATGACTCCAAGACCTCGACTTTGGCGGATATCGGGGGGGACTTGTTTTGTTCTTCCTTCTTAGCATCCAGCCAAGCCTGGAAATCTCTAGACATTTGCTGAAATTGGTGAGAGCTGGCACAGGCTGACTGAAGGTGCTCGACATGGGTCTCTAAAAAATGAAATGAGACAGGTTTATTCTACATCAAAATGTTGAATGGACCTGTGAAAAGCCAAGGGAAAAATCACCAAATAGAAACACAGAATGATCTAAATGCAAAGGTTACTGGCACTGACAGTATGCACAAAGAGTGGGTGGGAGGGCAAGAGAAGGGCTCTACAAGACGACGAGAGAGCGTCGTGGCCGGACGCCACAGCCACCTCTATCCCAGGGCAGAGACGGGACTACTGCTCAAAGCTCCAGGTGATGCCGATAAACAATTCACCCCTTATCGGTTGTGACCGTTCGCCCTCTGTGACTTTCCCCCGCTTTGGCTGCACAGCATGCAGGATCTCAGTCCCTGGACCTGGGACTGAACCTGTGTCCCCTGCATTGGGAGTGAAGAACCTAACCACTGAACCACCAGGGAAGTGCCCACCTGTGTAATTTTTACCCATCACTTGGGCAAAATAAGGCAGTTTGCGAGGACTGCGGGGTTCTGGGTTTCAATCAGCCTGTTATGTGCTGCAGGGCCCGGGGTGGATGACTGAAGCCCAAGGTCTCATTTCCCCAAGTCTGAGCCAGCAACACTGACAGAAGCTGTCTCGGGAGTGAGGGGGACCCTGCATGCACTGAGCTGAACGCCAGTGATGGAACAGGGCTCCTGATGAGCGTCATCACCACTGTGATCGTCACAGGTCGTGACGATCTGCTACCTACACCACATCAGAATCCAGGAGCAAGCCGGAAACGGTTGCTCTGATCAGTAAACAAATCCAATCTATTATTAACAAACATAAACCGGGTGTCGAGTGTTCCTCTGCAAACGACACACACAGAAGCCCGCGCGCTCTCCTCTGCCCGGCTCCTCTCGGCCCAGAAACGCCGTGGGGGTCGAGAGAGGAACGGGCAGGGCAGCTCTCTCCCACGTGTCTCTCGGGAGACGCTCCCATGACAGAGCCAGATGGAACTAACTGCGGGCAAGAAAATGACACCAAGCCTTTTTGATAACTGTTCCTCTCCTTGCCCGGTGAAACAAAACTGTGGCATAGCGTAAACGTCTACACTTTTAAAAATCAGTTTTTCTATTGCTTTTACTATTTTCTTTAGAATGAAGTATAGGTGATTTATAAAGTTGCGTTAACGTCCGCTGTAGAGCAAAGTGATTCAGTTTTACATATGCACATTCTTTTTCACATTCCTTACCATTATGGTTTATCCCAGGA
The DNA here is from genome assembly GCA_006410675.1 of Oreotragus oreotragus. Taxonomy (NCBI): domain Eukaryota; kingdom Metazoa; phylum Chordata; class Mammalia; order Artiodactyla; family Bovidae; genus Oreotragus; species Oreotragus oreotragus. Next base: position 355,906 of record SJYX01007518.1, read on the forward strand.
CACTGAATACAGTTCCCTCTGCTATATAGCAGGATTCTGTTGTTTATTCATTCTACGTTATATCCTATGATAAACCATAATGGAAAAGAGTATTTAAAAAGAATGTGTATATGTATGTGTGTGTGTGTGTGTGTGTGTGTGTATAAAACTGAATCACAGGCTTCCCAGGTAGCTCAGGGGAATCCGCCTGCAAGGCAGAAGACTTGGGAGACATGAGTTCAATCGCTGGGTCAGGAAGATCCCCTGGAGGAGGGCATGGCAACCCACTCCAGTGTTCTTGCCAAGAAAATCCCATGGACCGAGGAGCCTGGCAGGCTACCAGTCTGTGGGATCACAGAGTCGAAGACGGCAGANCTGGGTCAGGAAGATCCCCTGGAGGAGGGCATGGCAACCCACTCCAGTGTTCTTGCCAAGAAAATCCCATGGACCGAGGAGCCTGGCAGGCTACCAGTCTGTGGGATCACAGAGTCGAAGACGGCAGAGCACACACGCATAGCTGAATCACTCTGCTGCACAATGCCAAAAATTAACACAACACTGTAATTAACTAAACTTCAACAACAACAACAATTTTTTAAAAATAGTATGCATCTGCTAGCCTCAAACTCCCTCACCAAGACTCCCCTATCCCTCTCCCCTTGGCACTCTCTGTGAATCTGTGAAAACCAGTCGGGGGCACCTGAGATTTTCCCGGGCCAGCTGTGCAGTGGTCTGCGCCCACACCGGATCCCCCAGGCACGTGCACAGACCCCACCCCCAGCGCGGTGTGCACTTTGGCCAGGATCTGCCCTCCACATGACCGAGACTGCCTCCTCGCACGCACTTCTCACTAGCGGCAGGTGCTCTGCAGGGGCCTGATTCACCCAACAGCTTGGCTTGTTCACGGATCCCTCTTTCTAGGACATACATGCATTCACAGAAGACACACACACCTGCTTTCTGCTCTAGATCCTTGAATGATCTTAAGATGCCCTCCAGCTGCCGAGTGAGCTCTGCTCTCAGGTACTCTTCTCGGACCAGGGCTGCCAGGTCGTCGCCCAGGGCCTGAGCCGCTCTGATCCGCTTCCCCTCATGCTCCACCGCCTGCTTCAGCTTCTGGGCCGTTTCCAGCTGCTGGCTCATGGCATCGGGGTGTGCGCTGCCGGCCACGCTGCTGCTGAGCTTATCGTCCAGGTCAGCCAGCTTCTCGGACAGGCTCCTCAGCAGGCTGTGATACTGCGTGCTTTTCCCAACGGCCTGGTCGATGCGGTCACACCGGTCCCTCAGCTGGCCCGTGAGGCTGTCCCATTTCTGGGTCACGGCCGCCAGCTGCTCCTTCACAGTCCCGTGGAGGGACGGGTGCTCCCCAGGTCTCTGCAGGATGCATCGGCCGGCCGTGGTCAGCTGCTCATACTGTGGCTTCCTGGTGTCGAACTCCTGCAGGAGAATCTGAGAGAGAGAGCAAGCGAGGATAACTAAGCACACAGATGACTGGAGCACGAGTCACAGGAAACACGGCTTCATGTTTCTGTGCAGAAATGATAGTTAATCGTCTAGCTTTTATTTTTGCTTTTGTTACCACTTTCCTAGCTTTCATTTCAAAGGCAGTGTGGTTATCGTAAACTAAACCCAAAGGGCAATGCTGCCTCACAAGAGATAACACTTAGTCTAAGATAATATCCCCCAAAGGGGGAGGAAAAAATAAATAAATATTTTTGCTAGTCTGGGGAGCAGGAAGAGAAATTCATGTACAAGTTCTCACACACAAAGGGAAACGCTGAGTTTAGACAAGTTCACACACCCTAGCACCAAATTTGATTTTTCCTACTTGTACTTTTCTTTTAACAGGAATTTTCTGAATGCTCTACAGCATTTTACACCAAAAAAAAAAAAAAGCACAGTGATAACAGTATCAGGCTATACCGACTCATGATGCACTGATTTACAAAGATTGCTTTTTAAACCCAAGATTGATGTGTAGGCTTTTTTGTAAAGATTTAGCCAATAAATCACATCGTTCCAAGGGTGTGGGCTCACAGAGGTTTTCCCTGTAAAATGGATAATCTCCAAATTGTCCTCTTAATGTAATATTTTGTCTATCTCTGGGAGACCATGGACAATTATTTTTTCCCAAATATTTCTTTACCTCCTTTGCTTCCAGCCTATTCAGATGAAGAACGTACAAGCCGAGAACAGTATGCGACTCAACTGCCTGGACTGATTTGTATTTTCAGAGCAGGGATCAGCCTCCCCGCACTAAAACCACCCCCTGCACCGAAAGGAGTTCCCGGAGACCCCATATCTGTGCCATCTGCACCTCCACACCCCGGATCACTACCTGGCCCAGATCCGCAGCTCTGGCAGCCATGGCCGCACTCCCCGAGCCCGGGTCTGGTCCTTGCTCCATTCGCCGGCACTCCTGCAATCATGTCTGACTCACATTTTATCAGTTTTTTCCCCGTGTGGATTTATCTGCTCATAATCAGATGAGTCTAAGTAACCTTGTGGGTTTCAAGGTTCCCTCTCTGCCTCCCTTCCTTCTTCTCCTCCCCAACTCGGGGCTGTTTTGCATGACTTTTCTAAGATTCATTATCTACTGCTGCTGCTGCTAAGTCACTTCAGTCGTGTCCGACTTTGTGTGACCCCATAGATGGCAGCCCACCAGGCTCCCCCATCCCTGGGATTCTCCAGGCAAGAATACTGGAGTGGGTTGCCATTTCCTTCTCCAATACCACAATCAAAATGAATCAAACTCCAAAGGAGTCATTTCTAAACAATATACTAGCTTCTCATAAAAATGCTATTGCTTATGCAATCACATTAATACTTCAAAAAAAGGTCCTCTTTAGCAGGGGTCTGTACAAACCACAATATGAATGAGACAGTCAAGGGACATGACCATCCATGGGCTCCGTGGACCACTCAGGGATGCTCCAGCGCTTTGCTCCTCTGAGGTCCCCATCAGCATCACGCTAGCACCTCACGAGCGTGTGATACATCACAGATGCCCGCCCAGGCAGGCAGAGCACACACTGTCCAACGCTAACGTATTTCTCATGAAAACATCCATCTTGTTACATCACAGAGACTCACCTGCACTTGCTGCCTCTGTGTGTTCAGCATATTTGGGTCAATTGACAAGGGCCCAAGGACACTGACCATCAGTTCTTTTTCCACAAGCCACTGTTTTAACTGAGCCTCCACAGTCTGGAACTGGGTTAGATTATTTGAGGATTCTTCCAGCTTTTGTTGTCTATCAACTGTCAATTGATTGAGTTCTTGCCACTTAGAATCTAAAACACAAAAAAATGATAAAGGATGCAACAGAGGTTTGGTTTTTGTACATTTAACACAACTGTATCTTAATGAAGATTACATAACAACTCAAAATGATCCCCATTGGCCATCATTCCACTCTCATGACACTCCCTACATAGTCCGTTAAAAAGCCTAACTTAGGCTTTGCATTTAACAGTACAAATTTTATGGTCCTGAGGGTTGTATGTCAGTTGAAGTATAAGAAAAATAAATTTGAATCTGATTTTGGAAGACGTCATAAATTATGGGATACTCCTAAGAAACCTCACTCCTTCTAAAAGTCCTATAGAGTTTGTTTACTCACCTAGAACTGACCTACTAGAACAATGAACATGTCTCCTTTTCTTTAATAGCAAACCTTCAATGACCAGTTTGAGGTACGGGCTCCCCAAGTATGTGTACCCAAGGCCAACCATGAGCTTCTATGCAAACCAGCAGCCCGCTGCTCGGAAGTTACACCAAGAAATCTCACCAACCCTTTAAACTCAACGTTGGGGAAAAAAGAAAGCTATGAAATTCCTATCTGAACCGGTAGATTTTTCCAGCTTTTAGATTTTTCTTGAAGGTTCTTGTCTCATACATCGTGAGATGCAATGGTTAAGATTTCTTTCATGAACTCCTATGTCCTCGATCATCAAACCTTAAAGCCAGTTCTTCCACTCCCAATACCCGAACGCCACGTGGGTCCCAACCCTGTTTCGCCTAGACCAGTGGTTCTCAAACTGGAGCTAGGTCAGAGACCCCTGGAGTCTGCTCACACAGGTATGGGCCCACCCCCAGGGACTGAGGAGCAGGTCTGAGTGAGGCCTGAAGGTGTGCTTCTAACACGGCCCCGGGGTGCTCAGCTCTTGCTGCCACGAGCGTGTCACGTGCCCACCCAGACCCAGACCAGCAGCCGTCTACCCGGCTCCACCGCCACCCATGACCCTCAGCTCCAGCAAACTTGTTCTTAAATAATCTCCCTTAGACATCACTGAACACGTCACTCCTGGGCTCAAACCTCTCAATACGTCACCCAGCACCATGCGGATGGCAAAATCTAACCACCTTTGCTTGACCTGCAGAGGTGCCCAAAAACTGGCCTTGTCTGCTCATCCCAGAGTGTCTGTCCTCCTCTCGTTTGCACTGTTGGCCTCATACCCTCATCGAAACTGGGTGGGCGCATGCGGGCCCGTCTGCCCACAGGCTCCATCCTGCCTTCAGGACCCACTGGGTCTCATGCCCTGCTAGGATGCCTGCCTGCCACCCCCGCCAGGACAGCACGCTCCCTGGAGCCAAGTTACTGAGCATCCTTGAACACCCACCACTGCACAGTCACGGAAGCTGTGATGAGCTGTGACAGACTGCTCTTCAGCCAGCATAGAGCTGGCTTTTCCTATAACCGAACCCCTGAAACCTTCCCTAAACGACGTCATTCCACGCGCCCTGTTCTAGTCAGTCATAACCTGACAGCTAAAGGATGCAAGTAAACAATAAACGAAGAAGAAGAAATATCAAGATCTTATCAGGAAGCCTTTTGAAATATACATTCCTCACTCCCACCCTTATTTTAAAATGCTTTGATAATATTCTCCCAAGTAATTCTGATATTCTAAGCGACAGTCACTGAAATAGGGCCCAATTAATTATAAGGCAACAAGAGTTTCTAGCAAAATAAACCTTTCAACATTAAGATCTTTTAGGATGCCTCTTTTTTTATTGCAGCAGAGTTGATTTCGGAGAAGGCAATGGCACCCCACTCCAGTACTCTTGCCTGGAAAATCCCATGGATGGAGGAGTCTGGTGGGCTGCAGTCCATGGGGTCACTGAGGATGGGACACGACTGAGCGACTTCCCTTTCACTTTTCACTTTCCTGCATTGGAGAAGGAAATGGCAGCCCACTCCAGTGTTCTTGCCTGGAGAATCCCAGGGACAGGGGAGCCTGGTGGGCTGCCGTCTATGGGGTCGCACAGAGTCGGACACGACTGAAGCGACTTAGCAGCAGCAGAGCTGATTTACAACGTTATGTCAGTTTCAGGCGTACAACAAAGTAAATCAACTACACATGTAAGGATGACTCCTATTAAACTGAAAAATACTTCGAGACATCTAAGTTCACCACGGCTAACTCTAAAGAAAGGACAAGGTTTAGCTAAATATAATGGAACAACCAACAGTGAAATGATGTTTGTGATGAGTAAACACATTAACTATGTGCCAGTGTTTGAGCTGCACACCCACTGACTCACTGAATTCTCCAAACAGCACTATGAAGTACAGAGAATGACTCACTGTCTTACGCTCATTTCAATATCATCACGATAAGGAAAGGGGGTGATACGANTAATGGAACAACCAACAGTGAAATGATGTTTGTGATGAGTAAACACATTAACTATGTGCCAGTGTTTGAGCTGCACACCCACTGACTCACTGAATTCTCCAAACAGCACTATGAAGTACAGAGAATGACTCACTGTCTTACGCTCATTTCAATATCATCACGATAAGGAAAGGGGGTGATACGACAACAGGGACTGTGGAGGAAATCCTGCATCTCCGAGGAACGGTGCACGCAGGGACAGGGCGGGGACGTTCACAGCGCTCTTCATGAAGAGCAAAGCCCCGACCCCGTGGGGAGCGCCCTCCACAGGCCTGTCAGGCAAGGGCCCGGGAGCATGAAGCAGAGGATGGCAAGGTCCCGCCGGGAACTCCATGGCAGAAAAGGGCACCCATCTTTTCCAGACAAATAAACTAAAAGGACTCTCTACACTAAAATATAACAAAGCATAAAAAATTAGAAGCACCCAAAATCTAGCTTAAAATAAAAAAAAAGACCGTAAAGAAAACATGTGACTCAACGCACAGCACTCTAGTAACCAGTATCTACCTTCTTTGTAAACATAAATTTCGTTACTGTGTTTAGTGAGAAAAACAAAAGATATGCCAAGGCCTAGCCCCAGACAACATGAAATGACACTTCTGAAATTGCAAAAACAGATTCTGAAACGTGGAAGCAGATCTCAAAGTCAGGGGGACTGTCGGATAGATGTTTTCTAATAAACGTTATGATTTTTAAAAAAATGCCTGGGCTTCTGTTGGAGGCCTCTGGTGTAAGTGGTAACGTACCTATTTCCGCCAACATCTGCTTCCACCTGGGGGCCTCTGGCGTGTCCGGGTTCTCCTCCAGCAGCTCCGTCAGCTTGTCCTTCAACTCCTGCACTTTGTTCACATTCTGCTTCAGTTCTGCCTCAAACAGCTAACGAGGAAACAAAAAAAGTAACTGCATTAAAGCATGTCAACATCAAAAGACAAAAAGACACAATTATAATAGAGCACTTTTTTCTTTAACACGACCAAAATAGGGGGAAATATCCACAGTTAGAGGTTGAAGTGAGTGAGGACTGGATTCAGGAGTCAATTATATTTTCTGTTCCTCTTTGTAACTATTCTTCAACTAGCTGAGAAAAGAATCCCAAAGAAGAATGCTAGAGAGCTCACCCCACCACCTGGGAACATTTCATATATTCTCAAATCCCTTTGGAAAAAGGAAGATGACACCACTAACACTGTAATTAACCAGAAAATCAGTCTCGAGAGAGGCTGTAAGATTTGAGACTCTACTAGTGAATGAGCAGCTTTCTGGATAACACATTATAGAGCTCAAAGATAAGTCAGTCATCTGGAGACATTTCTGCCAGCACCGCTAGCATACAGAACCATTTTTCTAATTCTGACAGCTGTAGAAAGAAACACTGTCTATTAAAGAAAGGGAAAGCATGCGCTCCCCTATTTTTTACTGGACAGAACAAACTCCTAATACACCTAGCCCTTAAGGACATCTTTTCCAATAAGGACTGGATAAAATCCCAGACTTGAGCTGGAAAGTCAAAGCTGCTTGCACCCAACAGCTCACTCATCTTTATAACGTCTGCGGGTAAAAACAAGTGACTGTTAGGATCCATCTCTACAGAAAGGCACGTCCAACAAAGCTGGCCCATGACTTGCTGATGGTTACAGAGTGGGAAACCAGAACCGGCTCGTGAGCCCGAGGGCGCATTCTGGGCAGTGATCGCTCCCTCGTGTCTCCCGTCAACGGACCCGCGGAGGATACCTTGTTCTGTTCGACTTGGCTTTTCACAGCCTCCGTGTCCACAGGTGTCGGCGCCTGATGCCACTTTGTGGCAGTGTTGCTCATGGTCTGTAACCACTGCATCATGGCGCCGGACTCCTCCTGAGCCTGCTGCAGTCTGGAGAGCTTGGTGCTCAGCTCACCTATTTTGTCCTTAAGCAAGAGGCCAAGATCTTCATAGCCATGGCTTATGTCAGTCATATCCTTTTTAATGGATGTTAAGCCTAAACGTAAGAAAAAAATCAGCACACACATTTTCAGGGTATTTAGAGCTCCAGAAATGAAAACTGGTTTTACATGCTATTTCCTTCTATTAGGTTGGTCAAAAGCTTGTTAGGGTTCTTCCATAGGACGTTACTGAAAAACCTGACTGAACTATTTTGGCTAACCTGACATGTGGTCAAGATTAAGTCTACTATGATAAAGTCATAGAGTTTTTAGAACTAAAATGTCACTATCATCTAACAATGCTACTTCATGATCGATGCATTACGAACACTGCATAACACTGGTGAAATGAGATAGATATTTCACATGGAATAAACTACCCAAACCCTGAAATGTTACATATTAATTCCTCAGGCATCAAATTAAAAAATAGCTCAAATAATGTTATCCCAAGTGAGAAAATACCTCAAATTAAGCCAAAAGAAGGAAACATAAACCAAATGCCAACCTGAATGGCCAGATTTTACCTTCAAATGAACGAAACTGCATAGAATGTTATATAAATATGTTATTTATGGAGAACATGATTATTCTTATATTGTAATTTAAAGTTTGAAATTTTGATGTAACTATTTTTTGTCCCTGAAAAGATTTTCTCTTTCTCAAAAAAAGAAAAAAAAAGTTATTTAATCAAGAAACATTTATTTTTACACGAACTCCCAAACATGAACCCCCCTCCCACCTCCCACCCCACATCATCCCTCCAGATCATCCCTCCAGATCATCATCATATTATTCTTATATTGTAATTTAAAGTTTGAAATTTTGATGTAACTACTTTTTGTCCCTGAAAAGATTTTCTCTTTCTCAAAAAAAGAAAAAAAAAGTTATTTAATCAAGAAACATTTAAAGTTACTATTTACCTTTATTTGCCAAAATTTCCTGAGTATCTGTGGCTGTTCCTTCACCATTTAATATTACGCCACCTGCAAAAATATTACAGCTGCGGTCATCATAGACTTCTGTCATATCACATGTGTATTCATAGCAGGTGGCATTAAAAAAAAAAAGTCGCTCAGTCACATCAGACTCTTGCAACCCCATGGACTGTAGCCTGTCAGGCTCCTCCGTCCACGGAATTCTCCAGGCAAGAATACTGGAGTGGGTCGCTATTTCCTTCTTCAGGGAATCTTCCCAACCCAGGGATCAAACTTTCCTGCATTGCTGGCAGATTCTTTACCATCTGAGCCATCAAGGGAAACCCAGGTGGCATTAAGGCAAACCTCATAAACAGTAATTATTTTAAAATGTTATTATATTTTAAAATTTAAAATACTGATTCAATTTCAAAATCAAATGAAGGTTTAAAAGATCAAGCTATGTCCTCTCTTCTGTATAAAATTTACTCCTGAAGTCATAACACGATCAATTTAAACTCCATAGTTTCAGAAACTTTAGATTACTGATACATTAATCATTAACGATTAATCTTTAAGACAGTCTGATTGATGCTTTTGAACTGTGGTGTTGGAGAAGACTCTCGAGAGTCCCTTGGATTGCAAGGAGATCCAACCAGTCCATTCTGAAGGAGATCAACCCTGGGATTTCTTTGGAAGGACTGATGCTGAAGCTGAAACTTCAATACTTTGGCCACCTTATGCGAAGAGTTGACTCGCTGGAAAAGACTCTGATGCTGGCAGATGCTGGATTGGGGGCAGGAGGAGAAGGGGACGACAGAGGATGAGATGACTGGATGGCATCACCGACTCGATGAACGTGAGTTTGAGTGAACTCCGGGAGTTGGTGATGGACAGGGAGGCCTGGCATGCTGAGACTCATGGGGTCGCAAAGAGTCGGACATGACTGAGCGACTGAACTCAACTGAAAAGACAATTTTGGGGTGATAATCGCTTTAATGCTGAAGTTATTTTAGTGATACAGTCACTGAAGCACAGTAGCTGGTTACAGTGTGTATTGCTTGAAGCATAAATGCCTGACGGACAGAGGCACATCCACCTCAATGTAAGGAACTGAAACTGTCTGCTGCAGTGACAGTCTTTTCACGGGTTTACTGAAGGCAGAATACTGTAAAAAGACATGAGGGAAGAGTCAGAAATAAAAGAAACCACGCTGAGTCCACACAGGGAGAGGAGGCACAGGAGCTGGGGCACTGGGCCCTGTGTCCGTCTCACCTGAGTGTCAAACAGCCCACTGATGACCCCGGGAGTCTGCACAGATGCATCCAGCCCTCCCTGCTGCTGGGGAGAGGAAAACCTGGCTCACGAAACCCCAGTGGGAATTAAAGACAGCCACCCTACTGCCTAGAAATAGGAACGGCTCGGTGAGTTGTAGTAATTATTTCTCTTTAATTCTATACACATCTAGCATCGGTATCTTTTTTATAATCAAAATATTACAAAAAAAATCAACTAAGACTTTCTCATACGAGTACACCTTGGCGCTCTCTCCAAAACACATTTCCCCCAACTACACACATGAAAACAAACCTGAACGAAAACACTCACATGTCTGAATCTTAATCTAAGTGTCATCCCCTGAAAACAGAAATCACACACCATGGCATTGCAAATGGAAGTGAAAATGCCCTGTAGATACTCAAGACTAATTCCTACCATGCTTGGGAGTTGTTAAAGAGCAGGGGGAAAAAATGTCTTTTGCTTATTACAAATACAAAGAGGACATGAAGAACTAATATAAAACACCACAGAATTCCTTCCCTTTAAAAAAAAAACAAAACAAAAAAATCCAAAACCTTGACATTTCAGGAAATCTGATTAGGAGAGAAAGAAGCGATCATCACACACATATACTGTGAGTATTGCCTGAAATGGGATTAATAGAGCAGAATAAACAGTGTGGGGAGAGAGGCCCAGCTGAACGCCAGCCTCACAATGGGGACAGTCGGGGGTGGAATGAGCAGATAAACCACAGAGGACCCTCAGAAACTCTCAGAATAAAGATGCGAGATCTGCCTGTAGTCTACTCTTGGATTATTTCAAACCTGATAGTAGTGACAACAATATAAATATGCTTTAAACTTAAAACCCTATCTACAACTTAAATTTTAGAACCCTTATTTATATAAGACTCTCCCCTTCTGTTGAGAAGCATGATAAGACTGTGATTCAGACATGCTGGCTAACATAAGACAGGACTGTTTTCTTTGGGAATAAAAGAATAAAGCAGATGGGAATAAATTAAGAGAAGTCTACTTGACAAAAAAAAAAAAGCAAACCTGTTTCCTCCCCTTACTTCCTTCTTTCCCAGGAGACCAGAGGCTTTTCTTTATCAAATATTTCAGATAGAATTTCTACATTTCCACCAATGAAGGTAAAAAAAACAAACAAACAAACAGGAATCTAATCTTTCCCCTTTCCCAATATAATGCTCCTTATTCTTACAGATGAATTTGGCTACATTTTAAATCGTAATGAAACCCAAGAGATCTGAAATTCGAACAGAACAGATACTTTTCTGTGGCAGCATTCAGTGTGTTTAGACATGTCCTATTTCTTGTCACTTTCCCTTTGTATTTCTGAGGTTATTTCATGCTTTAATTAAAAGAAATAACATAAACACATGAAACAAACATGGGTGGACCCCATTCTTTTCCCACAAATGTAAACAATGCACATACCTGACTTAACTGCTGCTATGGACTTCGCAGGGGTGGTTAGAGCACTGATCAAGTTACATAGTGAGTTCCCGCTGTTGCTGACTTTCTGAATCTCCGGTGTTTTTAAGCTCCACTTCTCTTGTAGTTTCTTGAGATATAAAAATACATTATTTTTCAGTCTTAGTAATCTTTTCCAAGTTACACATTATAATTCAGGGTCTCAAACATATCTTAAAACAGTGACGATTGTGGCTTCTGACTTATGGGAGAGTGGATGGAAGAGAAGAACAGCATCTCTATTCGTTTCAACAGCCCAGGTGACTGTTAACACTGTTGGCAGTGAGGAGCGGGGTCGGGTCCATCCTGAATTCTGCTCCCAGCCACAGTGAAAGCTGGGCCAGCCCCAGCTGCCATGAGTTCCAAAGTAACTGTCAACTGTAAGTCTGCAAACTGTACTAGGCGACAGCCAAGCTACAGGAAGAAACGTACTAGAAACTGTTCTTAAAAATGTAAATTCAGAATTCCACTTAATAGTGAATTTTAATTATCAAAATTTCAATGATTTTTTTAAAAATATCTTAAACTCATCTTATTATTTTCTTCTGGCGTTGGAACCAATAAACAGAACATACACTTTTTAACTTTAAATAGTACATAACAAAGGAGATCCAAGCAATCCAACAAAATTTTAAAAAGAAAAATTACATGGTGAGCTTCAAATATACAATAAACAGTTGGAATAAATATAAGGACAAAAGAAAAACAATAAACGTGCATATGTTAAATAATAAGATTCAAAGTAGAAACCCTATATTTTTACATAAAGCATATAAATGGCAAATAATCAAAATACTCATGTATATCTACTCAAATTATACATACCTAAAGCTATCACAAAAAGAATAAAAATAGGGAAATCACAGAAAGGCACTAAATAAATATCACTCAAAAGCAAACAACAATAATGTAAAAACTTCAGTAAATTAAAAAAAAATACACAACTCCGCAAATTTGGAGTAGAAATCTGGCCACACTGGTCCTAAGTTTTAGACCTGAGTCATATGAAAATAACTTCTACCTTCAGATATTGGTTGGAGTGATTATGTCCAAACTAGGGCAAAATGCAGAATTGAAGAAAAGCATGTCTTATTAACATGATGAGAAACAGTATAAAAAATAACTGAAACTAAGTAGAGACACGGGGCGAAAGCAACTTGGACCACTTAGCAACTCACTAACACGTCTCTCTAAAAAAGCNCTTCAGATATTGGTTGGAGTGATTATGTCCAAACTAGGGCAAAATGCAGAATTGAAGAAAAGCATGTCTTATTAACATGATGAGAAACAGTATAAAAAATAACTGAAACTAAGTAGAGACACGGGGCGAAAGCAACTTGGACCACTTAGCAACTCACTAACACGTCTCTCTAAAAAAGCAAATTGACTGCAAGTCTGTGACCTTTAAAAGGTTCGGTTAAACCCATGTAATGGTTTACAAATTTCACCAAAATACACTGTATATTCGTGAAGATCTAACATGAATAGGAAGCCTCTGTTCCTATTCCTATTCCTATGAAAAGGAAACCTGCCATTCCTAACACCAGCAAACGAGAATTTGGTATCAAATACAGACAGTGATTCACCTTGGTTTCTTCCAAAGATTTCTGCAAATCTTCTGCACCAAAAGAAGGCTGCACAACGGGAACTCTTTCTGTGGTTTCTTTTATCCATGATTTTAATGATTTAACCAGGACTCGAAAGGTACCCATCTGTTCTTGACAAGAAGATACTGCTTCTTTTCTAGATCACAAACATCATTGACAAATTTAAGCCACAAAGGGAGATACCCCAAAGGACTCACAACTATTAAACAAATTATTACTCCTATATCAGATTTAACATTCAGACAAAAAATATTCACCCATGCACATGCCAACCCTCAGATATAGGAGGAAAGATTTCCTAGGTGGCAAGTGAGATCAGTGAAGCCCTTGTCTGTTCTCACTGGAATCTGCAGAGCAAGACAGAAGGGTTATGATGTCTGTAACCCATATGGAACAGCTCTCTACAGTGCTACACAAACTCTAAAGGCCATATAAACATCTTTAACATGATTTAGAGTCAGTGTGCTTTGATCTGTCTGCTTTATATGGTGCTAAACGCCAGCAGGCTGAGACCCAGAAGGGAAGCAAGTCCCCGACGTGAGGGAAGCACAGCGCCACCCAGTGGTGTTTATGCCGCATTACAGTCCAGTCCAGGCCAGTTCAGTTCATTCACTCAAGTCATGTCTGACTCTGTGACCCCATGGACTGCAGCACGCCAGGCCTCCCTGTCCATCACCAACTCCCGAAGGTAGAGAATTCTAAAGAAATAAAAAGAGTTGAAAGAGAAATGGTTACTTTCTATCTTTGTCGGGGGGCGGGGGGGCTTCTGTACGAACTCTGGCAAAACCAGATATATATTTTAAACTAGCACAAGATCAACAGTCTATTCAGTAAAAGCTCAGTCACAAGGCTCTCCCCTGGGCAGCTTTTTACCTTAATTTAGGTTCACTTTTGTATGTTATCTTGTCTGTTCATGGAATCATGTCTGATCTACAACTCCTTAAAAACCAAACTACTTTTTTTAAAAAAGGCATCCAGAACTATATTGGACTGATGCGTATTCTGAACTGAGTCTAGAAAGCCATGGCCGCTGGCTATCTTTCAAGGTTATTTCAACGTTTTTGCTGACGGTTTTAGTTTTAGACTAAAGTAAGTTTAGACTACTTTCAGTAAAACACTGCCACCACCGTGTTCCTCACATAATGCTTTCTACTTTCATGTAAGAAAAATTCACTTTCCCTCCTAAATAATTTAACAAAAATACACTTTGTTTTAACAGCAAAAGAATTAGCAACACAGAAGTACTTATAAAGTAGCCCTATGCTTATTCTCAAGTTTCCAAAACTGTTCCAGGTATCTGTGTAAGGAAGTAAAAATCATGCATTTCAACTAGTATCAAGTGGAATAAAATTCAGTTTCTTAAGGGGTGCTTACTTTTCTTTGACAGTGTCCTCCATTTCCTTGAATTTCTTTGACAAATTATTTGTTTTTTCAAAAACCAGAGCCTTATCCCCTGGCAAGCCATGGCTGGAGATCTCCTTCAAGAGATTCTGCAAAACTTCCAGGTCTTTCTTGCGTTCTAGTAATTCAGATGTTGATTCCTACAAAACATCAACATGAGATGTTGCTGCAGACACAGAGAACAGACCTGTGGCTGTCAAAGGGGAGGGGTTAGGGAGGGGTGGGGTGGAGGTCTGAGATCGGCAGAGGTAGACTCTTCGATGCAGGAGGACAAACAGGGTCCTACTGTACAGCACGGAGAACTGTACTCAGTGTCGGATGACAAACCACAATGGAAAAGAATATGGAAAAGAACATACATATTTGTATATATACACAAATACCGTTTTACCACAACGTGAGAGACGACGTTACACAGGGACATCACCAAATGGCCAATACTGAAATCAAATCGATTATATTCTTAATAGCCAAAGATGGAGAAGCTGTAAACAGTCAGCAAAATAAGACCTGGAGCTGACTGTGGCTCAGATCATCGGCTTCTCAACGCAAAATTCAGGCTTAAAGTAAAGAAAGCGGGGGAAACCACTAGGCCAGCCAGGTATGACTTAAATCAAACCCCCTATGAATATGCAGCAGAGGTAAGGAACAGAGTCGAGGGATCAGAACTTGTGACCACTGTGCCTGAAGAACTATGGTCAGAGGTCCGTGACATTGTACAGGAGGCAGCAAACAAAACCATCCCAATGAAAAGGAAAAGCAGGAGGCTGAAGTGGTTATCAGAGGAGGCCTCACAAATAGCAAAAGCGAGAAGAGAGGTGAAAAGCAAGGGAGAAAGGCAAAGGTATATCCAACTAAACGCAGATTTCCAAAGAACAGCACGGAGAGACAAGAAGGCCTTCTTCAATGATCCGTGTGTAAAACTAGAAGAAAACAACGGAAGGGGAAACACTAGCGATCTCTTCAGGAGAACTGGAGATACCAAGGGATCATTTCGTCCAAAGACGTGCACAGTAGAGGACATAAAGAGCAGAGGCCTAGCAGACGCTGAAGAGATCAAGAAGAGATGGAAAGAATACACAGAAAAACTGCGTAAAAAAGACCCACATGAACTGGAGGACCACGATGGTGTGGTCAGCCACCCAGAGCCAGACATCCTGAAGAGCGAAGCCACGTGGGCCTTAGGAAGCACTGCTATTATCAAAGCTAGTGGATACAACAGAATTCCAGTAAAACTGTTCAAAACCCTAAAGGATAATGCCATCAAGGTGTTGCATTCAATATGTCAGCACGTCTGGAAGACCCAGCAGTGACTGCAGGACTGGAAAAGGTCAACCCTCATCCCAGTTCCCAAGAAGAATACTAAAGGATGTGCTAACCATCAGACAACTGCCCTCATCGCACATGTTAGTAAGATCATGCTTAAAATCTTGCATGCTAAGTCTCAGCATTATGTGAACCAAGAACTTCTAGATATCCAAGCTGGGTTTACAAAAGGAAGAGGGACCAGAGATCAAATTGCCAACATTTGCTGGATCATAGAGAAAGCAAGGGAATTTCAGAAAAACATCTACCTCTGTTTCACTGATTAAGCCAAAGAATTTGACTGCATGGCTCATAATAAACTACAGAAAGCTCTTAAAGAGATGGGAATACCAGACCACCTGACCTGTCTCCTGAGAAGTCTGTGCGCAGGTCAAGAAGCAACAGTTAGAACCCTAGATGAAATAGCTGGCTGGTTCAAGATTAAGAAAGGAGTGCAACTGGGCCGTCTATAGTCACCGTGTTTGTTTAATTTATACGCTGAGCACATCAGGAGAAACGCTGGGCTGGATGCGTTACAAGCTGGAATCAAGACAGGCAGGAGAAACATCAACAACCTCAGATACACAGATGATACCACTCTAACGGAGGGAAGTGAAAAGGAACTAAAGAGCCTCTTGATGAGGGTGAAGGAGGAGAGCAAAAAAGTTGGCTTAAAACTCAACATTCAAAAAACTAGGATCATGGCATCCAGCCCCATCACTTCATGGCAATAGAGGGGAATAAAGTGGAAGGAGTGACAGATTTTCTCTTCTTGGGCTCTAAAATCACTGCAGATAGTGACTGCAGCCATGAAGTCAGAGAATGCTTGCTTTTCGGCAGGAAAGCTACGACAAACCTAGAGTGTACTGGAAAGCAGAGACATTACTCTGCCAAAAAGGTCTGTAGAGTCAAGGCTTTGGTCTTCCCAGTGGTCACGTTCAATTGTGAGAGCTGGATCATAAAGAAGTCAGAGCTCCAAAGAACTGATGCCTTCGAACTATGGTGCTGGAGAAGGCTCCTGAGAGTCCCTTTGGCTGCAAGGAGATCAAACCAGTCAGTCTTGAGGGAGATCAACCTTGAACACTCATTGGAAGGACTGATGCTCAAGTTGAAACTCCCGTATTTTGGTCATCTGATGCGAACAGCTGACTCACTGGAAAAGTCCCTGATGCTGGGACAGATTGGGGGCAGAAGGAGAAGAGGGCGTCAGAGGATGAGATGGCTGGACGGCATCACCGATGCAATGGACATGAACTTGGGCAAACTTCGGGAGGTGCTGAGGGACAGAGGCCTGGCGTGCTGTAATCATGGGGCTGCAGAGACAGATCTGACTGGGTGACTGAACAACAATACATACACACACATATAAAACTGACTTCATTTGCTGTACAGCAGGCATTAACACAACACTGTAAATCAACCAGACTTCAGTGAGAAAAATAAAACAACATACAGGATGTTGCCAGATCTTCAAAGGGCATTCCACCAAGTTGTAGGTATGGACACAGACGACCCTACTCAGAATGTCACAGAACGATCCTGCCTACGACCTAAGTGTAAACCAACATGCAGGCAGGCTGTCTGAAAGAGAACATGGCAAACTTTAATTTAAAAACGCACCCTACGTTCTACTGTGAGTTCTGGAATAGGAAGGAAGTGGAAACCCACTCCTGGAGAATCCCAGGGACGGGGGAGCCTGGTGGGCTGCTGTCTCTGGGGTCGCACAGAGTCGGACACGACTGAAGCGACTCAGCAGCAGTAGCAGTATCTATGATATACAGAAAATGAGAGATGGCGTTCACTTCTGGGCAATGAGCAGAGGCCTCAAGGAGGAGATGGGCGCTCAGGTTTTTAAAGGAGAAAAGCACGGATCTTTTCCAATCCATCAGCAATCTAAATGATGCCTGTTAACCGTAATTCTGCCCATAAATGTATGCGCTTGTCTTGGCTGCTGATATACTTGATCAGCCTTGTGAGTTCCACGGAAGACATACCTGCATAAACTGAGACAGCTCAGTAACATCCTTCCCAGGTACATCTGCCTCAGTGAGAGCCTGGGTTTTGGCTTCTAAGAACGTCTGGAGCTTTTCAGAGAGGTTCTCAAACCGCTCCACTTTGGTTTTGAGCTTCTCCATTTGGGCAAGTTTTTCTTTGTGTTTGTGACTTGCTTCTGAAAACCGGAAGGCTAAGTCTTTCATCCGGGCCTGTAGCGAGGACGCGGTGGATGGGTCGGTGGTTTCCGTGAACCTCTTCACTTTCTCATTCATGGCATTTATGCTGCTCTGCCGCCCTGCAATGTCCTGCTCCAGCATCTGAAATGAACCAGAGACCATGTGCGTCATAGAATGATGTTTACAAATAATGTCACAGACTTGTGAAGATTACTTATTCGTAACAACAGAAGCTTGGGCCACCTGTGACTAAGGAAGCTAACGGGAGTGACGGACCAACTGATGGGGTCCCCCAGCCCCAGCCCACCCCACCCCCAGGCCCGCCCCAGCCAACCACGGAGCCTGCAGACAGCTGGCCGGCTGCCCTGGAGACGCGGCAGGTGGCTGCCACTCTGCGACCCCGGGATCTCCCGCAGCCCAGGGATTAGCCACGCTGCTGGGTTTCCGAAGGCCAGACAAGACTGATCTGATTAACTCCTGGGCAGCAGGCTGAAGCCGGGCGAACAAACAGGGCCCGGCGTGTGAGACGCCCTCTGCCACGAGCGACGCTCAGGAAAGGTACAAGCAGCCCCTACGCTCCTTCTCACACGTGACTGTGCAGGCAATACTTTCCATGCTGCTACACTCAGGAAACATCGCTTTATGCCTAAATTTCATCTTAAATCTACCCATCTTTGGAGCTCATTACACTTTTTTCAATATAATTTTTAACTGAGATATAACTGACATATATATATATATCTAACATTATGTTACAATAATGTTAAACAGTAAGTCAGTTTCAGCTGGACAACATAATGGGGCTCCCCCGATGCCCCAGCAGCAAAGAATCCGCCTGCAGTGCAGGAGTTACAGGAGATGTGGGTTTAATCCCTGGGTCAGGAAGATCCCCTGGAGAAGGAAATGGCAACCTAGTATTCCTGCCTGAAAACTCTCATGGACAGAGGAGCCTGGCGGGCTCCAATTCAATGGGTCTCAAAGAGTCAGGACTGAGCGACTGAGTTCGCATGCGCATATAACATGAAGATTCGATAGTTGGAAATATTGCTAAATTATCACCACAATAAGTCTAGGTAACGTCCATCACCACACCTAGTTACAATCATTTTTCTTCTGATAAAAACTTTTAAGATCTACCCTCTTAGTAACTTTCCTACAATTATTTTGAATATACCCAATATCAAGTGCTATTTTAGCCAGAGAACCCAACAGTATATAGGTTCAAGTTCCCAGGAAAAATAAGTCTGTTTTTCCCTAAAGAAAATTAGAGGGTTGTGCTTTCTGCCATCTAGAATGAGGCTTACAACTCAAGACTATATGTTGAGGAGGATATATATATATATATATATGTAAAAGAGCAAATAATGTTATACTAACACTTTATATAGAGATTTGATGTCTGCACATGGGAAAATCCCAGATATATGAATTTTAGGGATGAAAATGTGTAGTGAGGATGAGTGAAAGCGTTTGAGATGGGCAGAGCAAGAAAGCATCCACACTTTTTAAATAACCTGCTGCTGCTGCTAAGTCACTTCAGTCGTGTCCGACTCTGTGTGACCCCATAGACGGCAGCCCACCAGGCTCCCCAATCCCTGGGATTCTCCAGGCAAGAATACTGGAGTGGGTTGCCATTTCTTTCTCCAATGCATGAAAGAGAAAAGTGAAAGTGAAGTCGCTCAGTCTGTCTGACTGTTAGCGACCCCATGGACTGCAGCCCACCAGGCTACTCGGTCCATTGGATTTTCCAGGCAAGAGTACTGGGGTGGGGTGCCAACCTGAGATACTGTTTTTTCCCCACTGAATAGCGGCCTACTTGTTGGAAGTCACTTACGATGCTTTTACTGATGACATCCTGCAGAGCGGTGGAACTCAAGGGCAGCTGGCACGGCTCCTGCAGGCAGCCCTCCACGCCCGCCATCCAGAGCAGCATCTCGTCCAGGCCGTCCTGCACGCTCAGCGAGCGGGTCAGCGTCATCTGCAGCCTCTCGTTCCGCTCACTCACAGACGCGGACAGGTCATCATACCTCCCAACAATGTCATCTAGTCCAAAAGAATCAGGGAACGTCAACCACTAAGAGCTCCCTGCCCCATTCCTTTCCAGAATATGCTAAGGAAAATCACAAAATCCCCACATTAGAACTGGAAGAAGAACTAAAGATTTAAGTAGCAAATTCATATTTGCACCATCAGAGCACCCACAAAACCTGAAAACGGAAAGCAAAGATCCCAGTGGAAAATAAAAAGCTGGGGATTTTTGACTAGTGTATACGTGTGTACATCATCTGGATTTGAAAAGAGATTTGAGGATGTGTAAACATTTGAACTGTCCCAGAGAAATGAACGAGTTCCAGACAGCCAATCGTTGGAGTACGTGGTGGTTTCTCAATGTGCCATTTCACATTAGCCACACCTCATAACTGTGTGGGGAAGGCGACAGCTGCACAGAGCCAATTCCAAGGAAAACACACACTTCCAAGGATTTATTCAGAATTCACCTTTACACAAAAAAAATCATTTCAATCTCTGTCTCTCTTGCTGTCTCTCTCACACACACACACACACACACACACATTTAGGCTTTGTCACCCTCTGCATCCTCAGCAAAGTATTCAAATGCATAGAAGGCAGATGTTAACAGGAAACAGACAATAACGAAAATCCACATTAAATGAAGGAGGCCGAGATTATGCTTCTAAGGTTAACACTGAACTCCTGTGATAAATGTAACAGCAGAGCAAAAGGGAAGAAAAAAAACAGAGTTAACAAGCTGACCTATCAGATGAGATTAGTTTCCATTCTGAAGACTTAAGATGCTTTAAAAAAAAAATCTTTCTGGCTAGTTTTCATTTGTAAATAAAGCTCTACATTTTAACATCCTACATTCTATATTGCAGACCAATGAAAAATTCAAAGAACAATGGTTTTTACTGTATTCCTCTCTCCTTTCCTCCCCACAACCTGTCTGGAAAACAATCATCAATTATCACTTACTGTCCAAGAATCTGCAAAAATTTGAAATGATTTCTGAATGCCACCATCTGATACACTGTGACCTTATATTCTTATGTTTGGCCCACAGAACATATTCCATATAATTTTTGTTTGTTCTAATATTACAGCATGAGAGGACAGTTTGACAAGTTTTCACCTGACTGAGAGGTCAAGCTGGGATGAATGAGAGAGTCAGTCATGCTTCTTTTATGAAAACACTAAGAAGGCCCTGGGAAGGGGGTAGGGAGGGGACAGTCTTTGATATGCACCAAAGTGCCAAGGGCAGACAGAAGCAGGTTCAAGTTCATGATTCTGTGAAAGTCACAGAGCAGGTCACTCGAACTGAAGGCCACAACTGGCAGCTTCCCCAGGGCACCATCCTGTCTGTTTAGCTGTGGTAAGTGATTTCCCAAGTAAGGTCACTATTTTAATAAACTTAGCACACACAACATTGTAAATTAAAAAATTTTTTTAATCAATGCATAGTTTACTTTTGGACTTAGAAATAAAGTGTTATCACTAAATTCTTAATTTTAGTAACTAAAAATTATGCTAGAAAAACATATAAACAAAATTTACTTTTAGAATGTTACTTCTTAAAGGGGTTGGTTCTCTTAGAAGTCAACTAGATCCTAGAGAAACACCTTATATCTTAAATATACTTTCACATATTCCTAGAAAACTATGCCAGACAGACGTTTTACTCTTAAAACAATGTAACATATGTTGAACAATGTAACACATATTTTTAAACAATTGCAAGTGAATTGTGTACACTTAACAATGGGGAAAATGTCAAAGTACTTCTTCAAGTCACAGAATTCCACATATGAGTCTTTTTTCTCTCCCAAGTCCTTTCAGCAGTGGTTACCAATGTAACCAGTGCCTGGGACAGAGGAGCAACGTGTTGTAACTTCCACTCATATTTTGATCTTATACTTTAACATATTACATTTTTTGTGTGTCTTATAATGCGCATAATATGCTAAGAGAGTAACATCTAAATTTATAAATACACATGCATCTCTGAGTATCTATATACACATGCTGAAAAGTACATGACAAAATGCGTGATCAGGAGATTGTGACTGTCTCTCGAGAACAAACTGGTGGCAACCAAGTGAGTGGGGGTGGGGAGGATGGAGTCGGGGGCGGTTAGCAGATGGAAGCTTTTGTACACAGGATGGATAAACAAGGTCCTGCTGCATGGCACAGGGAACTGTGCTCAATATCCTGTGATAAATCACAGAGGAAAAGAACATTATAATAGAATGCATATACAGGTACAACTGAACCACTGCTGTACAGCAGAAATTCAACACTGCAATTCAACTCAACTGCAATTTAAAAAGCTGATAAAAAAAAGAAACTACACTACATCATTGTTTAAATCCATGAAAGAAATACTGTAACAGAAAAAGTATAAAATTTCATATATATCTTTCACATTTTCTTGAAACAATGCAGACGTTATAGTCATTATTACTGATATTTTGCCTCCAGGGTTCTTGCTTCTTTAAATACAAAATCATAAATAAGATGAAGCATTTTTTCTTGTAAGTTAGAAGAAGCATACTGTATACAGCTGGAAATAAGTCATCTGAAAAAAAAATCTTTTTTAAGATTCTGTAAAAATGAAAAAGATGTCTCTTCTATAGAGTGGTTTTATTTTTTAAATTCATTTTTATTGGAGTATAGTTGATTTACAATGTTGTGTTACTTTCCACAGTACAGCAAAGTGTATCAGTTATCCATACATATACATAAATATATATGTATATATTGGGCCTCCCTAGTGGGTGACTAACACATACACACCCTCACTGTTTCTTAGATTCCATTCCCGTATAGGGAATATAAAGTAGACAGAGTGATATTAGCAGAGCAAAGCTTCATCCTTCTCTTTACCTAAAATTTCAACTCATATTTTAATGCCAGCTCTGTTGCAGTGAAAGGTCTGTTAATCACTTGCTGTGTTAGGATTTTTATTTCACACCAATTCAGTTCAGTTGCTCAGTCGTGTCCGACGCTTTGCAGTTCCGTGGACTGCAACATGCCAGCCTTCCCTGTCCATCACCAACTCCCAGAGCTTGCTCAAACTCATGGCCATTGAGTCGGTGATGCCATCCAACCATCCCATCCTCTGTCATCCCCTTCTCCTCCTGCCTTCAATCTTTCCCAGCATCAGGGTCTTTTCCAATGAGTCAGTTCTTTGCATCAGGTGACCAAATATTGGAGCTTTGGCTTCAGCATCAGTCCTTCCAATGAATATCCAGGACTGATTTCCTTTAGGATGGACTCGTTTGACCTCTTTGCAGCCCAAGGGACTCTCAAGAGTCTTCTCCTACACCACAGTTCAAAAGCATCAATTCTTCAGTGCTCAGCTTTCTTTATGGTCCAACTCTCACATCCATACATGACCACTGGAAAAACTATAGCTTTGACTAGATGGACCTTTGTTGGCAAAGTAATGTCTCTGCTTTTTAATATGCTGTCCAGGTTGGTCATAACTTTTCTTCCAAGAAGCAAGCATCTTTTAATTTTATGGCTGCAGTCACCATCTGCAGTGATTTTGGAGCCCCCGAAAATAAAGTCTGTCACTGTTTCCATTGTTTCCCCATCTATTTCCCATGAAGTGACAGGACCAGATGCCATGATCTTAGTTTTCTGAATGTTGAGCTTTAAGCCAACTTTTTCTCTCTCTTCTTTCACTTTCATCAAGAAGCTCTTTAGTTCTTCACTTTCTGCCATAAGGGTGGTGTCATCTGCAAATCTGAGGTTACTGATATTTCTCCCGGCAATCTTGATTCCAGCTTTTACTTCTTCCAGCCTGGCATTTCACATGATGCACACTGCATAGAAGTTAAATAAGCAGGGTGACAATATACAGCTTTGACATACTCCTTTCCCTATTTAGAACCAGTCTGTTGTTCCAGGTCCAGTTCTAACTGTTGCTTCTTGACCTGCATACAGATTTCTCAGGAAGCAGGTCAGGTGTCTGGTATTCCCATCTCTTGAAGAATTTTCCACAGTTTGTTGTGATACACCACAGTCAAAGGCTTTGGTGTAGTCAATAAAGCAAAAATGTTTTTCTGGAATTCTCTTGTTTTTTCTATGATCCAAAGGATGTTGGCAATTTGATTTCTGGTTCCTCTACCTTTTCTAAATCCACCTTGAACACCAAGAAATTTTCACACCAAGAAATACTTAATAATGTCAAACAGCACATTAAATACAGGAAAAGCAGCAAAGTCAAAACAAAAAATACAGCGAGACAATAAGCGACGATAACTGATCATCTACTCTGCAGTTAAACTAAACACTGTGAGTAGATACCAAGGGTAGCATAACAGTTCTATTCTCAAGAAAGTCACCATCTATTGTGAGAGGATGCACAAGCATCATGTAACTGAACAGAGTTTCCAGGACCACGAAAGACCCCAGGAGAGCAGAAGCGGGAACATTTCAACCTCGTATCACTGAGCTCCCACTCTGACAAGACTTCTCAAGCTTCTGCTCCTGGCCATACGTTGACAGTCTAGCTCAAACCAAACCCAACAACCAAAGGAATCTTGCTGGGGTCTACTTTCTCTGATTACTGCATATTATTTCTTTTTTAATCAACTAAAATATAAAATAGAATTTTTTTAAAAACCTAGATGTGAGACTGGATACAATAAAACTCTAAGAAGAAAACACAGGCAGAGCCTGTGAAATAAATCTCAGCAGTGTCTTTTTGGATCCACCTCCTACAGTAACAGAAACAAAACAAAAATAAACAAATGGGACCTAATTAAACTTAAAAGCTTTTGCACAGCAAAGGAAACCATAAACAAAGTGAAAAGACAACCCACAGAACTGGATAAAATATTTGCAAATGAAACAACTGACAAGGGATTCATCTCCATAATATACAGTTTATGCAGCTCAATATCAGAAAAACAGCAACTGAATTAAAAAATGGGCAGATCTCAATAGACATTCCCCTAAAGAAGACATACAGATGGCCAAAAATCACATGAAAAGATGCTCAACATCACTAACTATTAGAGAAATATAAATCAAAACTATAATGAAGTATCACCTCACACTGGTCAGAATGGTCATCACCAAAAATTCCACAAACAGTAAAACACTGGCAAGGGTGTGGAGAAAAGGAAACCCTCATATATTGTTGGTGCAAATATAATTTGGTGCAGTCACTGGGGAGAATAGTTCCTCAAAAAAAAAACTAAAAACAGAGTTACCGTACGATCCAACAATCCCATTCCTGAGTATATTTCCAGAGAAAAACATAATTTGAAAAGATACATGCGCCCCAGTGTGTAGAGCAGGACTACTTATGTTAGCTAAGACATGGAGACAACCTAAACGTCCACCAAGAGATGAAGGGCGAAAGAAGATGTACAATCAATACATGTATATAATGGAAGGCTACTCAGCCATAAAAAGAAGAGGGGAATGCCATTTGCACCAACCCGGATGGACCTAGAGATTATCAGTGAGCGAAGTCAGACAGAGAGGGACAAATACATGAGATCATTTATATGCGGAGTCTAACAACACTGATACAAATGAACTTATTCACAAAACAGAGACAGACTCAGACATACAATACAAACGTCACTAAACGGGAGATGCTAGGGGCTGGAATAAACTAGGGGTTTGGGATCAAGAAAGTACACACTGCCGTACAGAAAGTACACAGTCACATGGACCTACTGTACAGCCCTGGGAACGCCATTCAGTATTCTGTAGTAACTAACCTATGAGAAAAGAATTTGAAGAAGAGTATAGATACATGTATAACTGAATCATTTTGCTACACCCCTTAAACTAACAAAATACTATTAACCAACTATAAAAGTTTTTTAAAAGTTTTGCTATATTGTCTAAATTAAAACTTAAGTATGTTCTTTGCAAACCACACAACCAGTCCCCACTCCCAAGATGCTAACACACCTGCCATGGAGGGCGGGTCTTCGCTCAGACTGGGAGGAGCTGTTCCAGAGTGAAAGTGACGGTAATGTACTAGCCCGTGTCTATTAGGAGACCTTCGTTCAGAACACGCCCTCGAGACCAGACGCGAGGACATCGCACACTTACTTACCCAGTGTTTTCTGGATGTCATTCTTGGCGGGAAGGAGAGATGCCCTGGAGTCTAACAGCACCTCAGCTGTTTTCTTCAGTTTCTCTACAGCCACCTGCTGACTTGATATCTGTCCCTGCAGAGCCTGGAGAATCAAATGCCTCAATTACACTCAGCAGGACTGAATAACAGATTTGCAGCATGAATAAAAGGTGCACGGTAAGACAAAGTGAAATCGGAGAGAGATTTGCCATCAGCAGAAACTGACACCGGAACTCTGAGAATCAGGCCAGGTATAAAGCGGCACTAGGAACCTCCAGCCACTTGGGATCATCCAGATTCAGTCCTGGAATAAACCCTCAGCATCTGCTCACGATAAACAGCCTCATTCCTGATCCTCAGACACTTCACCCTCAGACCGAGTTCCCCACAACCTCCAGAAAACAAAGACAAATGAGAAACAAGTAACAAAAAACCTCTGGGGCCATTTCAGACTCCAGGTAAGCATACCCTGACTCAATGTTGAGTCATATTCATTTCCAGCAATGAAACAGAAGTTATTTAACACAGAACCAATTTCAAAAAAGCTTATACCAATCATCTCATCCTCTGTCATCCCCTTCTCCTCCTGCCTTCAATCTTTCCCGGCATCAGGGTCTTTGTATGAAGAATACAAAGATCACAGATACAAAGCTTAGCCACTGGGCCTTCTGATCTAAGGCAGGAAGTGCAGAGTGCCAAAGATGAGTAAGAAAAACTGTGCGGGGAGGACTCCCGTGGGGTAGGCTGGGCCGGGTCTGGGGAAAGGGTGGCTCCGGGCCTCCTCCTGGGCCGCACGGTCCCCAGGAAGTGTCTCCCCGCTCCTTCCCGTCTGTAAACCAGGCAGCAAGCCCTGACCATTTCAGCTGCTTCACCTTTGTTTAAACTCAGGCTCCTGTTCTGTATTTTTGAATCACAGGAGGATGATCTCTCACTTCACTGGAAAAAGCCTCCTAACCACACGCTCTCCCTCCAGTCTTTCCCCTGATACAGTCCCCAGTGCGTTTGATGGAAGACACACACCCGGCTTCATGACTCACCTCTGAAACTCTTTCATGGCTTCCGCATGCTTCAGAATAAAGGGGATACTGGAACTTTCTATCCGTGGCCCACAGAAATCTATTCCTTACTTCTATCTTCAGTTTCATGTTTATCCACCTCCGGTTCCAGGTGTGGCCCACAACACAGCTACCCCTCAAAGATTCACTCTTCCTGGACCCAAGGCCCCAGCATCTCTACGCACTAAGCTTGGCAGGCAACCCTGAGCTTGGCTCCTAGCTTGAACATTCAGCCTGGGGACCTGCCTGTCTCTTCCCACCCCAGCCTGGGACACTGCCCCGAGGAGCTCCCAGATTTGCCCTGTGAATATCACTGCATTGATCTGTCTCTTCTATCAAACTGGAACCTCCCTGTGAACTAGGAATTGATACTATCCAAGTTCTGGCACTACTGCCTCCCCCAGCGCTGGTCACATAGCACTGACGGAAGTTTCTGAAGTAAATGAGTAAATGAATAAGCAAATAAGTGAAGGTATAAGGTGTAACGTTTTAAAAGCTCCTCCCCTATTTTAGCCTCCAACAACAACAACAACAACAGCAAAAAGCAAATGCCTAAAGCCGATGGCAAAAATCTCCTTAATTAACTTCCATATCCAAGAAGCTGTGATAATACACAGGCAGCTGCTGCTGCTAAGTCACTTCAGTCGTGTCCGACTCTGTGAGACCCCATAGACAGCAGCCCACCAGGCTCCCCCATCCCTGGGATTCCCCAGGCAAGAACACTGGAGTGGGTTGCCATTTCCTTCTCCAAAGCAGGAAAGTGAAAAGGGAAAGTGGAGTCACTCAGTCATGCCCGACCCTCAGCGACCCCATGGACTGCAGCCCACCAGGCTCCTCCGTCCATGGGATCTTCCAGGCAAGAGTACTGGAGTGGGGTGCCATTGCTATGTCCAAAGGTTCAACAAAAAAGGACCAGCTTGGGACCTGTGATCTGAGTACCAGATCCTACAGCTGATCTAAGAGACCAAAGAACCCACATCCAAAGGATCATTTTGGGAAATTCTCCCACAGGTTTAGTTGCCATTAACGGTAAGAAATTTCTCAAAACAGGAACTTCACCTAAAATGGACTGAAGTCTAAGCCACACAGACAGCTTATTCACCTCACCCAGGTTAACAGGAAATGAAGCAAGTTTAAAGGTACCTCCAAAAAGAGTATTCTTTAGAATGTGAGTTCCCCAAAGTCAGAGACAGGGTTTTAACACCTTGTGTCTTCACAAAACCTAATAGCTGACCTAGTATATAAATGTCTCCAAATGAATGAATTTATGTAAAAGTGATTATGGTTTTATAAGAATATCCTATACCAACGATGGCCCTACCGACCATCCTAAAACTTGAAAAATAGATTACAAAAAAGCATCTCTTCTTTACCTATTCTCTTCAAAACATCCGCACCTTTTCTCTTCATAATTATGTTCAAGACAGTCAATAGGTTTCAGTCCCTAACAAGGTAGGTCCTATCACTTTATGGTAAATAGAAGGGGAAAAAGTGGAAACAGTGAGAGATTTTATTTTCCTGGGCTCCAAAATCACTCTGGATGGTGACTGCAGCCATGAAATTAAAGCAAGCATTTCATTTCTTAATGCAAGCAAGCATTTCTTGCTTCTCAGAAGAAAAGCTATGACAAACCTAGACAGCGTATTAAAAAGCAGAGACGTCACTTTGCTGTCAAAGGTCCATAAAGTGAAAGCTATGGCCTTTCCAGTAGTCACATATGGATGTGAGAACTGGATCATAAAGAAGGCTGAGTGCCTAAGAATTGATGCTTTAGAACGGTGGTGCTGGAGAGTACTTTGAGAGCCCCTCGGACAGCAGATGGTGAAGGACAGGGCAGCCTGGCAGGCTGCAGTCCCCAGGGTCACGAAGAGTTGGACCCGACTTCGTGACTAAACAACATGCTACCAGGTTTTGATTTAGCTATGGTAGTAGTTCATAATACTACAAAACTGCAAACTGAAGCATCAAATGGGCGCCATATACCGTTTTTAATGGACTTCGAGTAAATTAAGACATGAAAGCAGCATCCGTGACAGGGAACAACTCAAGATGACGGCCTTGGTTCCCAGCCTGAACCAGAAAAGAGTGAAGTTTACAAAGCCACGGGCACCTGTCCAGCTCACAAAAGTCTCCGTACACTCATCACCCTCCCCGAGATCAGAGCCAGCCGGGAAGGTCCGGGAAGGTCAACGTCGTCCATGGAAAACGGTCCCATGCCTGGCTCCGAACCCAGGCCTCTACCTGGGTCCCAGAGTCTTGTCTTTCTGTGCTTCAGGGGGAACTAAAAACCTCATTTCGTCCACTGACTTTGAAAAGCAGCATTCTAGCCCAGTGGTATCAGACTGCCTACAGGACAGCCAATGGAGATTTGAAAAATAACACTGCTAACAATGTGCCATTGGCCTAGATTTCCAATGAACCCACTGGGTGCCCCAAATTATATTCATCATACAACAGAATACAAGTAGAAGTTAGTATTGAAAACGTAGAAAAGGCTGATTATTTTGTAGTAGTCATGTGTCTGTATTATTGTTAAAAGACAAATGACTGCGAGACGTTGTTGGTAAAAGGAAAGAAACGGAGACTCCTTAATCCTCATGAAAATGCATCCTCGCTACCTGTTGAGATCATCGGTGAGGAAGACATCACCACGTGCCAGGAGAAACTCTTAATCACACATTTAATTTCTAAAATGACGCTGTGGCTTAATTGGAATTCGTTCTCCTTGGAGACATTCCTCTCTTTTTCTATTTCTTTGGCTGCCTTAAGAGGAGTCTTCTTCCTCTGTATGAACCAAGGAAGTCTTCAGGTTTTAGAATTAATCCACGTTTCTATTTCATTAAAAAGCCATAGTGTTCCTTTCACTTTTTTTTTTTCCTTTAGTTATATTAAAACTACTTTTATACAGGATGTAATCAGTTTGTTAGTATAGACCTAACTAAAAATGTATTATTTCTGTTTCACATAGTTTCCAAAGCTAAAAATACCTAACTTCCTAATTAAATGCAATACAGGCAATCTTAATAACCATCAGCTCCTGACATTTCCTATTAAAGTAATGGCCTTTAAGTCACAACATCTCCTCTGCCAGCATACACTGTCCTTGGGCCTGTCATCCAGTGGGGACTGAAAACTTCATTTAGATGGATCTGTTCTCAGGCTTGTGGGCAAGAGAGAAACACACACACACACACACAC
>SJYX01007518.1:390430-514063 GCA_006410675.1 Oreotragus oreotragus
ACACACACACACACACACACACACACACACACACGAGCCTCAGGACCAAGAATGCACCCATGACGTGGGGAAGCTACATCCCGTGGGGCTGGCCTGGCTCAGGCCACAGGTAGTGCTGGGTCAGCCCCGCCTGGGGAAGTCACAGGGCCTGCCCTCTAGCCCCAGGCCCTCCCGTCTCTGCTTAGCTTTAAGCTGCCACACTTTACCCCAGGGAACGACACAGCACTCCTCCTGCCAGAAGACACTGCACTGGCCTCACGCAATACCTAATGGTCAGTGAAGTCAGCAGAGGACCTGCTTCTCTCGTTCACAGCACAGTGATTTCCGACTCTGTAACTAACAAATGCAACCAAATCTGAAGGGCGGTGGTTTCACTGGCACTAATGCTCTTTCTATCAAGCTGAGAATAATCTATTGCTATCCACCTGCTAGAAGGAAACACAGAATAGGTTTAAGAAATGAAACTTACAAACTCAGATTGTTTTTCTTCCTTTTTTTGGCGTCATGGCCTGGCGTGTGGGGTACTAGTTTCCTGACCTGCCATCCAACTTGTGCCTCCTGCAGTGGAAGCATGAAATCTTAATCACGGACCACCAGGGACATCCCTCAAAATCAGAATTACTGGTCACATGAAAGGAGAAGAAAAATTTTCAAAAGTCCTCTCCCCTTATATGCAGATTTGAAAATATACCTGAAATGTATGAAATGGGCTGGACTCTCTGGGCCGCTGGGGGTGTGGCTGAGACCCCACAATTACACAGTGCCCCAGCAAACCTGCACATTCAAAAGGGCAGGCGGCTTCTCTGAGAAGTGGGCAAGGAGACAACTGAAGCGTGTGCCTCTGTGAATCGGGGGGCAACTCAACAGGAGCCCACGTGGAGTGTGACGGTCACAGTCCCCTGGCCCCCTCCACTCATGAACGCTCATCGAGGACCCACGGGGCCCCAGCACGCAGCAGTGAGCAAAGCAGACCAAGGGTCAGTCCTGCGGACCTCAGAGCTGACGAAGGAGAAAGACGGGAAACAAAACAAGTAAGAGCAGAGGCCACAGCTGGTCCAGGCAGGACTGGAGTGTAAGCTGTGTCCGGGCAGGAGGAGGTGGGGGATATAAACCACGACAGCAGCGTCAGACCAGCTAAACCAGAGCGGAAGAAAGAGAAACGGACAGACACCAGGAGACCAAGTCAGGAGGCCCGCGGAGGGACACGCACGCCTTCCCAGCCCCTCTCCCCTTGCCTGTGGGCAGGATCACACAAGTGGGGGGAAAGCAAGGTTTCCTGTGGGACTGCCACGGGGCTGGACCTCCCCCGCCCCGTCTCGTTTCTCTTACCTTCATCTCTTCCAGCTGCCGCTGCAGGTTTTTAGGGTCCACGGCAATGGGCTCGGATAAGTGCCTGCTGGCTGTGGCCTCGCAGGCCTGGAGCCCAGAAAGAAGCCCGCACGAGGCGTCCTCGTAGCGCTGGTATTTATCCACCAGGTCTTTGAGGTTATTCCCGAGGACATTGCACTGAGAATCAAACAAAGCAAGGGTGGGAATCAAAACCTGCTACTTCTGTACAATCTTCAGGACCTGGGAGTCATGCCACCTATAAGACACCAGACTTCAACCACAGTGAGCGAAACCTGCAGAGCAAAGAGTTTCTCCTTTATATGAAGAGGCTTCCTCTAACCAATCAGAAAGTCGCTGTAAACACGAGGAGACAGATTACATTTATGCCAGTCCAAAAACATACACACAGGGCTGAGTCTTCAGCCAGACTGAAGGCCCTAGGTGTCGGTCATCAGAGGGGCTCATCTCACGGAGTTGACACATCAGGCGTAGGGTGTACATCAGACAGAGAGATGGTCTCCATGCTTCACAGATCACTTCTCTATGCTGCACAAGACGGATCAACACGAGGAGGGAAGAATCCAGACCAGGAGAAAGAAAAGGCCAACAGCCAGCGATGCTCCACAAGCCACGGATGCAGCCTGGTCAGCCCGTTCAGCTTATACTCTAAACTGGGACATGTTTTCTCTTTTTTATTTCTTTCGCTGTTTTTAAGCAAAATTCTCTTACTGGTCCACAAGAATAATAGAAATGGAAACTGTCTCTTAGCCACTCAGTATGAAAATAACACTAATCAAATATACATGTAAGGCAAACACTTGTGAAGTGAATTTTAAGAGATGAAGATTCCTTTCTCAAGTTTGAGGCTGCAAAGTACTCTATAGTTACAGTTTATATTTCATTTGCTCGGTCGTGTTTGACTCTTTGCCACCCAATGGACTGCAGCATGCCAGGCCTTCCTGTCCATCACCAACTCCCGGAGCTTACTCAAACTCATGTCCACTGAGTCAGTGATGCCATTCAAACATCTCATCCTCTGTCGTCCCCTTCTCCCACCTTCAATCTTTCCTAGCATCAGGGTCTTTTCAAATGAGTCAGCTCTTTGCATCAAGTGGCCAAAGTATTGGAGTTTCAGCTTCAGCATTAGTCTTTCCAATGAACACTCAGGACTGATCTCCTTTAGGTTGGACTGGTTGGATCTCCTTGCAGTCCAAGGGACTCAGAAGANGACAGGGTTCAGACTCAGATAAACCCCACCACTCTGGGCCCCCTCCCCCACACAAGCATCCATTTTACTGGAAACAGCTGACTTCCTTTAGAACACTGAAACGAAATAAAACCCAATGACAAAAAGAAACCAACTTTGTCACCAAAGGAGCCTATTTTCTGAGGACAGATGAAATGACCCCCACGTGTAAGCAGGAGCAGTCACCCCGTCGTCCCCCACCCACTCTTGGAAAGGACTGTGCAGCCCTCACCCTCTCTGTACCTGGGCATTTTCCCCCAAGTAGAGGGCGGTCCCCTTAGGGCAGGTGGAAGCCCACGGGTGCCAACACCCCGAGAACTTCCAGGATGGAGACCCAGACCTTGACCAGGCCTCTACCTCAGGTCTCTAGGGTTCCCTCCTCTGCTGTGTGATTTTGGCTGGGTTACAGAACCTCTGTGAGCCTCGAGTCCGCCAAGAAAAAAATGAGGTTGCTGGTGCCCCTGCAGGATGTTGCTGCTGCTGCTGCTGCTAAGTCACTTCAGTCGTGTCCGACTCTGTGTGACCCCATAGATGGCAGCCCACCAGGCTCCCCCATCCCTGGGATTCTCCAGGCAAGAATACTGGAGTGGGTTGCCATTTCCTTCTCCAATGCATGAAAGAGAAAAGTGAAAGTGAAGTCGCTCAGTCTGTCCGACTGTTAGCGACCCCATGGACTGCAGCCCACCAGGCTACTCCGTCCATTGGATTTTCCAGGCAAGAGTACTGGGGTGGGGTGCCATTGCCTTCCCCGTGCACTGATGTTGGAGTCCCCAAAATAAAGTCTCTCACTGTTTCCATTGTTTCCCCATCTATTTGCCATGAAGTCATGGGACCAGATGCCATGATTTTAGTTTTCTGAATGTTGAGCTTTAAACCAACTTTTTTACTCTCCTCTTTCACTTTCATCAAGAGCCTCTTTAGTTCTTCTTTGCTTTTGGCCATAAAGGTGGTGTCATCTGCCTATCTGAGGTTATTGATGTTTCTCCTGGCAATCTTGGTTCCAGCTTGTGCTTCTTCCAGCCCAGCGTTTCTCATGATGTACTCTGCATATAAGGTAAATAAGCAGGGTGACAATATACAGCCTTGATGTATTGCTTTTCCTATTTGGAACCAGTCTGCTGTTCCATGTCCAGTTCTAACTATTGCTTCTTGACCTGCACACAGACTTCTCAGCAGGCAGGTCAGGTGGTCTGGTATTCCCATCTCTTTCAGAATTTTCCACAGTTGGTTGTAGTCCACACAGTCAAAGGCTTTGGCATAGTCAATAAAGCAGAAATAGATGTTTTTCTGGAACTCTCGCTTTTTTGATGATCCTATGAATGTTGGCAATTTGATCTCTGGTTCCTCTGCCTTTTCTAAATCCAGCTTGAATATCTGGAAGTTCATGGTTCATGTATTGCTGAAGCCTGGCTTGGAGAATTTTGAGCATTACTTTACTAGCATGTGAGATGAGTGCAATTGTGCAGTAGCTTGAGCATTCTTTGGCATTGCCTTTCTTTGGGATTGGGATGAAAACTGACCTTTTCCTGTCTTGTGGCCATTGCTGAGTTTTCCGAATTTGCTGGCATATTGAGTGCAGCACTTTCACAGCATCATTCTTTAGGATTTGAAATAGCTCAACTGGAATTCCATCACCTCCACTAGCTTTGTTCATAGTGATGCTTCCTAAGGCCCACTTGACTTCGCATTCCAGGATGTCTGGCTCTAGGTGAGTGATCACACCATCGTGATTATCTGGGTGGTGAAGATCTTTTTTGTATAGTTCTGTGTATTCTCCCCACCTCTTCTTAATATCTTCTGCTTCTGTTAGGTCCATACCATTTCTGTCGTTTATTGTGCCCATCTTTGCATGAAATGTTCCCTTGGTATGTCTAATTTTCTTGAAGAGATCTCTAGTCTTTCCCATTCTGTTGTTTTCCTCTGTTTCTTTGGATTGATCACTGAGGAAGGCTTTCTTATCTCTCCTTGCTATTCTTTGGAACTCTGCATTCAAATGGTTATATTATTCCTTTTCTCCTTTGCCAAAGTACTCTGCTTAGAGCCAAAATACACACACCACCTGCTGGTCAAAATGGGTAGTACAGAGTTTTATAGTCAGGGCTGCCTGGAAACCACACTACATGAACTAAGTAAATAGCTTTACATTCTTAATTTTTAAATACATATTTTAGAAGTAAAGCAGATGAATAAGACTGATGGAAGCAAGATGAAAATGCCTTATTTCTCCTGCTTCAGTTTTCAAATTTCTTGCTTCTAATCCCAAAACTAAAGTTAATAGGACAGAGTAAAAACTATAGGTACAGATTAAAAAGTTAAAAATGAAATAACCTTATTGCACAGAAAATGAAATCATAAACAAAACAAAGTGAATCCTGATGGAATCAAAGAAAATACTGGCAAATGATGAAACCAACAAGGGCTTAAATTCTAAAATATATAGACTGCTCATACAACTCAATAACAAAACAAACACCAGTTGAAAAATGGGGAGAACTAAATAGACATTTATCCAAAGAAGACATACAGATGGCCAAGAGGCACGTGAGAAGATGCTCCACATCACTAAATATTAAGTGAAATGCAAATCAGTATTACGAGGTTACCACCTGACACCAGTCATAATGGCCATCATCAAAAAGTCTACAAATAATAACAGCTGGAGAGGGTGTGGAGAAAACGAAACCCTCCTCCACTGTTGGTGGGACTGTAAACTGGTGGAGCCACTCTGGAGAATAGTAGGACGTTGCCTCAAAAAACCAAAAATAGAGCTACCACCTAATTTAACACCACCACTCCTGGGCATACATCCAGATAAGCACTCTAACCGCTATGTTCCTAGAGTGCTATTCACGATGGCTAAGACATGGAAATGACTTAAGTGTCCATGGACAGAGACTAATAGATGAAGAAGATGTGGTATATATACACCGTGGAATATTACTCGGCCTGAAAAAGAATGAAATAATGCCATCTGCAGCAACATGGATGGAGCTAGAGATGATCAGTGAAGTAAGTCAGACAGAGACAAATGCCATATGGTATCACTTGCATGTGGGATCCAAAATATGACACAAAGTTGCCTGAGAGGGAGGGAAAGGTTAGGAGTCTGGGATTAGCAGAGGTGAGCTTTCTTACACAGAGAGGATAAACAACACAGGACTGGGGACTATATTCAGTGTCTGTGATGAACCCTAATGGAAAGAATATCAGAGAGAACGGATGCACGTGTACAACTGAGTCACTTTGCTGTACAGCAGAAATTAGCATGACGCTGCAACTCAATTGGACGTCAGTTTTAAACACTGCACTTACCTTTGTGTAGAGTGACCTGAAGCGCTCCGTGGCGCGGTCCAGCCGGCCCTGCACTGCTCTGTGGGCGGCAGAGGTGTCCACCTGGTCCCGATCAGCCTGGCCGCCTCCCTCTCTCCCACCGCAAGACTTGGCTGCCTCCAGCACTCTGTTGCCAGCGATGGTGATGTACCTCAAGTCCCCCTTGTGCGAAATGACGTCTTCCGAGAAGCTCTTCTGCCGCTTGAGCTTGGCCGTCAGCCCGCTGAGGTCGTCCGCGCCGGCCTCCAGGCTCTGCAGGCCCTGCTCTGCCTGCTGCAGCCACTGCTCAAACTCGCCACAGTCGGTGTCGAATTTCTGCAGCTCCTCCTGCAGGGAGCGCGTGCGGCGCACCGCCGTCTCCGACGCGGCCAGGGCGCTTTCGAAGTGAGC
This sequence comes from Oreotragus oreotragus, assembly GCA_006410675.1. Taxonomy (NCBI): domain Eukaryota; kingdom Metazoa; phylum Chordata; class Mammalia; order Artiodactyla; family Bovidae; genus Oreotragus; species Oreotragus oreotragus. The sequence continues at coordinate 396,726 of SJYX01007518.1, forward strand.
CTTCAGCTCCGTCACGTTTCTCTGCAGCTTCTCCTTCTCCTCCGGGCACAGGTGGTGGCCCTGCGTCTCCAGCAAGGCCTGGGCCGCCTGCGTGGCCGCGAGGACCGCCTGGTGCCGGGCCGCCAGCTCCGCGTGCTGCGCCTGCGGAGAGCGGCGGGGTGTGGGCGCGGGGTCTGCGGGCGCTGGACACTCACCCCGGCCTCCCGCCACGCCGCCCCGGGCGCCCCGCCTCTCCTCTACTGATGAGCTTCCCCACAGGAGGAGCACGCTCACCTCATCTTAGGATTTCCAGTCTTCTCTGCAAAGGACTTAGGCAAGCACACAAAACAAGTACCGTTTTGAGAAGTTTAGGGAAGAACGGCACAAATTACTCTTCCAACTTGAAAACAAGCACTCACCACCTGCTCTAGTTCAGCTGGTCCCTTCCTCACGAGCCCCCTAAAGGGGCGGGGAGCGTCTACACCTGATTACTGATCAAGGAAGTATGATGTTTGCTTATGAAATGATCTTAAAAAAATACTTAATAGGAAAAAAAGGATCTATAATTTGAAAGCATAAAAAAAAAAATGACGATAAGCAGTAAGCTAGAACAATACACATTTGGAGAAGCTCAAGAGAGGTCAGAGGAGCAGATACAATAGAGGAGCACCTTGGAGCTGCTCCTGGGCTGGCTGAGGCCGGATTTCCAAAGTGGAAAGAGGACAATACCCTATAGTCACAGATACGCTGAAAGGACCACAGGAAGCCATGCGGGAAGAACACTACCCACAGAACCTGGCACACCCAGGGATCCAAGTCCACCCTGGAGGCGGCGCACAAAGCAGGTCACAGGTGAGGGGCAGGCGGGTCACAGGTGTGCACAGCTACCCGCCCTGGGCCCTCAGGGCAGCTGCGCAGGCCTCAGGAGGCCAGGAGCCCTTCCTCTCCAGCCATAACCAGCTTCTTCCATCTACCCCATCATGCCATTAAAATGTGGTAAAAAAGTATAATGGAAAAGACACAAGTGTATAAACACAAGTGTATACATACGTATAACTAGATCACTTTGCTGTACCATAGAAACTAACACTGTAAATCAACTATACATAGAAACACTGGTAATCCTTTGGGGCCATTTCTGCATTTCTTGTGATGACTTACTTGAAGCCAGACGTCTGATCCCAACCACTTCCAAACCCCCTATGGGACCTGACTGTCCCCCCTGACCAGGCATCTGATATCCACCTCTACCCACCCCCACCCGCGTGCACACTGAGACCCCTTTCTTCAGCTGCTCGGCTCCAGCTCTACCCTCAAATACTTGCCTGGCAACCCCCATCTCCCCTAAGTCTTGCCACAAATCTCCCTCTCCTGTGTGGCCCTTCTCTGATGATCCTATTAGCCCTGAAAGAGGGCCCCAACCCCACACTTACCCACCCATACCCAACTCAACTCTGCAGGAAGTCGGCCTCCCAGCACCCACAGAATGCAGATGGTTACCGCCTGCCCAGTTATCCTCAGCCCCGCAGGCAAGCACCAGGATGGGATTCATTCTGCTCATGACTGACAAAAGAGCTGGCGCCCAGGGGCTGAGAAAAGATCACGCCAGCCATCAAATGAACAGGGCCGAGGAGCGCTGCTATGGGGCAGCTCGTCCTGAAAAGTCTGATCCCAGTTATCAGCAGAGAACAGACTCACCAGTCCTGGTCCCCACCCTGCCTGTATCAACACCTGCCATGTGGCAGACATATTCAAGAACTTCTCTCTCAATGACTTTTCTCCCACAGGTGATGTCTTCCACACGTGATTTACAGTCATAGGACGCCTCCGTCCGGTAGGTTGGACAGGTGTAATCATACTTGTAGGTCACCCGGTCCGTCCTTCCCTCTGACAGATGAGGGGAGACAGGCTGCAGGTGGGGAAGCACCGAGCCCAGGATGCGCGGCACAGACAGAGAGCTGGCCCCAGAGCCCTGTGCTCCCGAGCCTCTGGGCCACCTCTCTGCTCTGCCAGAAGAGCAGGAATTTCTGAAGTTCCTCAGGTTCCCATCTTCTCAGCAGTAAACCGTTCAGAAGGGCAAACCTCATACTGTAGCCAAAAACCAGGGTTTCCTGAGCAGCACCTGTGTGTCTGGTCCACCCTGGTATTTTTCACTCCTTCAGTAGAGTTCCTAACCTTTCCTGACTCCTCTGTAACTGACTCACAAGGTTCCTTTAGGAAATCATTACATTTTTCATTTTAAGAGGCAATTACAGTCAGGTTTTGAAATAACCTCTTGAAATTGTGATGAACACCCCCCTGCTTCTTCTGGTTCACTTTCTAATTCCTGTAACAGAAAAGCTTCTCAGCGAGCACTCTTTCCAAGACGCCAAAGACAAAGACTCCGAGGCAAACAGAACCACAAACGTTTCTGAAACCCACCAAAAGCCAGACACTGAAATAAAATGATTAAAACTCTCTCTAAAAACAGCTTTCAAACGCCCCCTTGGCTCCTGGAACAGCATTCACGTCAGCTATGACTTCCTTCATGCAGTGAGCTTTCATTCCTCTCCTCCACAGCACCTTCACCAAAGCAGACAAGCTGAGGTCTGCAGAGGACGTGCATGAATGCATGAGGACACAGCAGGCACAAACTGGAATTCAGCAGAGGGACTCAGAGCCTAGGTTTCAACCCAAACTCCATCTCTCGCTAGAATCATGACCTGGCCAAGCAAGCTCATTCTGTAAGTTACTTTTCCCATCTGTTGTCATCCAGTCGCTAAGTCGTGTCCAATTCTTTCGCAACCCCATGGACTACAGAAGCCAGGTTACTGTGTCCATGGGATTTCCCAAGCATTTCCAAGTATTCCAAGAATACTGGAGTGGGTTGCCATTTCCTTCTCCAGGGAATTGTCCCGACCCAGGGATCAACCCCAGGTCTCCTGCACTGGCAGGTGGATTCTTAACCACTGAGCCACCAGGGAAGCCTTCCCCATCTGTAAAATGAGAAGAAGAATAATATTAACAATACTAAGCTCATCACCACTATAATTATATTCTCATTTTACAGCGTGGTGGGGAGGACGAAAGGGACAAAGTGATGAGTCAAGCTGGGAGGAGCTCTGAAGCTTGCCTGGACCACTATCGCCACTCTACGAATGCTAGCTGTTATTGTTATCGCTGTTAATTCCTTACAACTCTGCCTTACAGAGAAGAGCTCCACATTTAATGAGGTAGTTTTCATTGCTTTTGACTTGCTGACAATTCTCAGCACAACTTATTCTGAGATAATGATGAGCCTAGAAAAAAAGGACTTTACTCTCAAGGGTCCCTGAACTTTGAAGGGACAACTCACATGCTAAGTTCTTCCTATCTTTATAGACCCCAAAAGACACTCTTAACAATATCCTGTTTGAAACAACGCACCTTCATCTTCTGGTACTGCTGGTTCAGATTCTCCTCGGTGGTCCCAACATGCCCGTCAACATCTGTGTCCAACAGGTTACCGTTATATTCATCCTCTTCTCCCATCATCGACTTGCCATTACCCTCTTGAAAGTGCGTCCCGTTCTGCTCAATGATCTGTTTCGGCTCCATCGCTGCCCGTCCTGAGTCTCTGTCAACATTTGCCAACCAGTCCAAGAGGTTTTCGATTTTGGTTTTGCTCTCTTCCAGCTGCTTCGCAGCCACAACCTGGGCGGGAAAGGTCACAATAGGTAACCTTGAACAGGGGCCGAGGCATGGGTATGTAGACATTCCGAAAGCAAATAGTTAGATCACTAAAAAATCAGAGCGGGGAAACAAACCAGACCCATGCTGAAAACTCAACATGATGAAATTAAGTCTTACAGCAACTGGGAGTTACTCTGAAGTTTCCATTGTTCTTAAAATACATTCCAAAATTATAACTGTTGAGACCTCACACATCTCACAAGTAGAAAGTTCAACAATCCCACTTAGATTTTTTTTTTAAGTTCAACAAAGCCTACACACTACTATATATGTAAAAGAAATTAAGCTACAAGAAGAGAATCCCCTGGCAGTTCAGCGGTTAGGACTCGATACTTTCACTGCCGAGGACACAGGTTTGATGCCTTATCAGAGAACTGTGCGAGCTGCGAGGCCCAAAAAAAAGCTACAAGGATATATGGTACAGCACAGGGAATACAGCCAATATTATATAATAACTATATATTGAATATAACCTTTAAAGGGTGTGAACCACTATGTTGTACATCTGTTAACTTCTAAAATATTGCACATCAACTTTGATTAAAAAAAAAAATTTAAGTTCAGCAAGGCCAATTCTTCAAATCTGGATAATTACATACATGAAAACCCAAAATTCTAGTCTCTGTGCTAATCATCGCTTTGACCTCCTGACCGCAGGTAACAAATAAAGGCCCTGGAGAGCCTCATCATTCTCAACAAAGCCGCAGGAGTGGGCACCACACGTGAATAAGGACCTTTTCCGTCTCCTCTCGGATTGCTGTCGACACAACCTTGTCCAGCTCTTTCTTTGACTGTTCCGCCCTTACAGTCAGCTGTTCACACTTCATCTTAGCTTCGTTCAGTTTCTGCTCAATCACAGCCTTATCTTCTCGTGACAGCTTTTCACCACTCTCTTTTAAGAAATTCTCTGTGTTTTTCACTATTTCTGCCAATGCCTGTGCACTTCCTTGCATATCTTTCTGTAATTCCTTTTAACACAGAAGGAAAAAAAAATTAGTAAATTAGTACACCTATTTAATTCTTTCAAAACCATCATTCTGAAAGTGGGGGTAGGTGTGGGCAGAGGAGAACGCATACAATGCATACAGGTTGAAAAAGCATATCCCATACCATGTTCATCTGAATGGTTTTACTTAAATCATAATATGTAATGTAATTTGAAACCTCAAAGAACATTTAAAAAAGGCATAAGATTTGCATGGTTAATAATAAAACACTGAAAACAAATATTTAGTATATAATCTTTACAAATTTGCACACATCAGATTTTTTTACATTATGTGAGTACATAATAAAAGTTTTTAAATGCATGGTAATATTATCAATTGTTTCTAAACATTAATTCTTTAACATCTATCTGCTGCTCAGAATCAAAACAAACAATTCCCTAAATTATAAGCTAAGTTGTTCCTAAGATAATTTCCAAACAAAGACAACTTTTTCTTCTAAATGCCAGAGTTCTATAAAATATAATGCTTGCTTCTTTGCCCTGGCTGCTAGGAAGCTCAGAGTAAGATCTCTCAACTAATATAGCTTTCCTCTTGTCAGATTTCTCTATGTAATTCTTCCTCTTTTTTTCACCCATTATAATTTCATTCTCTACACTGGGAGGGATTAGGGGCAGGAGGAGAAGGGGATGACGGAGGATGAGATGGCTGGATGGCATCACCAACTCGATGGACGTGAGTTTGAGTGAACTCCAGGAGCTGGTGATGGACAGGGAGGCCTGGTGTGCTGCGATTCATGGGGTCGCAAAGAGTCGGACACGACTGAGCGACTGAACTGAACTGATATTGTACTATGTTTATGTCTTCATGTTATTTTCCCCCTTAATTTAAGGCTCCCCAAATTTTTCTGGGAAGTATCTGAATTGAAAGAGACAGTGTCTAGTTGTCCTAGCACCACCGAGTGAAGAGGCTTTTTCTCCTTGTATATTCTTGCCTCCTTTGTCATAACTAATTGACTGTAAGCGTGTGGGTCTATTTCGAGACTCTATTCTGCCCCATTGATTTCTGTGTCTGTTTTGTGCCAATGCCATCTCGTTTTATGGCAATAGCTTTGCAGGACAGTTTGAAATCCAGAAGCAAGATAACTCTAGCTTTGTTCTTTTTCAGGATTGCTTTGGCTATTCAAGGTCTTTTGTAGTTCCAAATAAACTTTAGGATTATTTGCTGTAGTTCTGTGAAAAATGTCATGGGTACTCTGATAGGGATCACACTGAATCTATAGANAAATCCAGAAGCAAGATAACTCTAGCTTTGTTCTTTTTCAGGATTGCTTTGGCTATTCAAGGTCTTTTGTAGTTCCAAATAAACTTTAGGATTATTTGCTGTAGTTCTGTGAAAAATGTCATGGGTACTCTGATAGGGATCACACTGAATCTATAGATTTCTTTGGGCAGTATGGACAATTTTTACAATGTTAATTCTCCTAATCTATGAATACTATGTATAGAATACATAAAATATAAGAATATATTGTACAGCACAGGGAATATAGCCAACATGTTAATTTTAAATGGAGTGTAATCTATTAAATATTGAGTCACTGTGTTCTACGTCTGAAGCTAATATACTACTGTAATCAACTATACTTTAAAATAAATAAATATATACTTTTTAAAAAGAGATACTTTTCACTGAGCCACTACTATATGGCATTAACTGCTGGTCCCCTGACATGTACTATTTAACTCTGACAGTAACGCAGCAGTGAAAATGTGAGCAACAAAGTCGGCGAGGCTCTGAGAGCTTCAGTTACAAAGCTGATAACACGGAGTCTGGGAGCAGAACCAGGAACTATCTCACAGCGAAGAGAACGCTCCTTCTCCTGACACTGAAATAAAGCTTTCTTTATCTGTTACTATTGCTTGTTCCTTGAAGGAAAAGAAAAAAACCTCAGAGAACAATGAAAGGAATAAAATGAACCTAAGAAAAACCAAGAACCCAAACTCATGGACGTGTCTCCTGATTTGTGAGTGACTGGTCTTCAGTGGATCCAGATTCTAACTCATCATACAAGGTTTTCTCCCCCCATCAAACTTCCTATATGTATGTCTCCTCCATTCAACATCTCACCAAAACAGAGTCAAGAAAATTACCCGGCTTGCTGGAGTTTGAAAAACACCATTTAGTATAAAGTTTCAAGTTCAGATCTAGGGGGCTCTTGGGTGCACCCTGCCTCTGAAAAGGTAAAGGCACGACCAGTTTCCAGTAGCCCCAACTGCTTTCCAAATACCAGTAATCCAACTCAAGATGGACTCAACCCACCAACGCAAAGCTAGATTCTACCTCTTGCTTGGATTGGTACTTCTTTAACTCAGCAGTGCCATCTCCAATCACGAAGGCTTCCTGGTGACCGATGAGGCGGTTTTCGGTTTGGGTGAGAAGGTCGCAAATGCCCTGCAGTTTCTCTCTGTACTCCTGCTGACGCTCGGCCACCAGCTGAAGGGAGGAAAACCACAGCCTCGTGAACTGGTCCCCAGCTCACTGCTGTCATAGCCGTTTACCACAACACATTTTGCAAGTTTCGTCTACGTAAGCGTCCCTACGTATGCTGTAAACACGATAGCAGTGGGGTGCACACTGAGCAAGTGACACAGAACGCGAGAGCGTGGCTCATGCACAGGGAGGGAGGCCACACTTGGATGACACTGCTCGACAGAACACTGGCCACGCATATGCGTGAGAGGTGGAGCTTCCGACCGACGGGAAGAAACATCCCATTTTCTGAAGCTCTTGAAACCTGCGACACACACAATTAATTCTGCAAAAGGATATCAAAACAGAAGTTAGTTGTGATCGATCTGTGAGCCTATATTCGTTATGCGTAGACAGGATATCATGCTGGAGACCACGCTTGTGCTTCCAGAGGAGATCGAAGGAGCTTTGCATGAGGGCTCGTGCCCTCATCACTGGGGCCAATTCTGTCCCCACCTCTGCGCACTGTTCCTACTGAATGGACCACCCCAAACAATTCATTACCTCATCCTGAGAGATTAATCGAGCCAGTGCTTGCATCTTTCATCTTCCTATTAAATTTACTCTACTCATTCTATAGCCATGGATCAGGTTGACTAGGAGCCTGACACGTGCTGGGCAAGGTCCTAAGAGTTTTAATTCTTTCTTCCATTGATGCCCACGATACTACTGGGTAAGCACTGCTACAATCTCTGATTTCCCAGTGAGAAAACCGGTTCAGTGACTTGCCCTGGGTCCCCAGAGTGGGTGAGTGCTGTAAACAGGGAGTAAGCTCAGGCAGACTGGCTCCAGAGCCCAGTGCCTTCCTGCTGTGCCACCCTTAACCTTCGCTCTCCATATGTTCATCAATTTGTCCCTGGACATTTCTCAGTGCATACACATTTCTTCCTCCTAGGGAAAAAAATTACAACTCTCCCCTAAAAGCAGTAGTTTGAGGGAGTCATGAAAATTAAAAGCCTTCTTAGGACCAAACATACCTTTATATATTGTAGAATTGCTACATCATAGTCTGTCCATTCACTGCCATTCCAGAAAACCCCTCCTATCTCTTCCTACCCACAGCCCCTGGGGTCTACATTACAGGTTTCACACTGAAGCACTAAAAGCCAAGAATTTCGACTCCACAAAGAAAGGCAGACCTTCTGATGATCGAGATCTTGTTCTAGCTGTAACTGAGCCTCTAAATGTGCCACCTGGGTAGTTACTGAGTCCTGCATGTCAAGGAAACCCTTCTGAGTTGTGTTTAAGAGCCTTAATAGTTGTCTGCTTTGGGTGGGAGACAGATCTTGAGTGTGTTCAGAGATGAAGAACTGCACGTCAAAGGCGGCGGTCTCCAGCTGCGTCTTGGTGTGTCCGAGGTCTTTCAACACATTCTGTGAACGAAGTAGCACTAGTTATGAGCAGCAAGTTAAGCCATAATAGAAAGTTTCTATCAAAACACACACACATTGAGCGACTAACACACACACACACACGCACACACTTTATCTTATTGATTTTGATACTTGCCTTGAGAAACTCCAAGCTTTGTTTTATGAGTTCAGCATCTCTAACTGTCATGATCTCCTCCACATCCTTCACAGATTTGCTCGTCTCCAATATCCAACATGAGAATGACTGAAGTTTCTGCAGAAACTCTTCATGGGAAATGGCTAGTTTAGACTAGAAAATAAAAATTGCACGTTCATTTTTATCTTTCCACACATTTTAAATTCCTACAAATAATGATCCTGTGTCAAGGGCTTAACAAATTAAGAACAAATATTTCATCTTATGACTAAATTTTCAAACCCTAACTTTCTCCCCAAAGCTAGCTCTGACTTAGCGCGAGACATTCCGGTACCTACCACCTCGGAGTCAATCGCCAGCGTGAGGTGGTTCCTTCTTTCTGAAGATGCGGCCTGGAGGGATGAGAGGGCCGTCTGCAGACTCCGGAGGCTCACACTCAGGTCCTCGAGGGGTCCCCTGGGGAAGTCACCCGGCACAGACTTTACAAATTCCTCCGCCAGTGTCACGTCTCTCCTTAAAATCACACCAATTGGAGCCAATCCCAATTCAAATGTCTGCAGAAAAAAATACATATCTCGCATCTATTTAGTGAGAAACACAAGTATAACTAACACTCAAAACAGACAAGTGCGCTTCTTAATTTTCCAAATTAACCTTAGCTGACCACCCTCCATAACCATCAGCAGATGACTCTTACCTCCAACTGTTTCAGCTGGTCTCTCAAAGCTTCTAGACTGCCACCCCGGGAGTCCTGGCTGCCGAAGGGGGGCTTCATGTCTTGAAGCAAAGCCAAATACTCGCACATCTTTGCTCTGTGCTGTAAACACTGCTGCAGCTCCTTGGAAAACTGAAGATAAACACGGACATTTCATTCAATCGGCTCTGTGCAGATTTTTCAAGCAAATAAAATATATGTGATTATTCCCAAATGCTCCACGCAGCTACTTGCTTATAAAATGGAAAGTCTACTTACTTGCTCCGTCGAGCTGTCTCCAGAAGCCAAGTCTTCTGACCCTGAAATACATTTCAAATGGCCTGGGGACGCAGCACACAGCTCCTTCAGCCTCCCACCTCTTGACAAAGCTGGTGCACAGACAGGAGAGTTTTCTGGGCCACTCTCTTTCACACTTTGTAAATTTAGGGAACAGGGGTTTCCTCCCTTGCTGTTGAATTCTTCAAGAATGTGTGGCTCCTCATCCGTCACCTCAGGAGCTGTAGGTGATTTCTGACTCAAGTCTCTACGCTGTCCTCCCTTCTCTGAACATCCATCAGGAAGCAGCTTGCAGAATATATCTTCAAACTGCAGAGGAAGAAGTTCAGATGTCCCACCTTTTTCCTCCAGATCACACTCCATCTGAGTTAATTCCTTCATCAGTTCAAAAGCTCCTATAACTTTCTGGCTATACTGATTCTGCTTAAGTAAATCAAGGAGCACTTCAGACCTGAGGTTTGCAGTGCAGAGCGGATCCTCTCTGCTCTCTGCTTTTACTTCTGGGGAGTTTTCGGTGCGGGAAATGCCACAGCCACTGGTGTTCGAGTCGCTGGGCACACCAGGTGTTTCATTCACCAACTGTGATGAGCTAACTCTTTTAATTAAGGTCTGAATTAGTGTGTTAGCATCTGCACAGGCTGTAGGTTTTCCAAGCTCTTGAGGAGTCACACGACCTTCTTTCAAATTACCTTTTAAGGTGTCCGTGAAGTCCTCTACCAGGACCTGAGATAGTTCAGCGACCTGCACTTCGCTGCCCTGGGCTCCTGGAGATGGGGCTGGTTCTTTCCCTTTCTGCTGCTCAGTTACCTCTTTCTCGCTGTTAATTGCTAAGGATGAGCAGTCAGTGCTTAAAGCCTTACTGGAGTTGTTTCTTCCTCTATCTGCACAGAGGTCTGACTGCTCAATATCCATGTGTGTTCCAAGGCCTTCCGCATTTCCAAGAAGGAAGCCTGAAGGCGTGCTTTCATCTCCCGCTGGTGTGAACTTGGGGATTCCTAATCTGCTTTCTTCAGCAGGAAGGTCTTTCTGTTGGCCCATCTCCTTCGGAGGTGAGCCTTCTTGGGCAAGAGCGGCCTGCTCGTCTGCATTAGTAACTCCCAAGTGTAAATGCTCTTTCCCGTGAGGGGAAGTGACTGGAACACAGCTTGGGGCATCTTCACCTGATTTCAGCACATCCTTTGCTTTTACATCTTTAGCACAATGCTTTAAGTAAGTAAACAGATCAAGCTCATCTCCAGGTCCATCGGCGAGTGAATCTGTCTCAACCCTTGTACACCCTTCGGACAAGGTCATGTCTGAAGTCGTGTCATCACTGATCTCTTGGGAAACTGATGAGTCAAATATTTCTTCCAGATTCTCAAACTGAACGGGACTTCTACTAACTACTGTTGGTAGGTTCTGTGGTTCATCTTTAAGAGCTACTGTTGTGTTTTTAAGGCTTCCTTTCTGACTGTGTTCTTCACTCTGTGTGGTTTGTGGGACTGGAAACAGACTATTAACTAAATCAAGACTCTCCCTTGTACTTTTACTGGGCAAAAGTTTAGGATATTTATTATCTTCTAAGGGACCTTCTATGAGAACTTCTTTACCCGCGCACAGTTTAGGAACTGTTGCTTCATCTTCTATTTGTATATTGCTTTTGTCAGCTCTCCTTTTAATTAGATCCCTTCCACTGCCTGGAGGATCGTTATCAGCTACAGGCATTGTGAATGACAAATGGCCTTCCTCTGCAGGTTTTCCTGTTAAACTGGGCTCAGAACAAATGATTTTATCAGAAGAGGTGTCACTACGAAGTGTCACATTCTCACAATATGGATTTCCACCTTTCACAGAGTCAGCAGATCCTGGCTGAATCAGCTCAAGCCCTGGGTTCTTTAGGTGGCCCTTGAGTTCAGAAGCTGAACTGATACTAGTATTAGGTAAGGCACCGACAGGGCTCAAGGTGTTTTCTGATTTGGTGTCTTTCATGATAGGCAGTAACTCATCCTGAAGGACCATCTCATGATTCAACAGATCTCCTATGCTTTTTCCAACAAGCTCATTTGTATCTTCCAGAAAGCGGTTTATTTCAGGATCTAAGCGACATTTACTACTTGGTTCTGGCCGTAAAACATTCACACACTGCTGTTTTTGTGAAGAATTATGATAGTGCTTTTGAGTCGGGAGAATCATTTTATTGTTCCTTTGACTTGGATGGCTGTTTTCTGTTTTGGGAGCAGCACCAAGACAGCCTGGGCTGACCGTGGCCGCAGCGGCGCCCTGGCCCACGTGCTCCGAGCCCTCCCCTCCCGTGCCGTCTCCAGCATCAGCGCCACCATCATCATCCTGTTCGTTACGGCCAGACACAGAATCCTCATAACTGTCTTTGCTTTGCACAGAATCTAAACAATCAGGAGCAGATTCAAATCCTTGTCCAGTCACACAGTCTTCTTCTCTCCCTTCCCAGCAGCCAGCGTCCTCAGATTCTACCACCGTCCTGAAGCTCTCTTTTCCTCTCTCAGTTTCATAGTCAGTCAATGAGTCAGACTCATCACCTTCAAGGTCATCTGTGCTGTCCTTTTCTGATACACTTTCCATCAACGGCCCACTCACTTCATAGGACCCAAGTAAATTTAACTGGATTTCTTCACCAGAACTGAACTCTGCCTTCTCAGCACCTATGAGAAAATCCTGCAGAGACTGTGCTTCTCCCCTCACGCCTAAGCTACCAGCCAGCTCTGCCTGGGTCCCCACAGAATGTTCATCTTCTTTAGAAACATCATAGAAAAGCTCTCCAGGAGGAGCAGCCCAGTCGTCTTCCTCTGGCAGCGAGTCATAGTCCTCGGGCTGCAGACAATCACAGTCGTCACCTTCAAGGAGCAGGGAGTCGTGGTCATCGTCTTCAAACAAGGGTGTGTCATAGAAGTCAGCGTCGCTGTCTGTGTCTGTGTCACTGTGCCGGTCGTCCAGCAGGGACGTTTCATAGTCGCCAGCATTAGCGCTGACAGTTCCTTCAAAAGATGGGGTATGGGTGGGAGCCAGGCCGACGCAATGACCGCCAGCCCTTGGGGTCAGGGCACCTGAGGACCTTTCCACTGTGGACTCGCTTTGCTCATCTTCGGGTTCCTGCTGAGAAGTAACAAGCGTGTTTCCATCTTCACCACAAGTATAAGAACTAAGTTCTTCACTCTGACACCCTACCTGAGGATTACTACAACCAACATTGAAGGATTTCTCTTCAGCCTGTTCTCCCTTTAAACTGATGTTAATAGCTGCAATTCCCAGAAACTGGTCTTGAAATTTTTCTCTTATTCTTTGACCTGATGACTCAGTTTGGTCACTGAATGGCAATGTAGAGGTTTCACATTTCTCTCCATTACCGTCTGCACTGCCCACATCGTGAAAATGTCCCTGCTCGGTCCTCAGTTTATCATGACTTAACAAGGCACTCAGCCTGGGGGAATAGTCAAAGAGAGTTGAACCCTTGCTAATATTATCTTCATTTTCTGTTTCATTTAAATCATAGGCTCTACTAGTTTTTGATTTTATCATAGGATTTGTTATCAAATCACTTGCAAAGTTCTGAAGGTTTTTAGAATGACTACATTCATCTGCATGTTCCTTTGTTTCTAGTTGACTTTGATTTTCACCACTTTCAAGTCTATTTTCAGAGTCTTGTCTGGGCAGGCTAACATCAGCAAGTCCAAGCTGTGTCAAGTGTGATCTGGAACTGGGAACACACACACTGGGTGATTTTGTAACTTTAAGATCAGTTGCGATCACATCTGCCAGGTTTTCTGACAGCCAAAATTCACTCCTGATGACATTAGTTTCCAATTCCTGAAACTCTCCGTCTATGGTATTTTCAGGGGTTTCTTTATGTTCAGGTTCTCTCTGACGACATTTATCAAAACTACTTGGGGAAGCTGGACTTTCACCCATTTCTCTACTTGCAGTGTTATTCAGAGATACACCAGGGAGTCTTAAGACATCAAAACATTCTTCGATGGGTATGTCCTTGTCAATTTCTGCACCACAGCCTTCCAGGAGCATCCCAACAGCCTCATTCAAGTCTCCGTCATACAGCAAGAGCCTCTGCCCTGTGTTTGCATCCATATAGCTATTTATCATCAAATAAGACAAGAACAATTTTTTAGTTTGTTCTGAGCTCTGAGTTGCCATTGGCTCTTCTCCATCAAAAGCATCCTCGTCTAGCCGGTAATCGTGGACCATAGATGGTTGGAATTTACAAAAAGAGAGCCATCTTTTGGCATTTTTACAAGCTTCTAAATCTCCCAAGTTTGGCATTTTATCGGGCAGTGTTATACTTTTTAAAATCGATGCTGTGTGATCATCTATAATTCCGAGTTGCGTGGCAACCTCCAAATCAATGACTTGGCAAGTTTCTGGGATGTAAAGGGCAGCGATTTTCTGCCTCCCTTCCAGGATCTTGGAGGCCAATTCATTGGTGATCAACTCCTGCTGCAGAGATGATGATGTGGGGAAGATTTCCCCAGAGTGAGGCCAGATGAGGCCCACGTAGCCTCGCTGAGCCTCAAGGACCAGAAGGGCACTGCTGGACGGGATCAGATTGCACTGGACTGCCTCGTCAACAGTCAGACGCTTGGCGGGGTTGCAGCGGATGATTCCTCCTGTCTCCACCTGGTAGGTGAGGATGCTGTTCGCAGTGTCTCTGTCCATCACCCCCTCGGCCACGGCTTCTTCGACAGTCAGCCTCCGACCAGATGTGGAATTGATCAGACCTCCTGAAAGCAGCTGGGCGCCCAGTAACCTGAACATGGTCTCACGGTCTATGAGGCCTTCATGTGCCGCCCTTAAAATGCTCACGTTTCGGCCACATTTCAATGTTATTCTGCCTCCTTCCTGCGGCCTCACAGGCAGAAGCCGCATCCCTGAGTCTTCCTGCAAAACACTTCTTTGCATGATATCTATTAAAGACACCTTCTCAGAGGTGGAGGGGTCGATAAGGTCTCTGCACAGACTCTGCCTTTCCTGGATTTTAGAAAATAAGGCTGAGGAAACCAGGTGCTGCTGGAAAGCTTTCTGCAAGGTCAGCTGTTCTCCTGTGTCTGGAATAACCAGTGAGCCCGTGGAAAGCAGGATCTCAAGCACTCTGATGGCCATGGGCTCTGAGATCACACCTTCAGCCAGGGCATCCAGCACCGGAACCCTGGTGGACGACACAGCAGAGATAACCTCCTTCATTTCATCGAGTTCTTGGAGTTGGCTCAGAACTTGCTCATCGATAAGGCCGTGACTCTGGGCATCTTTGAGGTTAAAGCATGTTCTTAATTCTGGCGAAATGAGCCCAGAAATCACGAGCTGGGTCTCAAGCAACCGAATCCCCGTGTCATAATCAAGGAGGCCTCTCAGCACTGACTGAAAGACAGAAAGGACTTCCCCTGTGCTCTGATCGACGGTGCCCGCGATGACTTTATCCAGCTGAAAGGAAAGTGCAAAAGTCTCAGTGGCTGACACAGGGTAAGCAGAGCGTCAAGAAATTTAGTTTGCAGTTTTTTTTTTTTTTAAAGACACTTTAGCATAAAAATCCTCTACTTACCGAGGTGTGGCAAGGCTGTGAGTGTTAGGCAGCTCAAATGCACAAGTGATCTAAGTCAGTGATCTATCGAGAGCACAGGATGTGATAAAGCTTTGAAAACGACATGCATCTGTGAATTGAAAACTGCATATTGTGGACATCAACAGGTTAGTGAGGACATGGAAAGGATGAGGGTGAGGAGACAGGACACACACCTGAAAGGCAAACCATGCTCTCTGCAACCCAATGAGATTAGTCTCCTGACACGGGAGAGTTTCAGACCCCCATGCTATTGATGTTTACAGCATACGGACTTCTTCAGACAGCCAAAAACCCACAAGTCAGAAAAAATTGCTATGTACCCTCAAAATGCGACAAATAGTGTGCAAAGTACTCCAGGGAGTAAGAGAATTGCATATAAAAATAACTTTTTGAATTCTGAATATTGTGTTGAATATTGAGTACTGTCAAGTTTTGAAAGTTCAAGGATAGGCCAAATTGTAAGTAATTTTTGTTATATTTTGAAGATGCTAGAGGAACCTTACTAAGACTTATGGCCCAATATTCCTCAAATAAATCTCCTGGCTATCTCTGAAAGACAGACAAACCCCTTAATATTCCAGTGGCACCTTTAGAGATGACTCATAGACTATTTTATATCATTACATTTATATATTAAAATACCTACTGTAGCAGCAGCAGAATGACTTTGAAAGAGAAGAGTTAGAAAAATGAATGATTCTTTTCTTTTACCATGCAAGGCAGAGATTAAGATGTCACAGAAACTGATGATAGCAGGTGAAAGGTTGCATTTAATAACCAACACGGAAATCTCCAAGTACTTACACAAACCCCACCCATGTTTCTTCCACATACACAACTCAAGATCATTTCTTTGTCATTGACATATATTTCTACAACCATGCAGTTAGACTGAGAGTCTTGAAACAGCCTCGTGTTCTAAATAAATAACATTACCTTCTCCTCTACCTTTATGTCTCCTAAGGTTTGTGACTGTTGCAGTTGCTTCAGAGATTCACTAAAGAGTAAATTATAACTTTCTTGGAGAGTTTTCACTTGTTTTTCCAATTCATTTCTTTCTTCATCTGTCATTCTAAAATAACCAGAAAGTAGGATATGAAGAATATAAGTCTGCAAGCGATAATTATGACATACTAGGTGCAACGATTTCATAAAGAAAAATACTTTTCTAAATTAGTATTGGATCATAAAATATAATGTAAAAATCGATAATATATCAATACTATAATAAAAAATAACATAATCTCATACACAGATGGCTCAGGTCTAGAGTGGCTATATATGTAAATTAAGGATGGCCTTTATAAAGAACCAAAGGCAACAGTATAGACTAATAATGTATCAGCATCTCTCTAGCATATGCAAACTTCTACAACAACAATTGCTGTTTTCTAACAGAGGCAAAAGGAAAGATAGTCCCATTTGAATGCAGAGTTCCAAAGAATAGCAAGAAGAGATTAGAAAGCCTTCTTCAGCGATCAATCCAAAGAAATAGAGGAAAACAACAGAATGGGGAAAGACTAGAGATCTCTTCAAGAAAATTAGAGATACCAAGGGAACACTTCATGCAAAGATGGGCTTGATAAAGGACAGAAAGGGTATGGACCTAACAGAAGCAGAAGATATTAAGAAGAGGTGGCAAGAATACACAGAAGAACTATACAAAAAAAGATCTTCACCACCCAGATAATCACGATGGTGTGATCACTCACCTAGAGCCAGACATCCTGGAATGTGAAGTCAAGTGGGCCTTAGAAAGCATCACTACGAACAAAGCTAGTGGAGGTGATGGAATTCCCGTTGATCTATTTCAAATCCTGAAAGATGATGCTGTGAAAGTGCTTCACTCAATATGCCAGCAAATTCGGAAAACTCAGCAGTGGCCACAGGACCGGAAAAGGTCAGTTTTCATTCCAACCCCAAAGAAAGGCAATGCCAAAGAATGCTCAAACTACTGCACAACTGTACTCATCTCATGCTACTAAAGTAATGCTCAAAATTCTCCAAGCCAGGCTACAGCAATATGTGAACCGTGAACTTCCAGATGTTTAACCTGGTTTTAGAAAAGGCAGAGGAACCAGAGATCAAACTGCCAACATCTGCTGCATCATCAAAAAAGCAAGAGAATTCCAGAAAAACATATATTTCTGCTTTATTGACTATGCCAAAGCCTTTGACTGTGTGGATCACAAGAAACTGTGGAAAATTCTGAAAGAGATGGGAATGCAGACCACCTGACCTGCCTCTTGAGAAACCTATATGCAGGTCAGGAAGCAACAGTTAGAACTGGACATGGAGCAACAGACTGGTTCCAAATAGGAAAAGGAGTACCTCAAGGCTGTATATTGTCACTCTGCTTATTTAACTTATATGCAGAGTAATCATGAGAAACTCTGGGCTGGAAGAAGCACAAGCTAGAATCAAGATTGCTGGGAGAAATATCAATAACCTCAGATATGCAGATGACACCACCCTTATGGCAGAAAGTGAAGAGGAACTAAAAAACCTCTTGATGAAAGTGAAAGAAGAGAGTGAAAAACTTGGCTTGGCTTAAAGCTCAACATTCAGAAAACGAAGATCATGGCATCCGGTCCCATCACTTTATGGGAAATAGATGGGGAAACAGTGGAAACAGCGACTGACTTTATTTTGGGGGGCTCCAAAATCACTGCAGATGGTGATTGCAGCCATGAAATTAAAAGACACTTACTCCTTGGAAGGAAAGTTATGACCAACCTAGATAGCATATTCAAAAGCAGAGACATTACTTTGCCAACAAAGCTCCATTTAGTTAAGGCTATGGTTTTTCCAGTGGTCACGTATGGATGTGAGAGTTGGACTGTGAAGAAAGCTGAGCACTGAAGAATTGATGCTTTTGAACTGTGGTGTTGGATAAGACTCTTGAGAGTCCTTTGGACTGCAAGATCCAACCAGTCCATCCTAAAGGAGACCAGTCCTGAGTGTTCACTGGAAGGACTGATGCTGAGGCTGAAATGCCAATACTTTGGCGACCTCATGTGAAGAGCTGATTCATTGGAAAAGACCCTGATGCTGGGAGGGACTGGGGGCAGGAGGAAGAGGGGACGACAGAGGATGAGATGGTTGGATGGCGTCACCGACTCGATGCACATGAGTTTGGGTGAACTCTGGGAGTTGGTGATGGACAGGGAGGCCTGGCGTGCTGCAATTCATGGGGTTGCAAAGAGTCAGACACGACTGAGCGACTGAACTGAACTGAACAGAGGGAAAGATCCCAGTGTTAGTTCCAACATGGAAAAGGGACAAGTAATGTGCCATGATTCAAGATGAAACTTGTTCAAGCAGAAAGATGAATAAAAATGAAATTCATATTAACCCAATTCACTGAGGTACAAAATCATTCTAGATTAATTCTGATGACAGCCAAAGAAGGGTTTAAGAAAAGGGTAGATTCCATCCCTTCCTGAGGCTAAAACATATGAAGGGCCTCAACACAAGGACCAAACCATTAGAAATCTCGTTGTCAAAGGTCTCAGCTAAGGAAATAAAGAACACATTTATACATATTTTCCAAAAGGCAGGTCTTGGAGAGTAAGTACTGCTTAGAATCAGGACTTGGCTTGGAATCTTTACAACTAACTAGCAACTCATCCTGAACTCTGAGCCTGTTTTTTTATCCCCACTATATGGAGAGAAGTATATTTCAGAATTTTGGTAAAGACTGAGAGTCAAGAAAAGTGACAATTAAATCACTTTATAATCATAGGTTACTAACTAAACTTGTGGCTGAGTTTCATTTTTAAACCCTCCCCTAAAATTTAACATCCTCTACTTTGCTGAGCATTTTAAAGACCACTATGCTACTTTGAATAAAAGACTTAATTAAAACCAACATACTTGTCTCCATGTTTAGCCAGAAAGAGCTGCATGCCTTGTAGTGCTTCAGAAAGCTGCTCCTTCTTGACTGAAATTTCCTCACTGGATATCTGCAAGGTAAAGAGAGCACACTCAGGCTCTTCCTTCACAAAGGCTAGATAAGAGTCTTTTTAAAAAAACGGATCCAAGTTTCCATCAACACCCACATGATGGGTCTATTTTCAGGTGACCCGAGTCAATACCATGAGTTATTCCCAATCTGCAGGTCTGGGTAAGATGAATACTTCACTGAGAATGCACAATGAATGAAGCCCCTCCCTCTAACCCTAAGGCCATTATTTCCACAAGGAAATAATAACACAGCATGGTAAGATTCTTGCATCCATCCCAGCCCAACCACGAATGAAGGAGGCACAGATGCTCAGCACTGGAACATCACCATCCTCACAGAGATGGATACAGTGTTCCTTTGGAAAAAACAGTGGAAGTATTTCTCTCTAGATTTGCAGAACAAGGTTAAATAATTTCTATTATTAAGACTTTTGTTTGCAAAAGTTGCCAGTGACAGTCAGAGAAAGAAAACTGATCTGTTTGGGAAAAGCAAGCCCTTGTATTACTTTCTCCTGATTCAGAAGTGTATCATTTCTGAAGCCCTAAATCCCATGGACAAGTGGAGGCTGGCAGGCTATGGCCCACGGGGTGGCAGAAAAATTGGATACCACTTAGTGACTAAACAACGTCAGAAAGTAATTACCATTCTTTTAAGTGATGAGACAATGAAAACATATATATTCCCCAGACATATGCTATTGAGAATCAATTTAAAATCTATTTTTTGTGTGTGGCTGTAGGAAAGCATGAGGTCATACTAATTTTTTTAAAGACACTTAGTATTGACATCAAATTACCTGGAGTTTTCTTTAATACAGAGACCAAGAGTAATTCAAGATTTTAACTGAGGCCACAATCTGTACTGGAAAAGTATCTATTCTTATGTCTGCCAGGTGTAAACCTGAAACTGATTTATAAAATTCTGGAGCACTCATAACCACACAATGAGGAAATACGAACGGTTTACAAACCACATTCCTCAGAAGAAACTTGTTCTCCATCAAGAAATCCTTGCTAAGGTCTGTGTCCCTATTTCAATTCTTCTCCTGTTTAACAGGGGGGAAATTAAGATGTTTTAAACTAAATATTCACATTCACTTTGAAGGCTTTAGGTTTAAAACACTCAATTGTGTTTTCCAATTTCCTCCACACTCTATAAAATGCAGTTTGCTAGACTATGAGCTAAGCTGCCTTGATTTCAACTGAATGAGAATTCAAGCAAATACTCAGGTTTATAAACCTCTCTGGGGGAACCTCAGAGATGGCACACCTGCCTTGCACCACAGGTGAAATTTGACAAGATCCTGAAGTTCTCCACTATCAGATTATGCCAACAATGTCTGTTTCAAGTGATGAAAAGTATGTGTTGATGCAAGCTTAAAGGTAAAATGCTATTGAGCACCTCTGTGATTTCCACAGGTCAGGAGGGCACTATAGGAAACGTACCCCAGAAAATTGCTGCTTAACTTAGCAGAGTTTTATTTTTAAAAATTAACCAGCAATTCCAGTGCTACCACCAGCAACAGTAACCCTGCTTAATTTAATCCAGTCCCCTAGGAGCATCAGATGGGGCATTCCAAGGGACACCTCGGAGCAGCAACATCTCACGAGAGGTAGCCAGTCAACCAATGCCAAGTAGACAAGTTTAGCCCACAGAACTGAAGGCTTCATTAGGAGAGGGAAGGAACCTAGAATTCCTGGTGGAGGGCAGAAGCTTTTCTTTTAGAAAAGATCCAGAAAAGCACAACTAATTTCAATCCTCACGTTGTCATCTTGGTTTGTGTTTTGTTCTTCTTGAAACTTGGTGTTCACATTGCAAGAAGGAATCTGCATCTCTTTATGACACAAGAGTGCGTGGGGGTATTCAGGGCACAAAAGAGAGTGACTCTGCTCTCCAGCAGTGCTAATCACAAAAACCAAGCAGCAGAGCTCACTGTGAGGAGGACCAGGACCATATACTGGCTGACTAATAGTGAGATTAGTACCGATAAAGTTCAGAATCTGGAGCAGAGAGAGGCGTCTTCTGTGCTTCCTTGGGCAAGTTACTGAACCTTCATTTATAGTTGCCCAAAGAAACGGGGAAAACTAAAGAATTACAAGTATTTTTTAGATGGACTATATCGACTCAGTAAATTCTTATTACTGTAATTATTAGTAAACCAGCATCTTGGTGAATACCTTTTGCTTAGAAAAGGAAGACTTTCCAGCCTTCTCTCCATCTCTCAATGTCTTGCTGATATTTGATACCCATTTATGTAATTCTTTGGCTTTTTCAACATGCTCTTTCTTTTCTTCTTCCAGTGACTTCTGACGGGTTTGATTAAAAAAAAAAAGATTTATTCCAGTAAATGACCAAGCTATTAATCACTTCACAGAAAGCAAGGATGTAAAAATGTTTTTTTCCTTGCACACAGGTTATTGAGATATTTTATTCATTCACTTAACCACATTCAACACATCACATGGTAGATGTACTTCCAAAAAGTTTAGGGTAGCAAAGCAAACTGTGACAAACACTTTTGAAGGATCAATCTAACCTCCCAGCTGGTCTATTAACATGACATATTCAAAACCTCAACTTTATTCATGAAGCACTCAAAGCTCTTTGAATCGCTGCCTTTGCATTAGCATTACAATCAGAATTCTCTAGACAGAAAAATCTAAGACAAGGGCAAGCTCAAAAAATAAAGTCTAGAAAAGACAAAAAAAATACACAGAACTAAGAAAAACCTTCCCCCTCCTGCAGCAGGTAAACCACTCACAATGCTGCTTTTAATTACAAAGTTGTAACAAGAAATGGGAGATGGTGGTAAACATATTATACATAAAGTAGATTACAACATACAGAAAAACTAAAAACATGCATTTTTCAAGGTGATCTGAACCACCACAGCTTCACGGATATGGGAGCAAATACACATTTCCCCTTGGATTTCATGGTGCTATTGAAGT
The DNA here is from genome assembly GCA_006410675.1 of Oreotragus oreotragus. Classification (NCBI taxonomy): domain Eukaryota; kingdom Metazoa; phylum Chordata; class Mammalia; order Artiodactyla; family Bovidae; genus Oreotragus; species Oreotragus oreotragus. The sequence continues at coordinate 418,894 of SJYX01007518.1, forward strand.
GTTCTTTCGGTGAGTGTAATGAATCCATGAACAAATGGGAACCCTAATAGCAGGCAGGATCCCATCAGGGATGCAGAATTCTGAAGTAAGGATGCTGTAAACTCACTGATGTTTCTCAAGCTTGTCTCATATTTCAGGTAAAATACTTTTATTTTACTGTGGGCAGGAGTTCAAAAAACTAATCTCAAAGCTAAATGGAACCATTATGAAGAGCAGTAAATCTTTTGTTATTTTCAATTTTAAACATATTCTCTCTCGGGCAGATTGGAGTCTAAAATCCAAGTAACCTGACATTTAGTCTAGAGGAGTGATGCAAATTTCTTCCAGATCAGGAGACAGCAACTGTGTTGTGTAAAGGACCAGAGGACAAGTATTTCAGGTTCTGAGAGCCACACGGTCACTGTCAGAACTACTCAACTCTGTCCTTGTGCCCCAGAGTAAGCCAAAGACAGTATGTACACAAGAGTGTGTCTGTGTTCCAATAAAACTTTATTTTAAAAAAATTTATAAATGAAAAGTATTCTCTCTCCTGAGCAGTGTTTCCAGCCCTCAAGAAACTGATGGTGCTTCCAGCGTGTGACACAGTGACTAGGGTGTGGATCTTATCATCAAGCGTGGCCACAGCAAGGCGAACTAATACAGCATTTCCCGTAAGCCTGCTTATGTGAACATGCCCTATTACGAAGAATAATAGAGGCTAGAAATTCCTGTCATCAAGGGTTCAGATACTTCTAGGAGTTTAAGTCCTGTGTGGAAATCAAAATCGGCTTTTTCTAAGGCTTCTTTGTATGTCAGCTTTCTCTTCGTCTGGGGACAGAGGATGTTTCTGACATAGGACTTTTGATCCTTAAGCTTCGTAGCAATGAAGACATCTATAATCCCTACTTGCAGAGCTTCTTCAATGGACAAGCGGGACTGAGCCTGGGGCTCCATCAGCCCCCCTGTCAGGTACTGAAATTCTAGACATCGGATTCCCATGTCCTTACTGATGATGTTTGCACCCACAGTTTCCACCACGGACATCACTTTGTTGGTGACAGGGTGGCTGACCCCCGTGACTACTAGCTCACACTGCCGCAGCTGCTGAGCAAAGCCCTCGTCCACCAGGCCTCTGTGCAAGGCCTCAGCCACCCGGTACCTCTTGCCGGTCAGTGGGTCGATGATGCCCCCCGTGCTGACTTGGGCTTCAAGGCATCGGAGGGCAGTGATCCGATCGACCAGGTTCCGACGGGAGGCCTTGAGCACAGAGATCCTCTCCCCACTGGACGTCAGCCAGTAACCCGCAACAGGACTGTGCACATCCTTCTTGGGGACCAACCGGCTCAGCAAGGAATCAGCAAGTTCTGTGAGTGTGAAAAGGCCTTCCTGATATTTTTTGATGGTGGCTTTGTCGAGGGTTCCCTGCTCTATGGCCTCGCTGATACTGAACTGCAATCCAGTCTTAGCATCAGTCAGCATGCGACAAGGCTGCCCATAGGACTCATAAAACGTGGCTTCCTTCCACTGATACTGCTGCACTGACAGCTCCAGGTATGTACTTTTCTCGATCAGGGTTCTCTGGAAAGCCTCGTAGGCAGTCAGCTCTGCTCCCGTCCTAGTATCTACAACAGCAATCCTGTGAGTTTTCGCTACATTGAGATTGGAAATGTTCTTCTCCCCAAATGGAAACAGAAAACACTGACTGTCTACATCAAAGACACACATGCGCAGTAATTCCGAGTAATACAGGGCTTGCTTGTTATTGGGATTAGGGAAGACGCGGCTATTGCTGGAGGGCTCATGTAAAAACTGCAGGATGGCGTTATTTAGCAGTCCTTGCTGCAGGGCAATTTCTGGGGGAACCCGAATGCCCCTCGTGGGGTCGATGATGCCCCCACTGGCAATCTGCACCTCCAATATATGTTTGCCCCTCTGTCTGTCAACCATTCTATTTTCCATGGCCTGAAACACTGACAGCACCTTAGAGGAACATGGATAGCCCAGGGCTGCCTTCTCTGCCTCAAGGAGCCTGATTTTAAATTCAGGGTCAACCACACCTTTAAGGACTGCATCCTCAACAGAATAGGTCTGCCCTGAAAGGGGGTCAATTATGAAACCTGTGGCCGCCTGAGCTTCTAAAAACGCTAAAGCCATCATCTTGTCAATGATGATTTTCTTAGCAGCTGAGGAAAAGGAAATCTTTTCTTTTGTGGATTCCAGGTAAAGCCCTGCAATGGAAGTGGCTTTTGTCAAAAACTTGCTCAGAGTTTTCTGAACTTCTTCAATGGTCTTAAGACCAAGTCGCAGCTGCTCAACTGTTTTCATGTCCAGAAGCTTAGCCTCAACCAACTGCCTGGCCGTCACGGTGCGCCGGAGCCCTTGGAACTGAAACTCATCATCCCTGACCAAGCATGTGTGATCGCCATCAATATTCTGAAAGGTCTCTGGTTCTGAGTTTTTGTTTAGAAAATTTCTCTTGAGCCCACCCGCTGCCCTGCACCCTTCGAGCATCCATTCTTCACCGCCAGGGACTGGAATCTTCTCTTGCTTTAATGCTGTGACATCCGCACGCATAGCACACTGCTTGCTCTTAGCTATCTGTAATGGGAATTTACAAGATGTTAAAAGTCATCTAAAGAACGTTCTCACGTTACCCACTCCTAATCCAAATATAATTCCTAGAATAACAAAGATTACATAAGAGAAGAAAACTATTAAGCCCCAGAGGGTTCATGACTAAGGAATGCTATTTTAAAAGTCTGAAGTTTAAACTTTAGATGACTATTAAGTATTAATATGGTAAATCTGAAAAAGACGGGAGATGAAACCTGTCCACAGAATGTGTTAGAAATTAAAACTAACTGCTTGCTTTTTCTAGTTTTCTTTAGGGTCAAATTTTTCAGAATAGAATCCCTGTTGATACCAACAGGATAGCCATGCCATCTGTGTTTTTCACCTTAAGCACTTAAAAACTAGACTATGGTTTGTAATAAAGATTCAGGTAAATCACTAGAAAACGATAGCATGATTTTCTGTCAGAACTACAAAGGGCCAATCACATTCAATATGGCTAAAAAAATAGACCCTAGCAGAGAAAGGAAACAAGAGTGAAAACTTGACAGAGGGTAACTGGTAAGGTCCCAGAACCCAGGGAATACCTCTAAGGGCGCCAGAAGTGTCACCAGGTCTATTTCACACTTGTCATCTTGACACCTGATGGCGGGTCTGGAATTATACAGAGCTTGATCTCTTAGCTTCTCAATTTCTGACAGTCTTGCAATGGGGTTCGTCTCGTCAAAAGTTATCTGTAACTCGGTGCTTGTTTGAGAAAAGTATTCAGAGTAGCACTGCTGGGTTTTCCCTTTCTCAACTGGAGCCCCTGATGGCCTGCCCTGGACCTCCTTCTGTACATGCTCTGTACCCAAACGCTGCCATCTTTCCTCTGAGGGCTGTGGTTCCTGAGTCCGCCTCTGCAGGGGGGGCCCAGCCATGGGGGCAGTGGAGGGGAGGTCCCTGGGGCCCAGACCCTCTTGCCCTGTCATCTCAGGGTCTGGCTTGATGGCTGTGTCCTTTTTCTGGATCTCACCCTGGAGCACCACTAACTGATGCTCGTGCTCCTTTATCTGCTGGTCCATCTTCTGCTTCAGGTTTTCCACCTCCCGCTTCTGGGCCACCAGCTCATCCTCCAGCTTCCGACACTTCTGGTAGTGGTGGGCCTGCCCATCCTGTCCTTGGTGCATCTGCTGGCGATACTGCTGGAGCTGCCTCTCAAGTTCCTGGATGTTTGTCTCACAGAGCCTGGCGTTCTCTTGAGCCCTGCTGTTTTCCCGCTGCAGAGACACGAAGTCCAGCTGGATGCCCGAAATATCATGTTCTGTGATATCTTTGGAGTCCATCAATTTTTCCATCTTCTTCCGAAACTCCTCCGCAGAACGCTTGAATTTCTCAGACTCTTCCTGAAACAGAACCATCTTCCTGTGGGTCACCTGCTCCTCTAGGGTCTTTAAGCGCAGTTCGTCTTGCACCTTCTTCAGCCTGTTGTTCAGGTCCTGCACCTGCGCCTGCTGCATCTGCACCGTCTGCTCTCCAAGGCGCTTCTCCTCTTTGGATGCGCTCAGCTCTGCGCTCAGACTTCGCACCTCCTTCTCTGTGTTCTGGATGATGCGGTCTTGCTGGTCACACTTCTGCTTGAATTCACTCACTAAATGCTGACTCTGGGCCAGGTCTTCTTCCAGGCATTTGATTCTCCTTTGGAAATCCTGTTCTGTTTTGGTCTGTTTGTGCAAGTGCTCGGTGGTGGTCCGAAGCTGGTCTTTGAAACCATCCGCCTGGAGTTGCAGTGTTTCACATCTTTGCTGGATGGCTTGTTTCTCTAAGACCACGTCTGCCGATTCTGCCTGAATTCTCCGCATTGTTAACTTGGTTTCGTTATTCTGCCTGGTGAGCTCCTCCACCTTGTGCCTGAGCTTGTCCGCACGCTCATTACTGCTCTCCAATTCCTCTTTCAGCTTTTGGATTTTCTCGTTATTCTCCTTTTCAGCTTGAATATTCTGAAGCAACTGTACCTGACTTTTCTCAAACTGCTCTTTCAGGTTATCTGACGTTCTCTGGCAGGACCATGCTCTTTCCCTAGAGGACACCTTGCTATCCTGTGGAGAAGTAACCTGTGAGTTTAGATGCTGCATGCTCCTCTTGGCGGCAGCCTGCGTCCTGCTGATCCGGTCCCCCTCCCTCTGGAGCTTGCCCTGCTCCTGCTGCAGCGACTCCAGTTCCAGCTCATAGCTGTGCTTCATCCTCGTGAGGTCGGCAGCCTCCTGCCTGACCTCCGCAGCCCTCCCCGAGGTCTGGCTCAGCTGCCTGCCCAGCTCCTGGAGCTGCCGCGTGTACCCCTCCTCGGCCTGGTCCTTCCTTTCCAGTTCCAGCTTCAGGCACCTCAGGGCCCTGTTGGTCTCATCCAGTTTCTCTTTGAGCGAGCGGGCCTTCTCCTCCGAGGAGTTCTTTTCGAGCTGCAGGGCTCCGAGTTCACACTTCAGCTTCCTCACGTCCTGCTCGGCCCTCCTGTTGGCCGCCATCAGCTCGTCCACCTGCTCCTTCAGGTCCTTCGCCCCGGCGCTCAGACAAGCTGGGTGCGCGCTTTCTCTGCACGGATGCTGCATTTCTGTTACTGTTCTTCGGGCTTCCGAATCGATTTTCTGTTTTCCCTCCAGCTGCTTCTCTGCCGCCTGCTTCTGGAACGTGAGGTCTTTCTCCATCCGCTCCATCAGCTCCAGGAGCTCGGCTTCGTGGGCCTTCTTCCTCCTCAGCTCCGCCATGAGCTCCCCCCTCTGCCTCTCCAGCTCCTGGAGGCTGCAGTCCTTCCTGGTCAGGCGCTCCTCCAGCGCCCTCTGGGCGGCGCTGTGCTCCGCCAGCTGCTCCCGGAAGCCGCGCAGGTCGCGCTCCACCGCCTGCAGCTCCTGGCGGTACCGCTGGGCCTCGCTCTCCGCGCGCACCTTCTGCAGCGCGATGTCCGCCGCGTCCCTGCGCTGCCTCCTCAGCGCGTCCTCCGCCGCCTCCCGGACTCTCGGGAGCTCCTGCTCCGCCCGGGACTTCTGCCTCTCGAGCTCGGCCAGCACCCTCTCCAGCTCCGTGATCTTCCCTGCGAGTTGGCGGTTCTCCCGCATGGTCGCCTCCTGCCGCTGGAGCAGGTCTGAGTACACCCCTTGCTCCGAAGCCTCCTGACGCCTCTGCATCTACGAGAGACGTTCAGAGGGGTCAGACCCGCGCCGCCCCAGCCCGTCTGCAGGCCTCCGGAGCCGCGCTCGCCAAAGGACCGACAACCCGGAGGGAGACCCAAGGCAGCCCCGCCACCGCCACCAGAGCAGGAGCTTCAGGAAGTCAGCAGCTGGGGGAAACCACAAACCCTGTGTGCCGGCTTTTCTAAGCCAAGGAATCGTTCTTTTTCTTTTTTTGCCTCTTAGGAATAATTTTGCTTTTAAAATCTGCTAGCTCAGGATTTTACAGCAAGAAGGAAACTTACAGCCTGACTCTCACCTCAGATGAGGACACTGAGGTCTCGAAAACTTCAGTAATTTTGAAAACCCATGCAAAACAGGTGGATTTGTCGACAAAGTAGGAACCACAATTCTCACAGCAGTCCTCTTTCCCTCTCACACACAACCTAGTCCCACCAGCTAAGAAGAACATACAACACAGAGGAACTGAACGACATGAGAGAATTCAGTCTTCAGTTTCTAGCCCAAAAGAAATTTAAAATGAAATCTAAAAGAAAGAAGATATAGAACTTTGGAACTAAGAGCCGACTGGAAACAATACTTAACAGAAGGAAGGAGGAAATTACACAAAAATTTATAAGCTTCTAAAATCTAATTCCTCACTAACTTATATTTGCCCTACTATGATACTTACAATAATCAGAATTGCTAATGAAAAGGCAGCCAGAGTCCTGGTGGCTTTAGAAAAGACGTGCTTCATATACTCACAGACTTTGTTCCTGTCATTAATGACATGGCCCATATGAATCCACCTTGACGAGTACCTTCAGATACTTCTCAAACATAAAGATATGTGTTAAATATAAATGCTTATAAAAGTATACTTAGGAACTCAGCTCCAATTAAGAAAATCTATTCACTCTATTGACTACAGAATCGATCTCAGCTGGGAGGAATATACTTGACTATAGAACAATGTGATCATAACTAGTTTACAATCACATTTAACTTCTCTTTATTAATAGCATCATCTTATTAGTGTTGTATTATCAGCTAAAAATCATCATAGAAGTAACTTAAACAGAAGGAAGGAAATTATTCTAAATAGCAGGTCTTATTTTCATTGAAAAGCCTTAGTAAATCTTAAGAATTTGATTTGTATTACAGACCACACATCTTATTTTGCATGCTCTCATAACATGATTGCCAATAATTTCGATGAGAATTTTGGTTGTTTCCTTTGCTAACCTAAATATGATTTTTAATAAGAATTCATATGAAAACAAATCTCATCACAGTCTAATATTTAGTGCTCTGTTTATTATCAGAGTCAACTCTTAATGACAATGAAGCATTTTATCTGTTTAGACATTAAAAGTATTCCATGTATTAATATTTTGAGTAGACAACTTCTAAAAGGGTCTTTCTCAATTTCTCATCAAATTTCCTTTCAAACTTAGCTGTTGTGAAGAAATTTTGAGTCCCTTTCTTTCTTTTTCTGGGGTCAGAGTCTGAGGTTTAAAAAAAATGAAAATTCTCTCAGAAAAAAAAAAAAAAAAAGAAGTTAAACTCTCAGTGTCTTGGAATCATTTAAGTGACTGCTAATATGTTGCCTAGGTAACTATAATTTTTTTAAGCAAAGATCAGAAAAATTACTAGTCATTTAGTTCTATTACTGATTTGCTCTCTTGTGTATCTCAAACTTATTCACATAAAATAACTTCCAACTTTTATCTAAATTTTTCCCAAGGAGACACGTTGTCTTTTAATCTCAGCAATTAATATATTCTGCTATCAACACAGACTAGAAAAATCTCTTTATCCAATAAATATCCATTACAGATACCCTACTAATATTTATGTAGCTAATTTGGTATTATCTTTTAAATTAACATGGCTCCCTCTTTGATTCCATGTTTATTATGGAAAATTCTGCTCTCTGACCAAGACTTCACATGTGGGTCTTAGAGACCCAGACAAACTTCTTTGTGGAATCTGAAAATTGAGCTATGTATCTTTTGTAAGATACTCCATTAAGTGGTGAATTTTTAATAAAGAATTAAAAAATCTATTTTAAATTATAATAGTCCTTTCACAGACTTCCATAAACTATATTATTTTGACTTTCAATTCAATATAAATCTTTAACATTTCAAAGGATGACAACCATAATTTAGATATATTTCAGGCTTTTTGAAATATCTTTTGGGTCTATCAACTTCTGGTACTATACCCCATCAGATAAATTGAGCAAAGTGGCTCATATGTGTGCAATTAGACATACATAGTAATAAATAAAAGCCTTAACTTATTTTATTTTACATTTAACTACTAAATATACAATTTAAAAGATCTGCCTACCATTTAAAATGGAGTATCTCTTAAAAACTAAAAATGTAAAAAAAATGTGGACCTTTCATAGATGAGAAGTGTATGCCAATTATTTGGATGTAAAAATACTCTGGTTCTCCTTTCTAATCCCAAAGGAAGTTAGTTATAAAGACTTGCAAATAGCTATGTTAGTGCTAGTAACTCTGAACAGACAGAAATAGTTTACAAAAGTAGTCACACTTTTTTTAAAAACTAAGAAAGCAACATCTATTAGACATTTGCTACCATTTTGCTTCTCTCATTCTATGAATGGAGTTATACCAAGTATAATCACCTTCAGAATTTCAACAACGGTCTAATTTAAATGGCCAATGCCCCACAGTTTGTTTATTGTAGCATTCAATTTACTATTTTTGTCTGTTCTGAGGTCAAGAATAGAAAGTATATCAAGATAACAGAGCACAGCATAATACCTTCAAAATTAGATACACTAGCCTCTTATAAAAACATACTTTCATGAATAACGCCCTATTCTGTTTCTGAATATATTATTAAGTACATGTAGTCTTTTTAATATATACCATATCTTTTTGACAAAAATAAAAACAAAACACCTCAATTCTTAAAAAGCATTACCATTTTGCATAAATACCTGCTACTTCTAACTTAATGGTGTTTCTGTTTTAAATCCTTGAAGATGTAAATTAATTTAAAAGATATAAAACCAATTTGTTTATGTAATATTTCTGCAGACATCCTAACAGTAGTAACTATACTTCAAAGAAAACTGGAAAAAATTCTGCTAAACTGCCTACATCCCATAATGTAAACAGAGCCATTTATGACATTAACCCTCTCATATTAGAGTCCTAGAGAGAAAATAAAAATGTTTTTCTTTTGTTCCCCAAAATGGTGGCTTCTTTTTTTGCAATGCTTTTCAATTTGAGAGAATCTCAATAATAAACCAAAAAATCCCAGGCCTCTACTGTTTTTCACTGTAATTTTATAACTAATCACTTATACATCAGATCTCAACCATGTGAGCTTATCACAAAGCCACCTCATGGCTCCTTGCCAGTGAATGGTTACCTCCTCCTCCTCCAGTCTCTTCAGTGAGTCCCCAGCAAATTTAATATATTGTGTCATGAGGGTGACCAGAGCCGTGTATCGGGTCCTTAGGTCCATGAACTACAAGAAAAAAAAATGATAGAAACATAATCTCCATTTGCCCTAAAGCAAGCACCAAGTAGTAATTAAAACATTAGGCTTTGGGGCAGGGAAGCTCATGACTCTTAGTAACGATAACCACTTAGGAGCAAGATCACTGCAAACCACAGTAATGACTTTCCTCCTCTGAATGTAATCGTGACAGGCCTTTAGTATTCTCTGCAATTCATTCATCTTGAATGAGGACTTTCAAAGAGCTTTTTAAAACTCTTAATAAAATGTATTGTTATAGGTAAAGAGCAGCTACTCGGAATGATGGACTGCTCTGGACTTGGACTGTGATCAAGGTTGTACAACATTTCAAAGGTATTGAATGTCACTAAATTCTACATGTAAAAATGATTAAGATGGTGAATTTTCTACTATGTATATTTCACCATAATACAAATATATAGATGTGAAACTGCTTGAGTGCTGCTTCTCTGATCTGCATGCTCCCTGTCTCTAGACGGTTACCACCTCCTGAATGACGAGATCTGCTGAGCTCTGCATTCTCCGTCGTTTCACTGGAGACTTTTGCTGTGAATCCACCATAGCCCGGTAGGTCATCGTTTGTAATTCGTAGTCCTGCATGAAGAAATCAGTAAGACTGATCTTGGCAAAGCACTAACGCTTCATTCTAGAGTGATCTTTGACGCAGAGAAAGGGAATCCAGTTTCACTGAATGACTTTAAATAAAAATATTGCAAAAACACATTTTCAGGAATCAATCCAATCCTGAGATGTTTCCAAGGTGGTAATAAAAATCAGAAACATGTAGGGTGGTCAGGAAAGTTCCTAAGTCCTTTTAGGAGCTCATGGACACATCTAGGAGCAGCGTGCCAGTTATTTTCAGTCTCCCCTTCTTCTAGATGAAAAATGGGACTGCAGATCCAAATGGCCAGAGCCGAGATGTGGCAGGCGACTCAGAGCACATGGGAACCATCCCTAAGGGAGATGTTCTTCCATGGAATATCACAGCAATATTTGCATGGATACTCCAGCAATATTTCTAGGGACACTCCATCAATACTTCCATGGAATACGGCACCAATACTCACATGGAACCCTAACCCAGACTAATGGTGGGTGTTCTAGCAATACTTGAAGGGGTAAGGGAAGGAAGGGGTAAGCGAAGCAGAAAGAGGGAGATGATAGAGCTGCATTTTCTCCTGGAGTACATGGGGGTGTGGGCAAGCTGTGCGTGTGTGTGACACGGAGAGAGAAGTCAAGAACCAGGGGTTGTCACATGACTCAGGTTTCCATGAAGAATTAACAGGTAAGTAACAGTGAATATTCTGTTTTACTTTTCAACACAGACTGAACGACCCATGAAGGCTTCAAAAGAGCACTGTGGAAACACTCCCCTGAACACCTGAACGTGAAATCTGATGCAAGGAACTGGTCTTCTCACCTTCACCGCAGTGGAGTACTGTTCTGCGTACTTCTGACACTCGTCCATTTTGCTCTGTTTCATTTCTATTTCAGAAACCAGCATCTATAAATGCACACAGGTTAGCAGAAAAGCAACAAGGAATTCTATGCTGTCCAACAACTTGAGATCTCAGGCACTAAGAAATACCTACATCACTTAAGACTACAGCTCTCTACTCTACTTTACTTTTAAGCACAGCCTTTATTAATAAATTAATTTATCTGGTTGCACCACTTGGCTTGTGGGATCTTAGTTTCCACACCAGGGACTGAACCCATGTCCTTGGCAATGAAAACAGAGATGTCTAACTACTGCACTGCCAGGGAATTCCCTCTACCCCACTGCACTTAATGTCATCTGCGTTATGGGTGAAGTTCAAACATTCAAGTTCAAGCCACTACGTGACACCCCCTCATGGGGCTTCCAAAGCAGAAACTACTAAACTCTGTGGGAATTATCCACAAGTAGGTCTGAAACCCTTTGCTCCTTAATCCCAATCTTGACGTAAAGAGAGCTAGAAATTACTGGCCCCTCAAGATGGAACAAAAATCTCAAAGCATTTAACTCTGTCAAATATGGCTGTTTAATTTTCTACAACTAATCATTTTTTTAAATGTAGGGTCCTACTCTAACCTCAGTGATCATTAGACACTCGAACTGTCCCAACATGAAACTTTCTTATTCCTTATGGTTTCAAAATTGACTTCCAATAAATCAAAGAAGCAATGTATATAGTTCTGAGAGCAAATTTCTAACATTTATGATTTATTCCTGTCTTCCTTGAAATAGCTGCTGACCTACTGTCTTAACAAGAGAAAGGAAGGTCAAGGTCATGAGTGACTAAATGCAGACACAACTGTGAGGAGCTATGCTTGCACACCTTCTGTTGATTCAACTGTGTTGCCAGAGTTTTACTATTTTCAGGCTGATTTTCTTGAATCTTCCTCTGAGTAGTTTCAACTTGCTGGATCCAATCATCCAGCAGGTGATATGTATCTCTGTAGTATTTCAGTGACTTGCCAATGCCTTCCAAGTCCCGTAACCTAAGAGAATGACAACAGAATAGCCAGTTTTCAAGAGCAACCAATAGCGAGTTGGAACATGTAGAAAAGAAGGGAGGGACAAACTAACTGTCCTAAGTGCAACCACAGGGGAGTGTCCAGAATTCAAGGCTGAAGCACCCGAGGCCAATTTCCAAGGGGCTCCTGCACTACTGTGAGTTGAATACAAATTACTTTTCTCCAGGACTTGTGCAGTTTATTAGTACTGATTGTTCTAGGGCCAAATCCAAGAGACTAAAGCTAAAAAGCAAGAAAACTGGAAACTTAACTACAGTAATCATCAATCAGCAAGTCTTGAAGACCCAAAGCTTATAGCAATGACAGTTTCACTTCTGAAATCATGACCTGGTGGCAATGAATGGTTCAACATGAACTCAGAGGATAGGTTTCAGGAGCTGTAATTGAACACCCAGTTTCTATGACTATAAAACCACTACATTAAACCTACAGATCATGTATTTTAGAGATTAGCTACTATGTATTTAAAAATAACATATTTGTCACACCTGGCACTATATTATAAAAGCATTTTAGCTATATTAATAAAAACATAAAAAATAAATGAGAAAGAACACTATTCCATTTCGTCCCCAAAACTATCCCATTTCCTTTCACTTCTTAATTTCAGTCACTGGGCAAATGATCTTGACTTTCTTTTATCTTTGGCTAAAATGAACATCAGGCCATTTCAGTTTCTTTTACCCTTCTTGCCTACTACAGATACTGCATCCCACCCTAGGAAATGCATGATTCACACTCCTATTACTAAGTCATGATTACTTGGATATTATCAGTTTGCAATAACTAGAGAACTGCATTGTTTTTTCCTTCAGAAAATTCAAGTAGATTAACGCTACAAATACCAGACTACATCAATAATTATAATAATACAAAGCCTAAACGTACTCATTTGGAAGTTAAGTATCTTGCTCAAGGCCATCCTATAAAAAAGAAATGTAATTAGACCCAGCTCTTGCAATTAACACAAGTAACTGTTCTATGGAAAGAATTACATATGGAGGTAAAAAGCCTAATACATTTAGACTTTACCCAGAATATAGAGATTAAATCTAGGCTAAAACTGAATGATAAGGCTACTAACCTATTGTCAATCTGAACATGAACATTCTGCCATCTCTCAACCAACTGATCTGCTTTTTCTTTGTGCCAGTCAAAGTCAAGGTCACGCTCTTTGTAGGTTTTAAACATCTCATCACTGATGGTCTTTGCTCTCTGCAGCTCATCCTCCAGCTCATGGAAGACCTCTCTCTTTTCATCCACTTCAGATCTCCATTGCTAAAATGGAACAATTTACAAAGTTATAAAAATGGGTAAGGTGCTCACCAGGTAAACACTTCATTTGCCTAATTTTACAACTCATTTACAAATGACAGACATAAAATCAGACAATAGAAAGAATATATTTCATATACAAAATATTACATTAGGTTGAACCTTATAAAATTGTCATATTTGGTTGTACTTTGACCAAAAAAAATAAAAATATTATATATAAAGTTCAGCCTAATAGATTTTGCACATCAATAAAACATATTCCATAAGTAAGTCTGCCAACTCAATAAGTCTTTTTCATTGTTTATTTTTTACATATCTACTGATCCCATTGTTTAAAAATGAACGTGTGCATTAAAAATCACTGAGACAACTTTTCACAACTGTTTTACAATATCTTTACTCAGGGCTTTATAAGTGGAAAGACAGAAACATACAAGTACAACTATCAGCCCTTTTCCTTCTTAGATTAACTAGTCTATTCACCTCTTTAATTTCTTAAAATAACTGCCTCTTTCTGCAAGGGCATCTAATTACAAACAATTTACTTTTAAGTTTCAACTCCTCTTGCTGCCAACGTGAACAGAGTGTAACAATCTACTGTCAAAAAGATAAAAACTTCAAATGAAAAGAACTCACCTCAAACTAAAAATGAATCAACATACTTATTTACAGTAAGTCATAGTATTACAGAAAAAAAGATATGGAATGAATAGAGAGGTATTCAAGTTCATATATTTAATGCTTGATGTCTGAAGACCTGACCTGAGCCAAGTTCTAGAGAAATACTGTTAGAGCACAGTCTTAAAAAACAGCCAGCAGTGAGACGCATACCTTTAAAGTACTTATTAGATTCTCAATGTTATTCTTGTCAGCTGTAACTGCTTCCTCTTCACACAATTTAGTTTCATAGAGTTTTACAAGGGCTTCGGCAGCTTGAGTGTTTTTTAACACCAAGTTGACCGTTTTCAACCTGAAAAAGATAATTAAAGACCCCTTCTGTTACATGTTTCTTTTCCCGCAATACAGGCTTGGCGCACCATGAGGCTGGGTGACACAGTGCTCCTCACACCGGCACAATGACAGTTTATACCACAAGGTTCACATCCCGCTAGGTCAGTCAGGAAGAGAAAGATGCGACATGACAGCACCTGTATGTGAAATCTAAAATACGACAGCAAGGAACATATCTGTGGAACGGAGGCTGACTCAAAGGCACACAGGACAGACCTGTGGAGGCGGAGGGGGGCACCGGGAGATGAGTGGAGTGGGGGGTCTGGGGTCAGTGGATGCAAGCTGTCACTACAGGCTGGATGGACAACAAGGTCCTTTTGTACAGCACAGGGCACTGTATTCAATACCCTGTAATAAACTATAATGGAAAAGGATACAGAAAATCTATCTACATATAACAACCATTTTGCTGTATAGCAGAAATTAACACAACCTTATAAATCAACCATATTTCAATAAAAATTTTTTAAAAAGATTAACATCCCACTATCTATCTAGTAGAATCCACACCATGCCCCCAAGTTGTCCAGCAGAAGATTCCAACAGAAGAGGGGCTTCTTTCAAACCTAGTTTAGACCAAGACTGGAAGGTAAGTTCAATAGACCGTAACAGCTGAGCTACCAAAACCACAGGGAACATGTGGGAAGATTATTAATGCTTTTGTCTCTGAAGCTCATTTCCTTTCAGCATGAAGAAGCATTATAAATCTATAGAAATATTTAGCGTATTTGTTACTAAGAAAAAAAATTTGAGGGATTTCGCTGGTGGTACAGGGGGTAAGAACAGACCTGCCATTGCAGGGGATATGGGCTTGATCCCTGGTCCAGGAAGACGTGGAGCCACTAAGCCCCTGAGCCACAACTACTGATGCCCACGCGCCTAGAATCTGTGCTCCCCAACAAGAGAAGCTACGGCAGCGAGAAACCCACACACCACAACAAAGAGTAGCCTCCACTGGTTGAACCAGAGAAAGCCCACATGCAAAAAGCAAATCCAGGCTTGCACGCAAAGTCGCTTCCGTCGTGTCTGACTCTTTACGACCCGATGGACAGTAGCCAATCAGGCTCCTCCGTCCATGGGATTCTCCAGGCAAGAACACTGGAGTGGGCTGCTATGCCCTCCTCCAGGGAATCGGCCCAACTCAGGAATCGAACCCACATCTCTTATATCTCCTGCATTGGCAGGAGAGTTCTTTACCGCTAGCACCAACTGGCGCAGCTAAAAATAAAAATAAATGAAGAGAAGAAAATAATTTTTTATATTCTTAAAAATTAACATTTTTAGCTAAACAGCATCTGTATATAAATGGCAGCTGTATGAAGTCAGTTTAGATGATTTTTATCAAGGCAGTGGTTCCATACTTCTCTATGTAGGTGGATGACATGGAATAGACGTGGTTCATGCTCTGGACAACCACGCTGAGCTCAGACCGCAAGGCGGGTGTGGAGGCAGAGGCAGGCGCTTGACTGAAAAAGTCTTCACATTTACTTGTGATCGTGGCCAAATCATCTTTAAGTCGCTCCAGTTCTTTCTTTAGTTTCTACAAGACAAAGAACAAACAAAATAAGGATTAGATAGGCCCTCTTTCTTTAAACACTTTGAAAACACACATTTCCCATTATTACTCTTGAGGTAATAATGGGAAATATATTCTTTTTTTAAATTGCAGCATAGTTGATTTACAACGTCATGCTCATTTATGCCGTACATCAAAGTGACTTGGTCACACACATATATATACCCTTTTTTCATATTCTTTTCCATTATGGTTCATCACAGGATGTTGAAGACAGTTCCTGTGCTGTACAGCAGGCCCCTGCTGTATCCACTGTATACAACCTACAGTCTGCGTTTGCTAATCCAGAACTCCTACTCCATCCCCCGCCGGGCAACCACAAGTCCATTCTCTGTGTCTGAGTCTGAGTCTGTTTCCTAGATAAGCTCATTTGTGTCCTATTTTGGATTCCACACATAAGCAACAGCATATGGTGTCTGCCTTTCTCTTTCTGACTTACTTTACCTTGTATGACCATCTCTAGCTGCAAAACATTTATGTATTTTTTTCTTTACCAAAGAAACGAAGCCGAGGCAGTCCACTTTTACCACCAGTCACTCCCTCACCGCACAGCCCTCGGGCCCAAACACCTAGCTGAGGGCTTGTGCGTCACCAAGTGCCCCATGGAGAGGCCCTGCAGCCTCCATGTCAACGGTGAGGACACAGTGCTCCGCGTTCACCCGGTGAGAGGCAGAGCTGAACCACGGACCCTCGTCTGCCATCGGCTGTGAGCGCAGTCAGAGCTCACAAGGTGGCCCTGGCAGAGAGTGCCTGAGAGGTCGCAGGGTCAGCGGTGAAGGTCGCCGAGACCCCATCTGTGCTGACCTCGGCCCACGCGCTCACAGCCTCACCTCCTGCTCCGAGATCCTGAACACGCTCTCATGCAGGTCGTCTCTCTCCAGCGGGGTGCGGATCTGTCTGATGAGACGGTCCTCACAGCTCTCCAGCCGAAGCCTGAGGTTTCGAACTTCAGAGATGTAGAGATTGTAAGCCGATTCCTCTTGCTCCTCTGTGAGAGTAAACATAATGTTTACAGAATACCTCATTTTCTGTCGTTTGGATGTTCTTGTTCATGATTTAATAAAGCAATTTTACCATTACTGAGACATAGCTAGTCAGACTAATGTTACCAGTTATCACCAGAAACCCACACCAAGGATATAAACCTTGAAACTGTGGACCTTACAATTTACAAAGAGTTATTAATACAACTTCCCTAATGCCACTTAAAGTACCAACATTTGACTTAAGATGTCTGAGGAAAGTAATACTTGGATTGTTTTCACAAAAATGTGAAATATATTAGTAGCAGCTTAGTTATAAGAATAATGTTTAAAAAAATTAGAGTATTACTACTAAAGTTTTTTTGGTTTCTAAGTTTTATGGATGTCAAAGAATTTGGAATAAAATTTATATTTAACAAACATTAACAAGACAAAATCTTTTCCTTCAACCCCTATATAAAATCCAGGTTTGGTGATAGGAAACCTCTGCCCTTTGCTTTCAATTTTGCTGTGAATCTCAAACTTCTCTTAAAAAAAATATTCTTTAAAAAATCC
This sequence comes from Oreotragus oreotragus, assembly GCA_006410675.1. Taxonomy (NCBI): domain Eukaryota; kingdom Metazoa; phylum Chordata; class Mammalia; order Artiodactyla; family Bovidae; genus Oreotragus; species Oreotragus oreotragus. The sequence goes on from SJYX01007518.1 coordinate 436,038, forward strand.
AAGTTTTGACATATGAAAAAGTAATTGAAACTTGTCTGAAACTAAAATATCATTCTGAACATTACACTGCAAACTCGTGAAAATGGTTAAAAGTAGATGCATTAAGAATTCAGTTCGTGTAAAAAATAAATAAATAAATAAATACAAAAAAATAAAAATTAAAAAAAAAATTAAAAAAATAAAAATTAAAATTAAAAAAAAATTAAAAAAAAAAAAAGAATTCACTGTCATGCAACTTGGTTGGCAGCTTTTTACTACTTAATCATTTCGGAAAAAATGAATTCTTTCTTGAATCTTCCTACCTCAAACATCCATCTAATGCTTCAGTAACTGTCTCCACCTATTACAGGTTGAGTGATATAAGACACCTAAGACTGACAGTCCCAATTATAACAGAAAACAGCCTGGACTAAACACCCAGGGGGAAAAAAGGCAGGGATCCCCATTTACCTCTTTCTGCAGATTTAAGAAGTTCTTGATAATACTGCTTGCACACATTAACTTCCTTCTCCAGTTGTGTTATATCTGAGCCTGAAAATATTTGGGATTCCTGGCTATCTTCAAGAAAATCTTCAAAACGGGATTGCAGATTACTCAGAACTTGCTGATGTTCACCAGGCAACATGGTCTTTATCTAAAGAAGACCAATGATCCATTAGAGTAATAAAGGTGAAGTTTCAATAGGACTGATCTCAAGTGGGTCTCATGGGACATGAGTTTATATTAAATAGTCATAAATAGAAAATCATTGGAAATTAATTTTTTCTTCATTCACAACTTTAGGTTTTAAAAGACAAGGGAAAACAAGACTACAGAACTTCATAAATGAATCAAACTACGCCCATGTCTATATGCCCAAACACTATATACTATGTCTCCCAATGAAAATGGAAATCCTGAATGAAGTATGGGACTTCCAGATCCCCAATTCTTAGAAAGTACCTCATAGAAAACAGGCATGTAACAGATATTCAGTGAATAAATGACTTTTATCACAGATCTGCTGGACCTCATACTACTCAAGGGAAAATACAAAGGCCACTCCTCACGACAAGAGCCTGCATCTTGGGACAGGCTGGGTGCACGTGCAGATCTGCACTTACTGAAGCCACATTGCTTGCTCGGATTCTGTCGATCTCATTGATGAGATAGTGCCAGGAGACCACACTCCTCATGTTTATGTGAGACTCGTGCCAAAGGGTCAGGACATTCTGATACTGCTGCTCAATTCTGAAACAGGTGGAAGAAAACTCAGATTCAGCCCTTCCACTCCCCACCAACACATGCGACGGTTTCTTTCTGGGTTTGAGACATAGCCCAGGTTTACTAGCTCTAGGTCCTTCTGATCCAGTGCTGTCATTGTTCACTCGCTAAGTCTGATCTGACTCTTTGCAGCCTCATGGACTGCAGCATACCAGGCTGTCCTGTCCTTCACTGTCTCTGGGAGTTTGCTCCAACTCATATTCTATTAGCCTTGCCAAAGCATTGACTGTTTCTTTAACCTTCAGAGACCCCCGAAGCCAGCCCTACCTCTGGAGCTAATGCACACAAACCTGTTTGCAAAGTCAACCGCCTCTTTGTTTGGAGGAGGGACGGTGAAGCACACAGAAGGGACCATGGCCTCATTCCCAGTGGGGCTGATGACCTTCCACTTGGCACGATGAGAGTTGTTCGCCAAAACGCATTCATCGTCTTTGAAAATGGTTATCTGGTTTTAAAAGAAGAACAGAACGATCAGATGTGGTCACTGTGGTATCCGTCTCTTTCCACACCCAATCTTGGGTATTTTTTTTTTTTTTTTTTTGTCTTTTTAAAGTGGAAAACATTGCCACTAGTGAGCGATATGACCTTGTTTTGTAAATATATGAATAATGCCAGAGACAGGTCTATTTCGAGGAGTTAAAGTACCTCAATTTGTCTGTAGTCACAGATGGCTTTGATCGGAAGAGAAGTTTTGAGTGGACAGTCAGGATTTCTGGGCTTCAACTGAACTATTGCTTTTGCTCTCCCCATCAGGCTCGCCACTGTACTTTTATACTGCAGAAGCTCTTCTTTCTCTTCCTGAGGAATACATCAGAAGGGTTTCAGAAGCAAACAGCTTGTACTCTCTGTTCTTTTAGGGCTGTGCACAAATGCAGCTTCCCCAGGAGAGTCTTCCGTCTGAACCGTCAGCCCCTCACCACCCGCTCTCCCCGTGTTGTCTGGTTGCTTTCTTTCCTCCTTCACATTTTCCACTATCTAACATATATTGTACTGTACTAATTTATCATGTTTCTTGCATCCCACCCCTGGCAGGGTTTTTGTCTGCTGTGTTCAGTCCCAGCACTAAAAACAGTGTCTAGGATGTGGAAATACTGACAAGTCTTTATGCAATAAATGACTAAACACACATACTCACACACAAAACACTGTGAGAGCATTTTAAAATACTAAGGCAATCACATCAAACAATACTCCTGCTGTGCTGCCAAAAAGAGAAAAAATGTTAAGACTGAATGTTTCAATGCTTGAGTGAGGCGGAACACCAAGAGTACCAATAAAATGCGAAGCTCCACACACAGAAATACAGCAAGGCATGCATCTAGCCCCACTGTGCATCACTGATGAAGCCCGGGGGGTCTTCCTGCTCATACCATTGACTCCTGAACAAGGTCCTCCAGTTTGTGGATGCTGCTGGACCTGTCACAGCTGTACTTCCGCTGGATGGCATCTTTTAGATTCCTCAAGTAATCTGTGGCCTCTTTGGCATCATTGAAAAACTAGCAAAAGAAGAAAACTAGCAGTTAAAATATATGAAATGTCAGCAAAGCCCCCAGCTGTCAGGTTTTGTGTGCCCCTCCTACATGGGAACAGAAGGAGACCTCAAGACTTCCTTCTCCAGAGCCCTTCCCTTAACCAAACACCAACTCTTGAACTTGGATGATGATGAGTGAATGCTAAGTGTCCAAAGTTTATGTCTCCAGAGAACAAATCTGTGGTTGCCCAGGGGGAGGAGAGGTGGGAGAAGGAAGGACTAGGACTCTGGGGTTAGCAGATGAAAACTATCCTACACAGGGTGGATAAACACCAAGGTCCTACTGGTATTAGCAGAGGGAACTCTATTCAGTATCCTGTGATAAACCACCATGGAAAAGAATATGAAAAATAATACATCTATATAACAAAGTTTGTGTCTATATTGTGGTCGTGGTCCTGTATTACTCTGATTGAACATCTATTTCACTTTAGAACATCTTCAAACACTTAAACAGTTGTTAAATGAAAGTGAAAGTCACTCGGTCATGTCTGACTCTTTGCGACCCCATGATCTATAGCCTGGCAGGCTCTTCTATCCATGGAATTCTCCAGGCTAGAATACTGAAGTGGGTAGCCTTTCCCTTCTCCAAGAGATCTTCCCAACACAAGGACTGAACCTAAGTCTCCTACATTGCAGGCAGGATTCTTTACCATATGAGCCAGGGAAGCCCAAGAAAACTGGAGTGGGTTGCCTGTCCCTTCTCCAGCGGATCTTCCTGATCCAGGAGTCGAACCAGAGTCTCCTGCATTGCAGGTGGACTCTTTACCAGCTGGGCTACCGGGGAAGCCCAAACAGTTGTTAGGCGGGGGTGAAACTGCAAGAATATTTTTAAACTTCTGAAGAACAGAAAAAAAGCTCCCCCTAGTAAAACTGTTCCTCAAAAAGAGAAGCATGGACAAAGTGAAGATTTTCTGACATTTTAAGTGGTTTTTAAAGTATTTCTTTTGACTAAAATGCTTCCATTTATCCTAAAGGACATACACATAACCCTCCTATCCTACAATGAAGACATGTTGGTTTCTTCCCCCCCAATCAGACATACATGCATCCCAGCATTACACCATGGAAACGGTTCCTGTAACTCAGCTGAAACTGCAGTACCACCCGCCGACACGATGACTGTTCCATACCTCGAAATAAGCACCGTTCTCCTTCACGTGCTGCTCCACACACTGGCAGAGCTGCAGGATCCAGCTCCACTGCGTCTGCATTGCCGCGCGGTAGGCCTGCCAGAGAAAACACAGTCACTGCTGCCATCTGCACAGCAAGACGTACCCAGGCTTCTCAGGGTTAAAAGACGACGGTCTACACAGGTGATGAGATGCCTTTAACAGAGACTTGAGAATCAGGGACGTGAAATGTCCCACTAAGCTAAATATCCCCACTTCCACAAAGCCAGTCCTAAAAGTTTAAACATACATTTTTCTTTTTTTAATATTTTTAATATAAATTTATTTATTTATTTATTTTTCTTGGAGGCTAATCACTTTACAATATTGTATTGGTTTTGCCATACACTGACATGAATCTGTCACGAGTGTACATGTGTTCCCCATCCTGGGGCCCCCTCCCACTTCCCTCCCCATCCCATCCCTCTGGGTCATCCCAGCACAATAGCCCTGAGTACCCTGTCTCATGCATCGAACCTGGACTGGCGATTTGTTTCACATATGATAATCTACATGTTTCAATGCCATTTTCCCAAATTATCCCACCCTTGCTCTCTCCCACGGAGTCCAAAAGACTGTTCTATACATCTGTGTCTCTTTTGCTGTCTTGCATACATTTTTCAATCAGTCCAATTTCTTTCAAATTTTCAGTTTGTTGACTCGTTTATCTTGTCACATATATGAAAAATGCTAACTCTTGGGCTCTTTTTCCAGGCAGACTTCTTTAACGCTTGAGATGGATGCAAGCTATCCAACACTTTTCTGTGTGGAATCCTCAGATACACCTCCTTCACTCCATTTTCCTCTGTCTGTTTTCTGAATTTTTGTATAATTGGATAATAAAATCCCCCTTCTGACACCAAAGTACATGGTGTGTAGTTTTTTTCCTGGTCTTTGCTTCCAAAACTAGTCTTGAAGCTCTTGGCAGGAGTAGGGCTGATCTGTTTTATCGGGACTGTTTGGGAAGGGTGAAGGTTATGCAATCAGTGTAATTATGGGATCATATCAGAGATAATACTAGGAAGTTTTATTTCAAATGTTTTTTACTTGAATCTTTATTCAGTACAAGGTGCCTCTTTCATGAGAGCAAAAATACTGTAGGAAAGGCACCCTTTCCTATTTAAGGTGCAGTTCCCTGGCTTCCAGAAGAGGGCAGCCTAGCTGCTCTAACAACTGTCTTATGTAAGATGGTCCCTCCTGGAGAAACAGGCCGCAGAGCTCGGTGCAGGCAGCTTTGTGGATGGAACGTATAAGGCAACCGTGGAAATCTGGCAACGCTTTCTGATCACGTTACGTGCTCCCTCCAATTAAGCTATTTAGAGTAAATTGGCTATAAAGTACACATTGTGCATTGTTAGATTATTAGCTCCTTTTCCTCATAAAATACAAAACAGTGTTGATAATTAACTACTACCCATCGCCTACAATACCTTAGATGGGCCTGAAGAACCATAAAGATGACTAAGGCTTAATTTTATTCTTCCACAGCCTCTTAATTAGACTAACAGCTCACATCCACTTCATCCATTCCCATCAAAAGTCTCAACCTACAATCGCACTTCCTAGCAGCTGTCACTTCTCTCCTTTAAGGCATACCCTACTTTTAGTCGACCATAGTATAAAAGTATTTCCAGACCCGTCATGATTCTAACCTCCTTTCCCTAGTGCTCCCCCCGACCCCGCCTACCCCACCCTTCTAGGTCCTTACCATTTCTATGTGGCATTTCCTGGGGGTGAAACCCACAATTTTACATTAAAGAAGGGCAACTGTAACATTCCCCAGACCTCCAGATGAGGTCTAGAATTTTATGACTCTTTTGTGTCATGACAAATTATTTTAGGGAACAAGGATTCTCAGGTCCCTTTCCTCAACCACACATCCCATTGTAAGCACAGTTTCATTTTTCTTCCTCTGGAAATATACAACTGTTCACATTTGATACTTCTCCCCCTCTTACATAACCTCCATCACATTTAGAAAGTCACTAACTCTAGCATATATCAGGCCTAAAAATTAAACACCCGCCACCCCACCTGCACCTGTCGGGCAGCCTGATAAACTCCAGGTCAGCCCTCCCCTTCTGGGTCTGAAATGTATGTTACACCCTGAGGACATCCCTCTCAGAGCCAGATCATGGACAGGATTAGTAAATGAAATAATAATAACTAGGACTTCTTGAGAACCTACTATGTATCAAGAACTGAACTAAGCAGTAACAGTACACTTTTCTCCTCCTCACACAACTCTATGGTTAGGGACAACTTTCCCCATTTTAGGTAAGTGAATGGGACCCAGCAAGGTTACAACCTCGTGCAACACCACGTGGTCAGGAAGAAACTAACTTCAAAGTCGGACAAGCCAAGGTCCTTCAGAGTTACTGTCCTGCATCTCTTTGGCCACAGGAGTTGACACAAATGGGTGACACACCTCACGCAGAACTGAGGTGTAATCTGTGTAGTTTTTCTGCATAAGAGAACATCAGTATGATTTGTCGGAAGTGTTATTTTTGAGCCAGGTTGTAGTAAAAGCTTGACCGTTTGCATTTTTCTATTTATCCACAAACAATAAAAGAATCTGAAAGGTAATATTCAAATATCCATATTACACTTTCTGACTCACCTCAATGGTTAACCGGGCTGGGTGATTTTCCAGAAGCAGCTGCTCCGCTATCTCTTGCACTGACTTAATAGTTTCTTCCTTTTGATCGAGTTCTCTCATCAATTCCTAATTGAAATAAATATGTTAGGAAATGATAAAGCCTGAGAGGCACGTGTAACATTCAGCCACAGAAGCTGCACTCACAGCGTGGTAGTCTCTCTTCCGGGCTATGTTCGTGTTTCTTTCACTCCAGTCGTAAGCAACTTCCTCCTCTTCTTTTTCATTCAACCAAATAAGTTCATTCGTTGCACGACTTACAAAATTGTGGAGTGTGTCAAGGTGCCGCTCCTGATTCCTGGATGTATTCTTTATAAGGAGAATCATGGTAAGAATCATGTCTTTGCCATATAAAGGGAAGGGAAAGTTAAAAAAAACTTACCAAGAGTTTTGCATACTGATTCTCTAATCTGTGTAATTTTTCGGCATACGTTAGTTTAAGAGGTGCTGTCATCTGGATCTATAACGTGGGATAAAAAGACAGCAGGTTAGGAATCTTGAGAAATTCTGGTTCACTGGCAATGTATCTTTTATCCTGTGACAATAGGGTCTTAACAGAAAGAGCAAAGCAGAAGCTGGGATGAAATATATATGTACTTTAAATTCACATACCTCACTGATCTTAGCTTCCTTAAGGCTAGATTCAAATTCTTCAATAGCTCGGTGGACATTTTTATGATTTTCTAAATGGCTTTCAACACTTGGCAAATCTGATCCCCATTCAGTGCGGTCCAGCTGCACCTTTAAAATAGGAAGATATGAGGTTTAAAAAAAAAACAAAAAAAAAAACTGGTAGCAATAAGGCCTGAAACTCAGGTAAAAGTGAATATTTTTACCTGCATCTCATCCACCCAATTCAAAAGGTCCTGAACAAATTTCATGTTGATTTCCTCTTCTGTTAAATTCTGGTCCAGCAGAGACGACTTGAGAAGGGGCTTTCGGATCTGCATCAGCTTCAGAGTCTGCCGGGAACTTGTCTCCCCTCCTGAGCCGAAATTTGGAACTAACCCTGATGGGAAGCCAGGCGTATAGGCAGGAGTGACAGACGGGGTCAAGCGGGAAGTCAGCCCTGACGACAGGCCCGAGGTCACGCTAGACGGGGTCAGGGAAGGTGTGAGACCCTGCGTCAGCCCTGAGTTCATGCTGGGGTTTAAGGTCTGTGCAAATCCTGAGTTTAAACTCTGAGAGATTCCTGATATCATGAGCTTCGTCTGCTCCGTCGTGAGCACGCGGCCTTTGCTGTACACCGAGGAACATTCATTCCGCAAGGCCATGATGTCATCGCGCAGCTTTGCAACCCTGAAAAGAAAATCAAAATGCGTAAGCTATAATGCTGGAGGTATTTTTCACAAAGGCTGACCCCTAAAACTAGGGACTCTAATTACCAAAATGATCAATATTGGTTCATCAGCCGTAACAAAAGCATCACACTAGTGCGAGATGTTAATAACAGGGCAAGAGGCTCTGAAGGGGTGTTATGGGAACTCTAGACTGTCCACTCAAATTTTTATAAACCTAAGTTGCTCAAATAAATAAAGTCTATTTTAAAATGTCATTATAGTCACACTGATAAAAATTTACATCACAGTTTTTTCACTCAATGTTGTACTGTAAGTATTCTATATTATCATATGATCTTTACAACTGTAATTTATACTGAACGCAATTACAACACTATCACAGTATATGCTCATTCTATTATTTGACACACAGGATTCCAAATTTTTGGCATGGACACTTTTTCCCCTATATTTATTTAGATATTTTCTATATTTAGAATTACTATAGATTTATAAAAGCAGAATTACTCATTTGAAGCATCATTCATAGTTTTTGCCTTATATATATATATATCTTACATGTTTAGATATTTATATAATATATATTATATACAACCAGAAATGTTCCATTCCTATTCCCCAAATCCACTTCTCAGAAACACAAATTTTTATATACATATTTCCCAGTATGGATATTATATATACATAGATCCCTATATTTTGTTATGAGTATTTTGATAACATAAACACAAAACTGCTAAGTTGACTTAAAAGACAATCTTCTCATTATTGTCCCTTTTTCAAATATCACATGTGAATATTTCAACTGTAGGTTAGTTATTACAGTGTTAAATCCTACATGTATCATAGAATTTTTTTCTATTATTTATCTTTGAAGAACAAAACTTAACACACCGAAATATGACACAATTAATGTGACACATGTTGTCAACAAAAAAGAGCTTAGGAAATATTTCATGAGATCGCCACACTCTACATTCTTAATGAGGGGCCGCGAAACAGCCGCAGAGGAGGACAAGGCTGACTGAGAAGCACCCTTACCTCTGTACCAGCTGGTCTGCCTGGTAGTACTTTCCATCAATAAGAATCTGTACATCAATTACATGCTGGCGTAAAAGGTTCTCGCATTCGAGGATATACCCAGCAATCTCTGCTTCATTCTGAAACTGCAGCCCGGATTCCAATCTTTTAGAATCCTGTATTTTAAAACAATTCAATATTACTTCTACATTAATTAATTAAGCAAGTTTCAAATCTAGCCTCAGGGACTTCCCTTGGTGGTCCAGCGGTCAGGACTCGGCGTGCCCACTGCAGGGGGCATGCACTGGATCTGTGGTCAGGGAACTAGACCCCGCATGCCCTGAAAGTGAAAGCGTTAGTCGCTCAGTCGTGTCTGACTCTTTGGGACCCCATGGACTGTAGCCCATCAGGCTCCTCCATCCAAGGAATTCTCCAGGCAAGAATACTGGAGCAGGGTGCCATTCCCTTTTCCAGGAGCTCTTCCCAACCCAGGGACCAAACTCATGTCTCCTACACTGCAGGCAGATTCTTTACCGTCTGAGCCACCTGGGAAGCATACAAAATTTTATTTCATCTGAATGTAACAAGATTTTATTTCATCTGAATGTACCGATGCCTCTACAGCAATTCCAGCAGCTCCTGAAATGAACTTACAGACTGGAGAGCATTTCGGGCAAGCAACAGTTTGTCTTCACAGATGACACTGCCCCTCTGAACTCGGTTAGCAATCTGCTGCAACATCTCCAACCTACAAGAAGAAACAAAATAAAATAAAGTCTCTCCTTGCAAAGTCAGAGAACTAGCCACTCCTGAAAAACGCAGCCCACCGAAAGAAAAACCACAACCCCACACCAAGGACTCCATACCTGTGTCCATCAAAGGATTCATTGCCAAAGCTAATACAGGAGTTGATCAGGGTTGGACCACAGTGAACCGAGAGGAAATTCTCATTTGAGTCAAGACTAGTCCGGGTGCTGGTCGTGTTACTAAACACAGAATCACTGCTCCGGTAACTGTAACTACTGCTGTGCATTTTTATCTCCCAAGGATGTTTTTTCTTCCACCATTAAAAGGAGACTAGAAAGTACACAGTCTGCAGAAAGTGCTACTTCTAATGGTAAAAAGAGGCGACTGGCTCTTACAGCTTTTAGTGGCTCCTTAAATATGCCCCAACATGCATATTCAACACGCAGCAAATAATACACTGATAGCTATTCAAAAGAATCCTGCCTAGAGCCATGGGTTTGCTAGCTACGGTCTGCCTTTTTTTTTTTTTTGTAGCCTACACTAAAGCCCTACATGTACGGACAAGGCAAGCTGATGGGGTGTCACTGGACAAGACTTGCCAAATATTTTCACCAAGAGTCATTCACTTGCCACCAACTCAAAAACAACTCTGATGTTTCACCAAAGCCAAAGTACAATCAGGTTACTCTGGCAATACCAATCATCAGCTGAAAGAACACAAACAGCCAATCAGAGCCTCATCCTAGCATTTTGGAAAAACCAGCTCTGTACTGAACAACACAGGGTTAAAAAATCGGTCCAAACACCTACAAACAAACGAATCTGACAAGCAGCAAAGCACCCTTCCTTTTTAACCACCACAGCGTTTGCTGATTAGGTTACATTAACTGGAAAATTGCCCAGGTATCTTTTATCCCCCCAGGAATCGCTCCCAGGAATGTTAGGTCTCTTCTCACTAAACTTACTTTTCATTTTTAAAAGCCAAAGTGCTAAGAAGAGTATCAGTGTGATGCTTGGAGATTTAATTTGTCTGTGCTTGTTTTTCCTTTCTACAGGTTATTACCTGGCCTAAGATCACTGGCTCTTTCTCATTTGCCTTTTACACACTCCCATGCCACAGAGCTATTATTTTGCAATACAGAGTTAATGCCAAAAAACTTGTTGCTTCAAGAAAAATGAAGGCATTGAATCAGCCATGCTAAATATTTTCCTATCCCCAACACTGCAAAGCCAAACTGCTGCTTCCCCAACTAGAGAAGACACTGTCCTTTTTAGAAGGGAATTTGAGAGTGCCATGTCAAATATCAGGGAAGGCAATGGCACCCCACCCCAGTACTCTTGCCTGGAAAATCCAGTGGACAGAGGAGCCTGGTGGGCTACAGTCCATGGGGTCGCTAACAGTCGGACAGACTGAGCGATTTCACTTTCACTTTTCTCTTTCGTGCATTGGAGAAGGAGATGGCAACCCACTCCAGTATTCTTGCCTGGAGAATCCCAGGGACAGAGGAGCTGGTGGGCTGCTGTCTATGGGGTTACACAGAGTCGGACACGACTGAAGTGACTTAGCAGCAGCAGCAGCAGCATGTCAAATATAGTTAGTAAACAGAAAAGCACAAAATAATAATAGCAGCCAGCACCTAACATTTCTGAAGCAATTGTTAGGTGCCAGGAAATATTTTATAGACATACTCAGAACCACCAAATGTGGTTCCGACTATTACCTCCTATTTACAAATGAGGAAACTGAAGTTTAGAGAGGATAGTGAGTCTAAGATTACATGGCATGAACACTGAGCTGATAATTCATCCAGGCTCGACTGGCTCCTAGACCTTGAACTCTTAACCACAGCATTCTTTTATTTACAAAAGTTAAAATCCAGCTGCTGTTCTGACGACTAAAATCAACTCTGCCCCCTTGCTCTGGCACCTTTTCTATCCTTTCGTCAGATTAGAAGCTGAGCATTTCATGTGAACCACCCAGAATCATCTCTCCTCCCTACAAGGTCCATCCTGGGTATTTTGTACTTGTTCTGGTTCAAAAGGATCCATTTATGCAGACATACTACTCTGCTTTAGCAAGCGTGTCATCAATGACGTCATAAAGGCCTGACAAATCAGACCCAGCCTCTGATCTTCAATGCATTAGTTCACACCTCTTCCACGTGGAAGTTAGGAGTGGGTGCAGAGAACATCAGTATATTGAGGGCCTCCGGGTAGCAGAGCCAGTGTCGTGGGCAGTACAAGGGACCACAAACACAGGAATCTGTCTGCATGCTCACTCTGCGGAACTGGCAGTCCTCATTCAAGCAATCGCAGAGAAACGTATAAATTACAACCGAGATGAGTCTACGAAGGACGACCACGTGGAATAGGAGGGTCAACACCGAAACACCTGAACCAGCCTGGGAGACTTCGGGAAGTTTCTGGAGGAAATCATACTGGAGCTGAGATCAGAGGAAGATCAGGACTAAGGAGAGGACGAACCAGATGACCCAGCCACAGGAAAAGACAGTGCCGAGATCTCACAAATGCGGAGGCTGGGAAACAGGCAGGCCAGTGCTCCTGAGAGGTGGCCGGCGTGGCTCGCAGAGAACCAGAAGGCCAGCCTCGGGGACTCGGACCACAAGCCCCACGCAGCACAGCTCAGGCTGGAACAGAAGGACCATCCAACAAACCCCTCCTGAGGACCAAGGCGACCTTCCGGGGCGCCTGGTGAGGCAGGAGAGAAAGGAGGAAGCTGAGGGATGGTTTCGGGCCCACAGGCAGGGCGGGACTGAACCAGCGATCACACGTCCTCCGGGTGCTGCCTCACTGCCCTTCTTTAAATAGAGGTTTCACTGCCCACGGAGAGAGGGCCGTAGCCCAAAACATAGGTAAGCTCACAGTTAACCTATGTTATGTATGGATGAGCTTCTGGTGACTTAAAAGCTGGAGAAATTCTCACGGGTCCTCCTGACTGTTAAATCTGTAACCGCCACATGAGATGCGACTGCATACACCAACCCAGGCCCCCCCCTCCAACATTACTTCCCTGATTCCTTCCTCAAACCTCTTGGAAGAGTTTCCAGATAAAATGGGAGAATCAGAAAGACTTAGCCAACGTCACACAAACAAGCAAATGGAAAAGGCTAATGTTGGTCCAGCCTGGCATGTCTCCAAATCTCAAGCCGTTTCCGTACCACAAGCGGACCCCCTCACTGGACACCCAGGGCAGAGAACGCCCCCAACCTTTCAACTTCGGGACGAAGAGCCTTCTCCCTCTCCAGCATGGCGATGATGAGCTTTCCCCACTCCTTTTCTATGTCATTTGGGTGATAACCTTGAAGGAGTTTGATGCGTCCAAACTCTATCCAAATCTAGAGAAAACAGCACAAAAAGGTGATGTGAAGCAAAGACATTAAAAATCACGCTTCTTAAATCAAGACAGACTTTTAATAAAGATTACATTTGGTACCATATAATATCACTTACAGATGGACTCTAAAAGATGACACAAAAAAGCTTATCTATGAAATGGAATCACAGACACCTAGAGCAAACCTGTGGTTGACAAGGGGAAGGGGTTGGAGAGGGGGAAGAGAAGGCCTGAGTTTGAGATTAGCAGATACAAAGAATATTATATAGAGAATGGACAAACAGCAGGTCCTACTGCACAGCACAGTAAATACATACATAACTGAGTATATAACTGAGGTACCATGCTGAGCAGCAGAAATTGACACACTATAATAAATCAACTACACCAATAAAATTTTTTAAAAGGAGACATTTGCCAATTCAAAAGGAAATTTTTTCTTACCTCTAATAATTTATATAAGCGTTTAATTTTTGATTTTTCTGTCTCCTTTGGTGGAATTTCTGTTTCTTTAAACTGTAAATACTGATTGTAAAGTGCCTAAAATGAAAGGGAAAATAAATGAAGAGCTGAACTTCAAAAATCTGTTTTCATGATCACATAATGTCACGACCTCAAATGCTTTCTATTCTTTCACCTGCCCTGGGTGGCGTGGCACACGTACTCAAGCTATGTCCGACTCTTTGAGACCCCATGGACTGTACTGCCTAGCACCTCTGTCTGTGGAATTCTCCAGGCAAGAATACTGGAGTGGGTTGCCATTTCCTACTCCAGGGGATCTTCCTGACCCAGGGAACAAGCTCGCATCTCTGGCATCTCCTCCATTGGCAGGCAGATTCTTTACCCCTGTCCCACCCGGGAAGCATTCCTTCATAAAATAAGACAATCAAGGATGCCAGTTCTTAGCCAGTTGGTAAATAGGATCTAAGGGACCTGAAGAGGATGTAATTAGGGCTGTGAGCCTGATTCAACATAAGCTGCCCAGGCATCTGGATAATGAAAACCGCAACAGTGCCTGTTAGTTGCTCCATCGTGTCTCACTCTTTGCGACCCCAGGGACTGTAGCCTGTCAGGCTCCTGTGTCCATGGGAATCTCCAGGCCAGAATCCTGGAATGGGTAGCCTTTCCCTTCTCCAGAGGATCTTCCCGACCCAGGGATCGAACCCATGTCTCCACACTGCAGGTGGATTCTTTACCAGCTGAGCCACCAGGGAACCACAACTCTACTAAGGACCTCATCATCCAAAGAAGAAGACACATCCTTTAAAAGATACACTTTGCAAATGCTGTACTTTAGCTTTTACATTTTGGGAAAATCATCTGATGCAATTCTCATAAAACGGGGTGGGAAGCATTCTTCTCTATTTCATGGTCTATCCTTGAAAAACAGAATTCTCATCAGATAGACAGGACTAAAGTTTGCTTTCAATGTCCCATGGCCAAATTAAGCAGATCCTACAGTAAAAAAAGATGCTACTGGGTTCTGCTGGCATTATAAAAGTTTGAGCCATATAATTAAATTACTAACTTACAGATAGTAATTTGAGAGTCTCTTAAATATATGTTTATTATGTTTATTAACAAAGAGCTTCTAAAAATTATGTTGATAAAATAGCTCCACATTTTCTAAGTGTACACTGATTCAGTTCAGTTCAGTTCAGTCGTTCAGTCGTGTCCGACTCCTTGCGACCCCATGAATCGCAGCACGCCAGGCCTCCCTATCCATCACCATCTCCCGGAGTTCACTCAGACTCACGTCCATCGAGTCCGTGATGCCATCCAGCCATCTCATCCTCGGTCATCCCCTTCTCCTCCTGCCCCCAATCCCTCCCAGCATCAGAGTCTTTTCCAATGAGTCAACACTTCGCATGAGGTGGCCAAAGTACTGGAGTTTCAGCTTTAGCATCATTCCTTCCAAAGAAATCCCAGGGTTGACCTCCTTCAGAATGGACTGGTTGGATCTCCTTGCAGACCAAGGGACTCTCAAGAGTCTTCTCCAACACCACAGTTCAAAAGCGTACACTGATTATTTCATCCTAATTCATGCTGCTTTAAAACAAGTCCCTGAAAGTGTTCGAGAAGACACATTTCTCTGAAGGATTCCATTTAATGTTTTGCTGACTAAGAAAATTATTCAGTTGGCCAAAAAGTTCCTTTGAGAAAAACCCAAATAAACTCTTTGGCAAACCCAATATTTGGTATTTCCCCATGATGTATTTTTTCCCTATATCCTGTCTTATCCCAGGCACCAGCAAGTAATCTGTGTAGTCAAATTTCTTCAATAATTTAACCATCTGCACTAATCAGGAGCCAGCATGAATTTACTCAAATGTCTGGACAATGAATCTATTTGAAAATAAGCAGAACTTGAAATTTAAAAGTTGGCTAAACCCGAAGTGCAACATTTTAGGATGTCCATCGGTGAATAACCACAGAATGCCATTCCGTGTTGATGCTGTTCACAGTAGACGTGGTCACAGAAGCGAGAGGAACGCTTTCCTGCCAGGAGCAGTTACCATCCACACTGGGAGACATCACACAAAACCGCTTCAGAAAGACCCGAAGGAGCATCACATGGACACGTGCCAAGGAGCCTGGTGCCAAGGACAAACTCCCCGTGGCAGCATGAGTAAAAGCTGTTCCACAGATGTTGTGTCCAGACGCGTGGATGCAACTGCTCATGTGAACAGGGCCCCTCCTGGATTAGAACCAGTCTTGAAATTCCAATCAGGAAAACAATGTCTACAGTTCAAGGAATTAGACCTTGTTGTTCATATTCACATGAGCCATTTCTCGAAATAAAGTACACTACTCTGCTATGACAAATCCCAAGGTACAAGAAGAGTCAACTTATTTTCGATGTTCATTCAACTACACCATCTTTTAATACCTCTGTGATGTCTCTGACAAAGAGATGGACCCAGTTTCTTAGACAGTAGCATCTCTTCTACTAAATCAAGAACTCATTTACCCCGGGAGTCGGGTACATCCTTTCGAATTCGTGGTGAAACACTGAATGTACGTCTTGTACCACAGAAGCCTCTGAGGCCGTTTCTAACGGGATGTGACCACAGGCACACGCCCGGCCACCCCTGTATTGCACAAGCTTCCCACACAGCTCCTGTCCGGGCCACCTACTAGCTCCAGGTGTCTCCCAGGTTCCAAAAACAACACTGCAGTGTCATTCCCAGAGACCCTCCCATATTAACTCTCAACAATGCAAAGTGAAGGGACTATAAATTTAAGATGTTGTTGCTCTGATGTTTTAAGTATTGGTGTCGACTTCCATTTCCTCTGTATAAAATCGAAGATGGATACATAAATAATTTGCCTGCTGACTGGTACCTTGCCAAGGGTAATTTTTCTTCAGTTTCTGAAATGACAGAACCATTTCAGCATTTTTTTAAAGGGTTAGTAGTAAACTTGACCCTACTTAACTTCTGTAGGGACACAGACCTTGAGTTCTACAGGATTATTAGGAAATGTTCTCTCCGACATAGTGGCCACGTGGTGTCTGATCCACTGGACGAGGTAGTTGACCATATTCTGGTATTCAATCCACTTGACTTCGACATCCTACAAGGAGAAGATGGCAAAGAAGGTCTGTATCTGCAGATGGCAACATTCATGTCTAACACAGTCTGGCCAGGGGTCATTGTGTGGATCTGCGGATCTTTAAGCCCGACAGGACCAGTTCAAGGTTTTCTTCATTCCCTCCCAGTCTCAATTCTGTCTGCTTAAACAGCTCTAAAAACATGCTATCAACAGCTGACCCCTAAGACTCGCCTAAGGAATGCCAACTCTGATCCAAGGATCCAGGCTGACTGAGGCACTGTGTTAAGAAGGCTTCTGAGGCTGCATTGAAATGTAGCAGAAAAAAACACCATGATCAATTTGGAGTGTTTCCCAGGCAGTCAAGAAAGGGAGCAATGGCCTGCGAAAGCCAGGTGAGCTACCTTCTCTGCCAGCCTTTCCAAGTCTACCTGATATCTGAACCTCACAGAACTACGTAATACCCAGGAAACTTGACAGGAATGAAACCTACAGGAAATGTACATGGTGGGAATGATTCAATATTCCTTAAGCAAACTTTTATTTTTAAATGAAGGAGACTGGAAGACTGTCAACTGTTTTCTTCAATTAAGCATTTGAGGAAGTGCTTATGATGTTCAAAGGACTGTGCTAAGCGCTGTAATAAAAATATAATACTTTAAGAGATGACCCCTTTTATCAAAGAGTTTTCTGTCTAGACGAGGAGGCAAGAGAGAGTCATAATATAAACAGTTATGCAAAATGAAAAGCAATACTGAAGAAGTGTTGAAATAACCCAAGCGGGTAGTTTATGCGAGGCATCTAGATAAAAAGTGAGGTGAGCACAGATGCGCCTGGAAAGCATCACCTGAAGGCCTCTTGGGAGAGGCCGTCCCTGGGCGACTGTGCAGTGAGCAGGAACTGCGAGTGGGCGGCGGGAGGGACAGACAGGCGACACGTGGGATGCGGGCACGGACTCTTGAGACAGGAACACCCTGGCCACCACCAACAGCTCACGTGGGGACTGATGCTGGGAAGAACTGGCACACGCAGAGCCGTGGAGGTCAGCACATCTAGACCGCGATGAGCCTTGCAAGCCACATGAAGCCGGGGGAGGTTTCCAAGCTAAAGTGCCAACAGTGTGCAGAGATGATGGTAGAAGAATATCAGGGGAGCCGGCAAGGCCACAAGCAAGCTCACATCCTCATCCCGGTAAAGGGGTGGGACTGAGGAGCTGCGTGCAGGCTGTGGGGAGGAGCATGGAGCGGCCACAGGCAGCTCCAGACTGTCACAGCGGACACTGCAGCGAAGGGTGAGCACGGCAGCAAGTTGCTCGGGGACCAGCCTTCAAGACAGAGCACATGGGAGCCAAGGGGAACAAGTCTAAACCAGAGCACACGGAGGCGACACAAGACACCAGAGAGCTCCCAAGTCTTCAAGATGAAGCAGAATACAGGCAGCAGCTGCAGGAGCGGAGAGGCCAGGGCAAGGGGGTCCCCCAAGAGCACAGCATGTGTGAGGCGGGGGTCCTGTCCTCCAGAGAAGCACAGTGCTCGTTAGCAGGGCCAGCACGACACGCACGGTGAAAATACACTGCAGGCTTCCGGAACCATGGGACTAAACCAAGAGCCCACAGCCGCGGGTCAGAGACCCTGCTCTGCTACAGAGAAGCCCTGTTAGTCTGGCAAAACCCAATCACCCTCCTCTGGGCCTCACCTTCAAATCAGAACACAACACAGGGCGACCTTACTTCCTGGGATCATATAAGCCTATAAACTTGAAAGTGATTTCAGAAGTGAGACAGTCTCTACAGAGAGAAGGATAGCAAACTGGGTGGCTGTTAAACAGTAGCACATTAAAAAAGAAAAAAAAAAAATCTCTCAATTGAGTGGTTCCAGTTTTCATTTACAAAATGACATGCAGCTCTGAATAACCTACTTTACGAAATGAAATGTTTCTGAGTTATACTTGAATTGTAATGGTGGAATGGTACCAGTAAAATACATATAGTATCAATTTATTGAGTAGGCTATTAACTCAAATCCATTAAAAAATATTTGACATTTAAAGACTGTAAACCCATACAACTCCACAACACAAAAACAACTGCATTGGAAAGTGGGCAGAAGCTCTAAATAGACATTTCTCCAAAGAGAACATACACGTGGTCAATAGGCACGTGAAAAGATGCTCACCATCACTAATTATTAGAGAAATGCAAGTCAAAACCATAACGAGGCATCACGTCACACTGATCAGAACAGACATCACTAAAAAGTCAACAAACAATAAATGCTGGAGAGGGTGCAGAGAGAAGGGAACCCTTTTAGACTGTTGCTGGGAATGTTACAGGCACCATGGAGAACAGTATGGAGGCTCTTCAGAAAACTAAAAATGCAATTACCATATGATCCGGCCATGCTACTCCTGGGCATATACCCAGACAGAATTCTAATTCAAAAAGACCCATGCACCTCTATGCTCATAGCAGCACTATTCACAATAGCCACAACATGGAAACAACCTGAATGCTGATCAACAGATGAACGGACAAAGAAAATGCGTACATATATACAAAGGAATACTACTCGGCCATGAAAAAAGATGGAATCATGCCATCTGCAGCCACACGGATGGACCCAGAGACTGTCATACTGAGTGAAGTCAGTCAGACAGAGAAAGAGAAATATTTTATGGCATCCCTTACATGTGGAATCTAAAAAGAAATGATACGGAGGAACTTACAAAACAAAGAAACTCACGAACTTAGAGGACGAACTTATGATTGCTGGCAGGGGAGGATGGGGAAAGGGATAATTAGGGAGTCTACAGGTATAAACTGCTATATTTAAAATGGATAACCAACAAGGACCTACTATATAGCACACGGAACTCTGCCCAATATTATGTGGCAGCCTGGATGGGAAGGGAGTTCGGGGAAGAATGGATCCCGTTGCTGTTCGTGTGAGACTAAAGACAAAAAAAAAATTTTTTTTTAAAGAAGATATGGTACATATATACAATGGAATATTACTTGACCATATAAAAGAATAAAATAATGCAATGCGCAGCAACATGGATAGACCCAGAGGTTATCATACTAAATGAAGTTAAGACAGAGAAAGACAATTACCATACAATATGAATGGTATCGTCATCTAAAATATGACACAAATTAACTTATCTATGAAACAGAAAGAGAATCACAAACATAGAGAACAGACTGATGGGTGCCAAGGGGTAGAAGCCCGGGGGAGGTAGGGACTGGGAGGCTGGAATTAGCAGAACTATATCCAATACCCTATGATAAACTATAATGAAAAAGAATATTTTAAAAAGAATGCAAATATATGGATAACTGAATCACTTTGCTGTACAGCATAAATTAACAGAACATTGTAAATCTACTACACTTCAATTTCTTTTAAGTCATATTAACAAAAAATATGACTGCAAAAAAGCACTCTCAGATAATTCAGTCAATTCAAGGTTATCAACTTTAGAATGGAAAAATCAATACTCACATTTGCCCCGATGCCTTCACCACCTTCAGGGACTTTGGGAAATGCGTCATAGAGAGATGATACATAAGTTATTACTGACTTTTCATCAGGTGAGGAGACATCAACATCTAAAAGCAGCAACATGAATTATTTCAAAATGCGGATCAATTACTTTAGATCAGACCTTCCAGCCCGTCAATATCTGGTCAAGACAATCACTCACCCTCAGGATCCAGAAGTCTTATGACACCGATTTTTTCTGCTACATAGAAAGCGTGCTCTAAATTTGCAAGGTTGCTTTGAACAGCAACAGTATTCATGTCTATCAGGTCCGGCCTAGGAAAAACATATGCTGTATTAATGAGGTTTCTCGCTTGCCAATTCAATATGAAATTTACATGCGTACTTATTGACATAACAACTCCTGCAAATCTTAATATTAAGCGTGTGTGGAAATACAGTTTTTTAATCCAATCTTTAACACTGCTCCTGTGAACTAAGAATGCCTCCTGCCGTACGGGTAAACAAAGGATGCTGCAGTCACCAAGCCATCACATTACAGCCGCCTGGACCATGAGCCCCGAGGGAACTCAGGATGGAAACACCTGAGTTTCAAACCACCAGCCCAAAACCATCAAACTATCATCAAACTCAGGTCAAGGTGAGAAAGCGTGGGATCCTGGCCCCGGGCAGCTGAGGCACAGATCAAAGAAACAAGCTCAAGGAGCTCAGAGGCCTGCACCTTCCCATACACAGAAAAGCACTCAATTCATTAACTTGAGAGATCTTGTTTTCTCTAGTTAATTAATCAGGTAGTCTTCTGATGTTCTGACTACCTGATCTCTGTTCCAAAGCCCCCATACATCCTGGCCTCCCCTGGCCTCTTCAGAGCCACCCCTCAGAGCCGTCTGAGAGGCTGTGTCCTAGGATTGAGGCCTCAGTTTTGTTCACCAAATGTAACTCTCACATTTTAGATCGTTCAGTTTTTCAGTCAACACTCACTTCTCTCAGAAACTTTTGTGAGCCAAAAGCAAATGTAGAAAAATGTAACAACTTTCATGTATAAAATTTCAGCAAAATCCACAAACTGCCCGTGATGAGAACATATATGAGTATCTGTCACAATCTATTTAAGCCCCATTACCTCAACAGTATCCTTCTAATCCAACTGGCAATTTCTCAGTGTTCCTCCCAAAAAGCTCAGGCCCCGTGCACTGTTACCCTCAGGGTACCACAATGCAGAACACCCTTTCCAGTCTCAGCCCTCCTGCACAGGTCTCCCCATCCTGGGAGCAGACATTCAGCCCCACCTCCTCTGGGGCCCTCACTCACCTTCCCAGCCCTCATTTCCCCTTTGGTCCCTGAACTCCAGTGTACTTAGTTGCCCAGTCCTGTCCAACTCTTTGCAACCCTATGGACTGTAGCCTGCCAGGCATCCCTGTCCATGGGATTCTCCCAGCAGGAATACTGGAGCAGGTTGCCATGCTCTCCTCCAGGGGATCTTCCTGACTCATGCATTGAACCCACATCTCCTGCACGGCAGGTGGGCTCTCTACCATCTGAGACGCCGGGAAGTCCTACTCCTGAGCCTGTGCCACTTAATCTGGCACCTGGAAGAATCATATACTTCTTTGCCCTCCAAATTTACTGTTCAAAGTGCAGGCGCATCTCGTTTCTCTCAACTGGCTAATTCCGAGATAACAAAAGCCACGTGGTTTTAACAGACTTTTGTATTTTATCCTTCCACTGAGATAAACAGTGATAATATATATTGTAGACACTCAATAAATTTCACAGATAAGGTAAGTAGATTGGTTATTACACAGAATCATAAAAGACTAAAATAAGCACCAGCTTATATCTCCACAGACATACATCTCTCTCTGTCACACTCACACACTTCAGAAACATACATCACACACACACACACACACTCTTCACAAACATACATTTCTCTCTCTCTCACACACACACACTCTCCACAAACATATATCTCTCTTTCTCTCTCTCACACACACACACACTCTCCACAAACATACATCTCTCTCTCTCACATACACACACACACTCTTCACAAACATACATCTCACACACACACGCGCACACACACACACACCATGATGCTATAAACCACAGAGATTACTTAAAGCCAGCCCTATCGACATAGGATTTTATAAGACTTCCCAAATACTCCTTGAATACTAAGTGTAAAACACTGTAGCCAGAAATTTAACGAAGGCCAGGAGCCAGTCAGGAAACTTTCCTCTCAAAATCATTTAAAGAATGTAGAAACAAATCTGGAAACAGTAAAGCCATCAAAAAGAGCAGTACCAACCCCCAAATCTCTAGGAACCTGTTTCTCAGCTTCTAAGGAAAGGCTCTCATTCCAGCCTCCAAGGGCATCCTGTCTCCCTCAAAATCACCCTCTGGGGTCTGCAGAAGGGTGGGAGCGTTCAGAGGTAGGACAGGAGGCTGAGATGTAGTTATTCTGAGCACAGCGAGAAAACAGATTACAGGACGGAAACACACCACTAACTTCAGGGAGGGAGACAGCAATCAGGACGCTTGTCTTTATCTATTAAGAAAGCAGACCTCCAAAGATATCTAGTCACTGTTTTACTTGAACACTTTCAAAGTGTTCATAACCTTGAAATGTACCTACCTACCTCTGGATTTCCTGGGAATTATTTGGAAATTCTTTAATGCTTTTCACATTGCCACCAATATGATCACTAGAAAGGTATCTCACATTGATTATGCAAACAATGAATCCACTGCCAACAATATAGGTAAACGACATCACCTCTAAAAAAGTAACACTTTCTATTCACAAATGTGTAGTTTGAAGAGTCTGATAACTTCAAGATTACTAAACAGGTGTGCATAACAGTTGAGACAAAAATCTCTGAAGTTCAAAAAACTGCTTTGCATCCACAAAGTTCAGACATTTTGAAGAAATAAAAGCCGGTGTTTCTGAGTTTGCCAAGTCTCCCAACAAGAAAGGGCATGTTGTCAAGCAAAGCCTGCCATTAGCAGATAGAGTAAACACTGAGTAATCCCGGAGAATGAATCCAGTCATTGAAGAATCCAGCTCTCCACTGAGAGAACAAAGCACTCCTTCAGAGTGACAGAGTTGTTTGAGCACAAAAGCGGCTGTGTGATACATCAATCTGGGATAAGCTGTCTCTATTTTCCTGATACTTAACCCTTTCATGAAACAAAAGCTGCAGTGGGTTTCCTCGGTTAAGACTCCAGTGAATAAACCTTAATGATGCAAAAAGTGTTCTAAATCCACTCTGGAGAAGGAGCAGCCTTAGCGTTGTCGGAATTCCACCTTCCCTGGGGCCCCTCTGCAGCTTCCCATTCTGCTTCTCCTATTTGTCTGGAGCTTCCAGAAGCTGCACATGCTGGGACCTGCCTTCCTTTTCCTTCACAGCTTCACTGGGATCATATAACCCTTAAAAACTCAGCTAGTTCCCACATATGCAAGATTTTTGTTTTTATTCTAAAGGCTTCATGTCACTGTAACATCCCTTTTTGTGGAATTTTTACAGGAAATTTTATTCTCATCTTAGGTTTCACTAAGCAAACACTATATTATACTGTAACTGTGTTCCTGCCTTAGTTTACATCACTGGAGTGGGTGCCATTGCCTTCTCCGCACTGAGTATTAACCAGTCTAATTTCCCTGTTTTCTGAAAACCATTCAAAATTATATGATGTAATCCTCTGCCACCTAACATTATACCAGTTTTTCAAATGGGATAAAAGCCATCTAAGTCTTACCTGTATTATTATTCTATGATGATGTCATCTTTTCTGAATGACTCCTTCATCATGGACAGCAACTTTTTAAAGCCCACCTTTATATCCCACTTTTTTCCCCCACTAAATTAATAGAAAGCGCTTACAAAGAAATAAAAAACGAGAGGTGATCACATACATTTTTCACACTAGATGTATAAAACCAAGAGAGGCCGTGTGAGGAAGTTGAAAGTCAGGCCAAAGCCACTTCTACGCATGCTTACTGCCTTTGTCTCAAAAACACAGGACAAAAAGATACCAAGCAAAATGGCTATTGTCGTAATACAAAATAATCTTGGATAAAAGTAATGCTTATCCTTCATACAACACCCAAATTAAAAGTATTCTTCCCAGACAAAACAGACACATGTACATCCAGGGGCATCTATGGGCTTGCCTAGTAGCTCAGATGGTAAAGAATCTGTTTGCAGTGCAGGAGACTCAGGTATAATTCTTGGGTCAAGAAGATGTCCTGGAGAAAGGGATGGCTACCCAATCCAGTACTCATGCCTGGAGAATTCCATGGACTGGGAGTGTGACGGGCTATAGTCCACGGGGTCGCAGAGAGTCAGACAAGACTGAATGACTAACTTATACACATATATATGCATGGCATTTATATGTAGAGAGGCGTATATATACATACATACATACATACATACATACATACATATATATATATATATATATATATATATAAAGATTTCAACACTCACATTGATAGCCAAACTGGTGGAATATTAAAATTATATAAGAGATTTTTTAGTATAGATGCCCCCAAATTACTCTGCCGTCCCCAAGCACTTTATCAATACATTTTCTCACATAGGAATTAGATAGAATTCTACAAGAAAACTGTGACTGAAGCGTCATAAATGGCTGAAGATTAGGCTTTCATGTTTTATCATGCCAAACAACAACAAGCTCAACCAAGAGGAGCACGAAGCAAAGTCAAACACCTGGGAAGAAAGTCCTTAGAAACTGCCACGGGAAATCCCAGAGGAGCACAGATACAAGTCAGTTAAGAGAAGAATACGTTAGTACAGACACAGGTGACCAAATCCTGAACCAAAAATGAAAGGATGCGAACAGGACATATCTAAGAAGTAGCAACAGTCAAAGGCCATATCGGCACTTTTTTCAAGTTATAGAAAGAAATGATTTAAATTCATGAAGTCTGTTACGACCTAAATATCCATCAGCAGGTGAGTGCATAAAAAAGATGTGGTATATATATACCATAGAATACTACTCAACCATAAACAGGAACACCATAATGCCATTTACAGCAACTGGATGGACCTAGAGAATATCGTATTCAGTGAAGTCAGTCAGAAGGAGAAAGAAAAGCACCGTATATCACTTATGTGTAGAATCTGCAGCATGACGCGAAGGAACCTATCTCTATCTACGAAACCGACACAAGCCAAAGAGAGGCAATACCGAGGAACGTTCAAGCTACCATACAGTCGCGCTCATTCCACGGGCCACCAAGGGAACGCTCAAAAAGCTTCAAGCCAGCCTTCAACACCACATGAACCGAGAACAGTACGTGACCTGAGAACCTCCAAATGTACAAGCTTGGGGCCACCCAAGACAGACGGGTCACGGTGGAGAGGCTGACAAAATATGGTCCACTGGAGAAGGGAGTGGCAAACCACTTCAGTGTTCTTGCCTTGAGAACCCCATGAGCAGCAGGAACAGGCAAAAAGATAAGACATTGAAAGATGAACTCCTCAGGCCGGTAGGTGCCCAATATGCTACTGAAAATCAGTGGAGAAATAACTCCAGAAAGAATGAAGCGATGGAGCTAAAGCAAAAAAAAAAAAAAAAAAAACCACCCAGTTGTAGATGTGACTGGTGATGGAAGCAAGGTCCGATGCTGTAAAGAGCAATATTGCATAGGAACCTGGAATGTTTGGTCCGTGAACCAAGGCAAATTTGAAGTGGTCAAACAGGAGATGGCAAGAGTGAACGTCGACATCCTAGGAATCAGAAAAAAAAAAAAAAAAAAAACCACCCAGTTGTAGATGTGACTGGTGATGGAAGCAAGGTCCGATGCTGTAAAGAGCAATATTGCATAGGAACCTGGAATGTTTGGTCCGTGAACCAAGGCAAATTTGAAGTGGTCAAACAGGAGATGGCAAGAGTGAACGTCGACATCCTAGGAATCAGCGAACTACAATGGACCGGAATGGATGAATTTAACTCAGATGACCATTATATCTACTACTGTGGGCAGGAATTCCTTAGAAGAAATGGAGTAGCCATCATGATCAATAAAAGAGTCCAAAATGCAGTACTTGGATGCAATCTCAAAAACGACAGAATGATCTCTGTTCGTTTCCAAGGCAAACCATCACGGTAATCCAAGTCTATTCCCTGACCAGTAATGCTGAAAAAGCTGAAATCGAACGGTTCTATGAAGACCTACAAGACCTTTTAGAATTAACACCTAAAAAAGATGTCTTTTTCATTATAGGGGACTGGAATGCAAAAGTAGGAAGTAAAGAAATACGTGGAGTAACAGGCAAATTTGGCCTTGTACAGAATGAAGCAGGGCAAAGGCTAATAGAGTTCTGCCAAGAAAGTACACTGGTCATAGCAAACACAACAACACAAGAGAAGACTCTACACATGGACATCACTAGATGGCTAACATCGAAATCAGATTGATTATATTCTTTGCAGCCAAAGATGGAGAAGCACTATACAGTCAGCAAAAACAAGACTGGGAGCTGACTGTGGCTCAGATCATGAACTCCTTATTACCAAATTCAGACTGAAATTGAAGAAAGTAGGGAAAACCACTAGACCATTCAGGTATGACCTAAATTAAATCCCTTATGATTATACAGTGGAAGTGAGAAATAGATTTAAGGGATTAGATCTGATAGACAGACTGCCTGATGAACTATGAACAATTTCATGACATTGTACAGGAGACAGGGATCAAGAACATCCCCAAGAAAAAGAAATGCAAAAAAGCAAAATGGCTGTCTGAGGAGGCCTTACAAATAGCTGTGAAAAGAAGAGAAGCAAAAAGCAAAGGAGAAAAGGAAAGATATACTAATCTTGAGACTCTCTGGTCCTTTAATCTTGCATCAGGAGGTTTTGTTGCTGTTTCTCCTTTGATTAGCCACTGTTCTGCTGTTTGGAACTGAGAGAAGGTCATGAAGGCTGGAGTCTTGCCTATAAGATATGAGGGACAAATGGACCTTCATGCCCAGGAGCCCCACAGGGCCATGCTCAGCATCAGTTGGCCGTGGAGGTTGATGCTGCTGACTCCAACTTACTTCACCATCAACCTATCAGAAGAATGTCCATGCTCTTTGAACAATTACTATAAAACTTTTACTTTCCCTAAGTTGAAACACATAGATTTGAGGGCTTTAGCCCACTGTGGCCCCCTTTTCCTGGCAAAGTAATATAGCTTCTCTTTTCTACTTCACCCCAAAATCTCTGTGATTTAATTCAGCACCAGTGTACAGAGAAGTTGAGCTTTTGGCATCAATATTTCAAGACTCTCCCTCCCCTTCTCCTTCTCTTCCTCTCTTGCCTTCCCAGATGGCCCACATTCTGTGGGGTATGTTTCTGCCTAAATAAATTCACTTCTTACCTATCACTTGTCTCCAAATTCTTTCACAATGAAGCAAGAACCTTAAACTCACTACTCACAGTAGCTTCTTAGTTCTTATCTTGTTTGACTTCCTGGAACCATTTAATAGTGTTAAACCTTAGCAGATATCTTAGTCTTCTTGGGCTATCATAACAATATACCATAGAGGGGTGAGGTGATGACAGGACTTTGTTTCTCACAGTTCTGGAGGCTAGGAAATCCGAGATCAAGGGGTCAGCAGATTCAGTTCCCTGCTAGGGTCCTCTTGGCTTGCTAGCAGCCGCCTTCTCACTATGTCCTCCCATGGCAGAGAGCAAGTCCTGCTCTCTCTCTCTGTTACATGGATGCTAGTCCCATGATAGGGCCTCACCCTCTTGACCTCATCCAAATTTAATTACCTCCCAAGAACCCCACCTCCAAATAATATCACTAATATTTCATTGGGGGTTGTCGTTGTTATTCAGTCACTAGTCATGTCTGACTTTGTGACCCCATGGACTGCAACACCCCAGTCCTCCCTGTCCTTCACCATCTGCCGGAGTTTGCTCAAACGCATCTCCATTGAGTCGGTGATGCCATCCAACCATCTCATCCTTTGTCATCCCCTACTCCTCCTGCCTTCAATCTTTCCCAGCATCAAGGTCTTTTCCAGTGAGTCAGCTCTTCACATCAGATGGCCAAAGTATTGGAACTTCAGCTTCAGCATCAATCCTTCCAGTGAATATTCAGAACAGATTGCCTTTAGGATTGACTGGTTGGATCTCCTTGCTGTACAAGGGACTCTCAAGCATCTTCAAAAGCAATTCCTCAGTGCTCAGCCTTCTTTCTAATACAACTCTCGCATCAGTACATGACTAATGGAAAGACCATAGCTTTGACTATATAGACATTTGCTGGCTAAGTGATGTCTTTGCTTTTTATATGCAGTCTAGGTTTGTCATAGCTTTCTTTCCAAGAAGCAATCATCTTCTGACTTCATGGCTGCAGTCACCATCTGCAGTGATTTTGGAGCCCAAGAAGAGAAAATCTGTCACTGCTTCCACTTTTCCCCCCTTCTATTTGCCAGGAAGTGATGGGACCCCATGATCTTAGTTTTTTAAATGCTGGGGTTCAAGCCAACTTTTTTCTCTCCTCTTTCACCTTCATTGAGAGGCTCTTTAGTTCTCTTCGTTTTCTGCCATTAGAGTGGTATCATCTGCGTATCTGAGATTGTTATTTCTCCTGGCAATCTTGATTCCAGCTTGTGCTTCATCCAGCCCAGCATTTTGCATGATGTACTCATATATAGATAATCATGAGGATGTGATCACTAATCTAGAGCCAGACATCTTGGAATCTGAAGTCAAGTGGGCCTTAGAAAGCATCACTATGAACAAAGCTAGTGGAGGTGATGGAATTCCAGTTGAGCTGTTTCAAATCCTGAAAGATGATGCTGTGAAAGTGCTGCACTCAATATGCCAGCAAATTTGGAAAACTCAGCAGTGGCCACAGGACTGGAAAAGGTCAGTTTTCATTCCAACCCCAAAGAAAGGCAATGCCAAAGAATGCTCAAACTACCGCACAATTGCACTCATCTCACATGCTAGTAAAGTAATGCTCAAAATTCTCCAAGCCAGGCTTCAGCAATACGTGAACCGTGAACTTCCTGATGTTCAAGCTGGTTTTAGAAAAGGCAGAGGAACCAGAGATCAAATTGCCAACATCCGCTGGATCATGGAAAAAGCAAGAGAGTTCCAGAAAAACATCTATTTCTGCTTTATTGACTATGCCAAAGCCTTTGACTGTGTGGATCACAAGAAACTGTGGAAAATTCTGAAAGAGATGGGAATACCAGACCACCTNCTTTGCACTGATCACTGAGGAAGCCTTTCTTATCTCTCCTTGCTATTCTTTGGAACTCTGCATTCAAATTTAAAAAGCTGTCCTTGGTGCCTATTCCCTTTCAGGTTCTGCTTTGTCTTCATGTTGTCCTGTCATTCACCCAGACCCCAGAGGCTGCCTGTATCTGTGTTCTATTCTAGGTTCTTTCCTTCATGTTCTCAACTTGTTTGGCCTCTAAGACCTGAGTCATGTTACATTTGTTTTTAGCCCCATCTGATGCTTGCAAATAATTCAGATTAACTCAGTCAATTTTCAGAAGCCTACAGGCCATTATTCTCTGAAAGGTTCTTATTTTTCTTGAGAGTTGTGGCTTAATCCAAATTAAAGGATTTTATTTTCCTGGCAGAGGTTCAACCAGAAGCCTACAGGCTATTTCAATATCTGTCCAGTTAATCTGTATAATGCTAGACCTCCCCTCTTGTATGAAAAGTAAAGAACCTTTGCCTCAGATTCTCAGGCTAGAGTCAGGTTCAGCCTGCTCTCTCAAGACAGGAAGAGAGCTGAACAGGAGGCCAGGCCCATCCTCTCATCTCTATTTCACCATTTCTCTAGGAAGCTAGAAGTAAGAGATCATCCCAGTTGTTAATCTGAGAAACAGGCTTAATTAATAAATAATATCACAAGGTTATGAACTGCATAAGCATCAATGACTACCTGCTATTTCTAAGCAGACTTAACCAATGAGATTGTGTGGCTCAACTTAGATTTTAGAGGTTTCCATTTTCTCATCTCAATGAATCAGACATTCAAAGTTTCCCAGTACTGCTTTAGATTCTCCAACTTCATCAGTCTTTGTGAGGCTAAAAGTGAAAGAATGTGTAGACAGCACTGATCAAAGGAAGTCCACCTTCCTTTGGGCACCTTATGTTCAAAATACCACACAATTGCACTCATTTCACATGCTAGTAAAGTAATGCTCAAACTTCTCCAAGCCAGGCTTCAGCAATACATGAACCATGAACTTCCTGGTTTTACAAAAGGCAGAGGAAACAGAGATCAAATTGCCAACATCCGCTGGATCATGGAAAAAGCAAGAGAGTTCCAGAAAAACATCTATTTCTACTTTATTGATTATGTCAAAGCCTTTGACTGTGTGGATCACAATAAACTGTGGAAAATTCTGAGAGAGATGGGAATACCAGACCACCTGACCNAGAGTTACAGAAAAACACCTATTTCTGCTTCATTGAGTATGCCAAAACCTTTGACTGTGTGGCTCACCACAAACTATGGAAAGTTCTGAAAGAGATGTAAATACCAAACCACTTGACCTGCCTCTTGAGAAACCTGTATGCAGGGTATGCAGGTCAGGAAGCAACAGTTAGAACTGGACATGGAACAACAGACTGGTTCCAAATAGGGAAAGGAGTACATCAAGGCTGTATATTGTCACCCTGCTTATTTAACTTATATGCAGAGTACATCATGAGAAACGCTGGGCTGGAAGAAGTATAAGCTGGAATCAAGACTGCCGGGAGAAATATCAATAACCTCAGATATGCAGATGATATGTGGCATATGTCAGTTTTTATGCAAGAAAGTGAAGAACTAAAGAGCCTCTTGATGAAAGTGATACAGGAGAGTGAAAAAGTTGGCTTAAAGCTCAACATTCAGAAAACTAAGATGATGGATCTGGTCCTATCACTTCATGGCAAATAGATAGGGAAATAGGGGAAACAGTGGCTGACTTTATTTTGGGGGGCTCCAAAAATCACTGCAGATGGTGACTGTAGGCATGAAATTAAAAAAGATACTTGCTCCTTGGAAGGAACGTTATGACCAACGTAGACAGCATATTAAAAAGCAGAGACATTACTTTGCCACCGAAGTCCATCTCGTCAAGGCTATAGTTTTTCCAGTAGTCATGTACGGATGTGAGAGTTGGATTATAAAGAAAGCTGAGCGCCAAAGAATTGATGGTTTTGAACTGTGATTTTGGAGAAGACTCTTGAGAGTCCCTTGGACTGCAAGGAGACCCAACCAGTCCATTCTGAAGGAGATCAATCCTGAGTGATGTTCAAGCTGAAACTCCAATAATTTGGCCACCTGATGTTAAGAGTGCACTCATCTGAAAAGACCCTGATGCTTGGAAAGATTGAAGGCAGGAGGAGAAGGGGACGACAGAGGATGAGATGGTTGGATGGCATCACCGACTTAATGGACATAAGTTTGAGTGAACTCCAGGAGTTGGTGATGGACAGGGAGGCCTGGCGTGCTGCAGTCCATGGGGTCGCAAAGAGTCGGACACGACTGAGCGGCTGAACTGAACTGAATGATTTATGATGTTGAGCATCTTTTCATGTACTTACAGGCCATCTGTGCATCTTCTCTGGATAGCATCTAACCAAGTCCTTTGCCAATTTTAAAACTGAGTTGTTTTTCATTGTTAAATTATAGGATTGTATATATTTTAGATATTAAATCACTTTCACATGTATGATTTACAGATATATTCTACCATTCTGTAGGCTGCTTTTTCACACTGTTGACAGTTTTCTGATGCACAGAAGTTTTTTCTTTCATGCAGTCCAGTTCTTGTATTTTTTTCTTTTCTTAGTTACCCATGCTTTGGGTAACATATGCAAGAAACCACTGCCTAACCCAGTGTCATGAAGTTTTTCTTTTATGATTTCTTCTAAGTTTTATAGTTTTAGCTTTTATTTTTTAACTTTTTATTTTATATTAGAGTATAATTGATTAACAATGCTGTGTTAGTTTCAGCTGCACAACAAAACGATTCAGTTATTCATATGTATGCATTCTTTTTTTAATATATCTTTTCCATTACAGTTTATCATAGGTTACTAAATACAGTTCCCTGTGCCAGCAGTAGGGCCTTGCTGCCTACCCATCCTGCAGGTAACAATTTACCTTTGTGGACTCCAAACTCCCAGTCCTTCCCTCTGCTACCTCCTCCGCTCTGACAACCAACATTCTGTTCTCTATGTCCACGATTCTTAACAGATGTCTTTAAATAAAATCAAAACCACTGAAATAAACCTTGTGAGTGGAGATGTCTGATCATCTGAAAGGACACTGAGCAACACTTTTCTTTCTCAGTTGGAAAAAAAAAAGAAACAGAAAGATCGGTGGTTGCAAGGTCTAGGGGGAGGGGAAGGGAAAGTTACTGCTTAATGGGCACAGAGTTTGAGCTTTGCAAGATGAAAACAGTTCTGCAGATGCGTGGTGGTGATGTTTGTATAACACTGTGAATGTGTTTAATCCCAGTAAACTGTACACTAAAAATGCTTAAGGGGACTTCCCTGGTGGTCCAGTGGCTACGACTGTGCTCCCAATGCAGGGGGCCTGGGTACAATCCCTGGTCAGGGAACAAGATCGCTCATGCTGCAACTAAAGATCTGCATTCCACAGCAAAGACAGAAGATCCTAGTGCTGCAACTAAGACCCAGAGCAGCCAAATAAGTAAACAATTTTTTTCTGTTACATGCCATGGCCCCTCAGCATCTGCGGTGGATCAGTCCCGGACCCACAGGGACACAAGTCCCCTGACGCTCAAGTCTCTTATGACCCTCCGGGCACAGGCCGCTCTGCATCAGCGGATTCGCTCAACCCTGGACTCTGCAGCTTTAGGTTGGTACAAAAGTAATTCCGGCTTTGCATTGCTGAACTTTTGCCACCTGATACTGGAATGCATTCTTAAAGAAATGTGGTTGTGCTATATATCATTTTAACACATATTTCTTGCTTTATGTTTTCTGCTAATGAATCATTACTTGCTATTTATTTTATGTGTATTTTAGACTATGGAAATGATGTTAGACAAAAAGCAAACTCGAGCAATTTTTCTTATTCGAGTTCAAAATGGGTCATAAAGCGGTGGAGACAGCTCACAACATCAACAGCGCATTTGGCCCAGGAACTGCTAGCGAACATAGAACGCAGGGTGGTTCAAGAAGCTTTGAGAAGGAAACAAGTGCCTTGAAGATGAGGAGGTTCAGTGGCTGGCCACTGGAAGGTGACAACTGAGAGGACCAGTGAAGCTGATCCTTCTACAACGACCTGAGAAGCTGCCCAAGCAACATCAACCTTTCTACAGTCGTTTGGCACTGAGGCCAACTGGAAAGGTGAAAAAGCTCAGTGCGTGCGCCTCACGAGCTGACTGCAAATCAAAAAAATATGTCATTCTGAAGTTTGTCTTCTCTTATTCTACACAACAACAATGAACCACGTCTCAACTAGATTGTGATGTGCAATGAAAAGTAGATTTTACACAACAACCAGTGACAACCAGCCTCGTGGCTGGACCGAGAAGAAACTCGAAAGCACTTTCCAAAGCCAAGCTTGCACCAAAAAAAAAGGAGTCACGGTCACTGTTCGGCGGTCTGCTGCTGGTCTGACCCACGGCGACTTTCCAAATGCCAGCAAACCGTTACCTGAGAGACGTACGCTCACCAAATCAGTGAGATGCACAGTAAACCGAGACAGCTGCAGCCAGCACCGGTCAGCAGGGTGGGCCCAGCTCTCTGCAACAGCACCCAGCCACACACTGCCCAACCAGCGCTTCAAAACCTGAATGGACTGGGCTTTGAGGTTCGGCCTCATCTGCCATATTCACCTCACCTCTCACCAGCTGACTAGCAAACTTCTTCTTCAAGCACCTCAACACCATTTTTCAAGNAGCACCGGTCAGCAGGGTGGGCCCAGCTCTCTGCAACAGCACCCAGCCACACACTGCCCAACCAGCGCTTCAAAACCTGAATGGACTGGGCTTTGAGGTTCGGCCTCATCTGCCATATTCACCTCACCTCTCACCAGCTGACTAGCAAACTTCTTCTTCAAGCACCTCAACACCATTTTTCAAGGAAAAATCTCTCACAACGAGCAGGAAGCAGAAAATGCTTTCCAAGAGTTCATCGACTCCTGAAGCACAGATTTTTACGCTACAGAAATGAATTTCTTTCTCCCTGGCAAAAATGACTTGATTGTAACGGTACCTATTTTGACTAATAAAGATGTGTCTGAGCTTAATTAAAAGGATTTAAAGTTCAGGGTCTGAAACTATAATTATTTTGGCACCAATCTAATATTTTAGATCACCAGGTGGTTGCATCTGCAGATCCCATTACCTCTGGGTGGATAACAGTATGTTTTACCAGCGCTTTTAAAAGTTTCCAAAAATTATTAAAGACAAATTTTCACGTATTTGAGAAAAATGGGTTATGCTGAGGTAGAAAAAAAGTCAGAGGGCTGTGATTCAGGTGTCTCGTGACTTAGTTCTAACTTGCTTGGACTTTGAACACACATCCAGACCCCCATGTGTCACCTCTTGTCTATAAAGAACGAACACTGAGAATCACCAAGAATCGCCTAGAATTTCAGTTGTCCCAAGAGAGCACCTGGAAATGTGTGCAGGGTGGAGGGAGACTGTGGGGCTGCTGCGGCCATACGGTCTGAGGAATCCCACCGATTTGCCTCAAGTCTCAAGAGAAGATCCTAGGAGGCTACTTGGGAAACTAAGGACACAGAGTCACGTGCAGAGGTTACTAAGAAGTTCTCATGGGAACAGAAACCACGTGACACGATGCAGTCAGAGAAGGCAGAATGGGGGGCTTTGGCATCCTAATCATAAATGATCCTCCCCTGGCAACAAACTAGCAGTTCATTCATTCACTCAATATTTAATAAGCATCGACCACGAGCCTGGCAACAGTGGAAACAGTGTCAGACTTTATTTTTTTGGGCTCCAAAATCACTGCAGATGGTGACTGTAGCCATGAAATTAGAAGACGCTTACTCCTTGGAAGAAAAGTTATGACCAACCTGGATAGTATATTCAAAAGCAGAGACATTACTTTGCCGACTAAGGTCCGCCTAGTCAAGGCTATGGTTTTTCCTGTGGTCATGTATGGATGTGAAAGTTGGACTGTGAAGAAAGCTGAGCGCCGAAGAATCGATGCTTTTGAACTGTGGTGTTGGAGAAGACTCTTGAGAGTCCCTTGGACTGCAAGGAGATCCAACCAGTCCATTCTGAAGGAGATCAACCCTGGGATTTCTTTGGAAGGAATGATGCTAAAGCTGAAACTCCAGTACTTTGGCCACCTCATGCGAAGAGTTGACTCGTTGGAAAAGACTCTGATGCTGGGAGGGATTGGGGGCAGGAGGAGAAGGGGACGACCGAGGCTGAGATGGCTGGATGGCATCACGGACTCGATGGACGTGAGTCTGAGTGAACTCCGGGAGATGGTGATGGACAGGGAGGCCTGGCGTGCTGCGATTCATGGGGTCGCAAAGAGTCGGACATGACTGAGCGACTGAACTGAACTGAACTGAATGAGCCTGGCTGATGAGTGAGGCGTTAAGAATAATTTCTCTGAACATTTGGTGATGTTGAGCGTCCTTTCACGTGCCTATTACCCGTCTGTATGTCTTCTTTGGAGAAATGTTTATTCAGGTCTCCTGGCCATTTTGCGAAACAAACTAGTATATATAAGACGGATAAACAACAAGGTCCCACTGTATGACACAGGGCACTATATTCAATATCCTATGATGAACAATAAGGGAAAAGAATATGGGAAAAGAGAGTATATACAGATACATAAAACTGAAGCAGTGTGCTGTACAGCAGCAATCAAAACAACACTGTAAGTCAACCATACTTCAGCAAAGAAAATAAGAAAAAATATTTTTAAAGAGTATAGGACTGTGTATGGAGAGCTGGAAACCCTGAAGGGAGCTGGGGCGCAACCGGGAGAACACCTGGTGAGAGAGGCAGGCGTGGGGCGGGGAGCATGGCCTGCACTGTCAGGGGAGCCTGGGCCCCGGGGACCAGCTCAGCTCAGGAGCCAGCAGCAGGGACAGGCGGGAGACGGTGGGATGAAGGACAGGAGCCAATGTGATGCCAAATCTCATGAACTTCTTACGGGATTTTGAACGTTTTCCCAACAACTATGGAAAACCGTTCAGATGCATTAGGAGGATTAAGAGACGCAGACATCAGCTCCAGGTCAGGTGGAGAAGAAACGTAAAAGGGAGACAGTCCTCTCACAGAATCCAGGGCAAAGCGCGGAGACTCGCGGAAGGACGCGGCTGTAGGGAAACGTGGCGGGCCGGGCAGTGTGAGAAGGGCACAGCACGGAGCTTAGCTTTCCCAGCCACTTACGGTACCAGGGCTGGACGCAGGGACGGGGGTCGAGCGGAGGAAGGAGACAAGGCCGCCCTGAGATCCCCACATCCACCAGCCTCCAGGAGGCCGGGTGTGGAAAGGGCGCCACAAACGAGCCCCGGAAACAGGAGGAAACCCAAGGCAAGTGGGGCTGGAAGAGAAAAAGGGCCATTCAGGAAAAATGGACGGTCAGCAGAGTCCAACACTAGCAGGTAAGACGAGGCCTGGGACGCGTGCACTGGACGCGTCCACAGTCATCCTGAAATCCCTCGTGACGCCACGAGAGTGGTTCTGGTGGTTTGAGGGGCCGGGAGCCAGGTTCCGAGTCGGCTGAGGAGTAAGGATGGGGGGAAGAAATAAAGAGGGAGTGCAGACGACTCTTCTGAGAAATCTAGCCTGTAAGGCGGTTAAGGCAGTACACAGAACAAAAGCTAGAGATTAAGGGAAGTTTTAAAATTGTTTGCTGTTTTAGGGATGAAGAGGTTTCAGCACGTTTAACTTCCAATGAGAGGGACCTCCCGGGGGGTCCAGTATTTAGGGCGTGGTGCTTCCATTGCAGGGTTGTGGGTTCAATCCCTGGTCAGAGAACTAAGATCCCACAAGCCATGCCCAATGAGAAAGACCCATTGAGAGACATTAACTAGAATGGGAAAGAAGGTTTCTGGGGCAGTAGTGGACATGGGGTACGAGGGACAGGCCCGGACAGGTGGCGAGACGGCACCTGGCAAATGGGGGCAGAGATGGCAAGAGGCAGGCAGAGGAAGGCGGGTCTGCTCCTTGGAGAGCCAACAGAACAACTCTCCACTTGCTGGCTTCAAAATCCTCTGAAAGCAGGAACGAGGAAGGCCAGGAGGCAACAGCGAGAGGAGCGGATGAACAGGCACAGGACGCCTGGGGCCGCGAGGCTGGGAACCTGGACTGCAGTCTGCCTCTCCTCTGCTTCTGTGCTGGGCACAGGCCCCGAGCAAGCCAAGGGCTGGGATCAGACAGGCCAGGCTTCTCTGGGAAAGTGGTGTGTGCTCAGCGGCACGGAAAGAAGTAAACAGGATTCTGTGCAAGAAAAGAGGGAAGGAGGAAGGGGGAGACAGACAGAGAGAGAGTGGAAAGAAAGGAAAGAAGGAGGGAGGGGGGGAGACGCAGAGAGAGAAAGAAAGAAGGAGGAAGGAGGGGGGAGGGGCGGGGGAGAGGAAGGCCCTGCAGGGTCAGGGAGGCGGGACCCGCTCCGCTCACCAGACGCCAGTCCCAGCCCAACCTCAGGGTCCAGCACACGGCACACCGCTTCACACGCAGATGCATGAAGCTGCCTGCATCGGTTCACATCCGCTCTCAGACACATCACACGCACGAGTATGCACTGATGACACCTCGCTTAGACTCTGACAGCAGGACAGTCACCATAACAGACTCCTGAAGATGACCACGTGGACCAAATCATGTTCAGACACAGACAGAGAGAGAGTGGAAAGAAAGGAAAGAAGGAGGGAGGGGGGGAGACGCAGAGAGAGAAAGAAAGGAGGAAGGAGGGGGGAGGGGGCGGGGGAGAGGAAGGCCCTGCAGGGTCAGGGAGGCGGGACCCGCTCCGCTCACCAGATGCCAGTCCCAGCCCAACCTCTGGGTCCAGCACATGGCACACCGCCTCACACGCAGATGCACGAAGCTGCCTGCGTCGGTTCATATCCACTCTCAAACACATCACACGCACGAGTATGCACTGATGACACCTCGCTTAGCCTCTGACAGCAGGACAGTCACCATAACAGACTCCTGAAGATGACCACGTGGACCAAATCATGTTCAGACTCGCAAATTCTTACTGTTCTTGCTGGGGGAAAGCATCTCACCTTGGCTCCCGCCCCTCAGGGAGTGGGGGGAAACCTGTAATATGGTCTTTGCCCTCCCCCAACAGTAACTGCGAACATGCAGGAGGACCCCCCACCCCCCGACTGTTGTGTAACTGGGCGCAGACAGTTCCTGGTGCTCATATTTGGGTACACATTGTTAAAGGAACAAGGCCAGGAGCCCCAAGGCAGCAACAAGCGATAAAGGTACTTTCCCTCATCTCACAGTGAAATGCCTGAATTTACGCTCAATATTCTTCTGATTTTTTCCTACGAGGTGACTCTCCCCTACCAACACAGCAGAAAGCAAAGAAGGAGAAGCACTATAATTCACAGCAAGCTTTGTCAGGACTTCAAGATTAGACTCTAACAGGGGACATCTAACAAATTAAGACTCTCCATTCACAGAGAACAATTAACCCCTCACGGACTTCACTAAATACAAAAAAACAGTACTGATCTTGAGAGAGGAGTAACTTCTTCAGTTCTCCAAAGTGAACTTAACAACAGTAAACTGGAAATAAATCTAGGGCATGAATACTGCTGCCCTTCCCCGCAAAAAGTGGGGGGGATGGCGATGAATCAACTTATTTACTCTGGGAGAAAATATTAAACTGCTCCCATCGGAGAGCAGCATGACAATATGAACCTATCAATGAGCCGGAATAAAAGTGGCCTTGCAAGAGAACAGAGGTGAAGGGCTGGAGAGTGCCAGCCGTGGTCTCGAGCACAGGAGGAGTCTCGGGGTGGAGGAGGTCAGGGAGAGCGGAGGGGAAATGGTGAAGGAGGGCTGTCCTGTCCACAGACAGGAGGGGTTTCTCCAGCACAGTCGTCCTCTCCTGAGCCCCCCAGTCACAGCCTGTTATCAGGGGGCTGGCAGCGGCCTGGAGGAGGGAAGGAATCTGACACCTGTGATGCGCCTCCTAAGTCTCACCAGACAGGCACAGTTTCATCTGTTATCTCAAGACACCCCTCCCTTCCCACTAGTATCCCAACGTCTTACATGATCACATCATTCAGAAATGTCCTCTCTCACTCAGTCATTTCTCCCCTTAAACTCAACACGTACGTGTTTAGACTAACAGCTTGTACGCCAGACAGAAGGACAGGCAGGCCTGCCATGTCAGCTCCAGCACAGAGTTTAAAAGCTGAAGAAAATTAACTGTATGAACAAAGGGGTCAATTTAAAAGGAACGTTAAGAACATGAAAGGGGGCTGGATCTGCTAGGATGCAACGACCAAGGAAGCAAACGGTTCTTTCTCAAAGGCGACTCGTAGGGCAAACAGCACAGGAGGTGGTACAGGTCAGTGCAGCCCGTAGACAATGCAGACATGAGTCCAGCAATTTAAATGACCCCCAGATTCTACTTCTAGGAACTTATCCTACAGGCGTATTCATACATCTGCACAGAGGCACATACGAAGCTCAGTGCAGTATTTTTTTAGGAGCAATAAACAACGTCCATCAATAGTGCAAGGCATACATGATCAACTGTGTTCGACTTCTTGTGAACCCATGGACTGCAGCCCGCTTTCACGGCCAGGCCAGCCAGGGGAGACATCTTCCTATTATGGTTGTATAACTTTTTCAGTTTTCTGACTCCAAAATGCGACTAGGAGAACTGGGAATGTGCTTACTTCCCAGATACAAGGACCTATTTCATAGAATAATGGAAGGCTTAGTGCGATAGTGCATTTCTGTAAATTAATCTTGGCAAGAGGGCCAGGAACACAGAAAGAAAAGGTAATATAAGCACATACTCCTATAAATATTAATATTTACATGCTAACTAAAGTCCCAAAGCTACATGTAAAAATACACAGACGAACACTAAAAACATTCCCTGGAAGTAGAATGCTAACTCACATACCTCGCTTGGGTACAGAGGTGTTACAAACCTTGCGTGTATAAAGATTTTAAAATATGATCATGTATACCAGTCACCCACATATACTCTCAGAGTTCAAACTGTTGTAAGTTTACCTGGTAAGGGAACTGAGACATTTGATTTTGCTTCACAAACTCACATGGTCATGACTTTAAAAAAAAATGAACAACCAGCAGGGCTCAGTCAATGCTATGCCTAGCCTGTGGCCACACAAACCTTACCTGTGCACACACACACACACCCACCCTGCTATTTCTGGATCTGCAGCCTGAGGGCAGACCAGGTTCTGAGAGAAAGGAATCTTCTAGTTAATACTAACCCAACTTCCTATGGGAACATTTCAAACCCTCAAGGGCCTCCTCCCAGTATAAACCAGTCCAGTCCAGTTTAGCTGGTAAGGTGTGACTGACTCCAGGTATGAGGCTGAATCACAGCCTCCAGGTCCTGTTAAAAGAGGTGACTAGAGCACAGCCTCACAGCCCAACCTTCCCAACTGCAGCGCCTTTCAATAGTTCATAGAATGCAGCAGGATGATGGTCCTATTAAAGTTCAAACGTAAACGATGAACAAAATCATTGCTACCCATCTCTACACTCAGATGAGTGAAAAATTCCTGGCTGCCTAATTAAACAAACAAACAAACAAACAAACTTAAATGGCATGCTTCTTAAACACAACCTGTTCCAAAAATATTGACTCGAACGTGCATAACAGATTTAAAACATGCTTGTGAAAAGAATGCTGGGGGCCAAGGAGGAGCGTTAAACACAAGAATGGGAGAAATTAAGAACAAAAGGAGGACAAGCAGGAACTAGCACCCTG
This sequence comes from Oreotragus oreotragus, assembly GCA_006410675.1. Lineage (NCBI taxonomy): Eukaryota > Metazoa > Chordata > Mammalia > Artiodactyla > Bovidae > Oreotragus > Oreotragus oreotragus. Next base: position 477,096 of record SJYX01007518.1, read on the forward strand.
AAATTATCTCTTGGCAAAAGCTCTGCAGAAGTTCAGTCCTGACGCGCTCATCAGCATCTCTTCACGTGGCCACCTGAGCTCACCGGCTGCACACTCTGTGCTGCCCGTTCTGGCCCGTGGGCACCCATTCGTGTCTCTGCCTGCCGCAGAGACATGGTTTCACGCTGAGGGATGCCTGACGCTGCTGAGTCGGAACCTGGCTTTCATCGGCGTTCCAGGGCAGAGACTGATACAAGTCAGACAAGCTGGGGGCTGAATTCGAGCTGGAACCAGAGTGCTACTTCTCAGCAAGAAAAAAGCCCATTTCCCTGTACCTGAGCACTCAGAAGTCTCTGTTACCCCCTCTGCTGGGACACCTGCCTCTCAAGGACACGCACACTGTCAGGGATTTCACTTCCCTGTCTTAAGTCTTGGTGACATCAATCCACTATCTAGGAGACACCCCTGGAATCCCATGGCTATGGATTCTCAGTCCATTCTACTTCATCCTCTCTTGCTTTCAAGCTCTTTACTCCGCAAATGCTCTTGTGACAGCCTTCTGATTTAAGTCCATCAAATCAAAGTCTGCTTTGTTCTTCTTTCAAATGAAAGGTGACATGTGAGGGCCAACGGTAAGGGTAATTTACCTAAGATCTCTGACCAGTTGAGTGTTGGTGAAAAGATCTCAACATGCTGTCAAGATAATTTAAACTATACAAACAAAACAAGCAGGAACTACTATAAACATATGGTATTTTTATTATCTGAACCTCCTTTGCAATGAAAACTGAATATAGCAAATGAATGTTCCTAAAAGGAATTAGGGACAGATTCCTAAGACAGAAGTAACATGAAAACAATGTTATCAGTGACTTATTTAAATAGAACCCACAGAACCAACCGTTGTAATCTCTGAATCATCTTACTGAATTCACCCTTACTACTGAAATCAAGCACGGCCCTGAAGGGCTCTTGAGCACAGAAGCCTTTCTGTTCCCTGTCTCTTGCTTGTAGGCAACAGATCCTAGGTTCTACGACCTTCCCTGAGTCCCAAAGGGCAGAAATGAATTTAAAAAAAAAAAAAAAAAAGCAGCTGGCTTAAAACTCAACAGTCAAAAAACTAAGATCATGGCATCTGGTCCCATCACTTCATGACAAATAGATGGGGAAACAATGGAAACAGTGACAGACTTTATTTTCTTGGGCTCCAAAATCACCGCAGATGAAGCCATGAAATTAAAAGATGCTTTTGGAAGAAAAGCAATGACAAACCTAGACAGCATATTAAAAAGCAGAGACATCACTTTGCTGACAAAGGTCCCTCTAGTCAAAGCTATGGTTTTTCCAGTAGTCATGTACGGATGTGAGAGTTGGACCATAAAGAAAGATGAACGCTAAAGAACTGATGCTTTTGAACTATGGTGCTGGAGAAGACTCTTGAGAGTCCCTTGGACTGCAAGGAGATCAAACCAGTCCATCCTAAAGGAAATCAGTCCTGAAAATTCATTGGAAGGACTGATGCTGAAGCTGAAGCTCCAATACTTTGCGCTACCTGATGCAAAGAGCTGACTCATTTGAAAAGACCCTGATGCTGGGAAAGATTGAAGGCGGGAGACAGGACAACAGAGGATGAGATGGTTGAATGGCATCACCAACTCAACGGACATGAGTTTGAGCAAACTCCCGGAGTTGGTGATGGACAGGGAGGCCTGGCGTGCTGCAGGCCATGGGGTTGCAAAGAGTTGGACACAACTGAGCGACTGAACTGAATCGGGGAAGCAAGGGGATGCAGAGGCTAGTGAGGAGCAGCCAGAACACAACAGTGCAGCCTTAAGACAGGGTTCTGGTTCCCCTCGAGGGATACACTAACAGTATCTTTGAGCTCTTTACAGAACGAAAGAAAAGAAAGTGAAGTCGCTCAGTCATGACCGACTCTTTACGACCCTATGGACAGTAGCCTGCACCAAGCTCCTCTGTCCATGGGATTTTCCAGGCAAGAGTACTGGAGTGGGTTGCCATTTCATTCTCCAGGGAATCTTCCCAACCCAGGGATCAAACCCAGGTCTCCTGCATTGTAGGCAGACGCTTTACCATCTGAGCCACCAGGGAAGTCCATTTGTTGGGGGTTTTAGTTACATGGGGCTTCCCTGGTGGCTCAGAGGTTAAAGCCGTCTGCCTGCAGTGTGGGAGACCTGGGTTTGATCCCTGGGTCGGGAAGATCCCCTGGAGAAGGAAATGGCAACCCACTCCGGTATTCTTGCCTGGAGAATCCCATGGGCGGAGGAGCCAGGTGGGCTACAGTCCATGAGGTCGCAAAGAGTCGGACAGGACTGAGCGACTTCACTTTCCCTTTTAGTTACAGAACTAAAACCCCCAACAAATGGAAGATGTCAGCATTTTTCATTCCAGAGAAAACCACCTAAGGCCAAATTAAATGAATCAGAGAAGATCATCAGAAGATTACCTGAGATCAGATTAAAGGAACAGAGGCCCTGCACACACCCTTATCTTATCAGCAACCCTCTTTAACCACTGCTGTAAAACTTCCCACCAATCCTCCACATGGCAGGTCACACAGTTTTGAGAGGCACAAGCCCACTGTGGCCCCCTTTGCAGGCAAAGATATAAAACTATTATTTTCTCTTCACCCAAAACTCTGTCCTCCAGATCCGATCCAGAATGGGCGCACAGAGGCTGAGTTTGGACATCAGCACCATCCAGGCCCTCTACCCTCTAGGATCCCAGGGACACAATGAAACTACAGAACAGTTCATCTGGGACTTTGCTCTTACTGGTATTGTTTTAATGTTCTCTTATTATCTAAATTTTCCTCACTATATGATAGCTGTTGATGCTGTTTTCAGAGATGGCTGATTTTAGATTAAACAATTAATGCTGTCCTCATTAATTCCTTACAGGAGACCAAGATCTTAGTTGGCAGTTATATATGGTACTATTTATTTGGTCATTTTGTGAGCAGATACAGTAGGTGTTTCCAGAGAAAGAGAACCAGGCAAGGCTTTCTTGGCATAAGAAAACCCATTTTTGGCCTAAGCTATCTTGTGATCTAAGCCTTAGAAATTAATGATCTATGGGAACAAAAGAACATAGAAACTCTGTCATCCAGTAAGATAAGTAACAATAGCAAAGATAATATACTAGTTATAAAGACTCTCAGTTCTGTTTCAATGGTAAAGATTAGCCTGAAATGCTCAACCAACAGATAAACTACAATCTAAAGGATGATGACTTTTTCTGACCCTAGAAACTTCAATCTGTTGACTGCCCAAGCGCCTTCATGCATATGCAAGTACCCTTAATTTAAAATTTCCCCAGTTATGCTGTCTAGCTGCTTCTAGAAAGATCCTCAGTGTTCTCCTTACTTGCAGCAAGTAATAATAAATCCTTCCATCTCCCCATCTTGGCTTGGTTGTGTCTTTTGCCTTGACATCCACCAAAAGGCAAACCCAGTTTTGGGTTAACAATTTCTGAAATCCATTGAGAATTTTCACATCTTTAGTCTTTAAGGACACACTACCACAACTGCTCTGGCCAACAGTTCCGTTTCTTGATATTTAATCTGCCTACTGGAAATTACCTCAGTATTTACAGAGAAGTATATGAGCACTTGAGAATCCAGACCAAACAAGTCCATTATTAAAAGGGTATCTGATGTGAAGCATATGAGTTACCTTTTGAACCTCAGTTTAATAATTTAACCATTTGATAATTTAATAAATAGATAACAGTGGAAACAGTACCATCTGTTTGTGATAACTTTGAAAGCTACTAATTGTGATAATTGTGATAATTGTGAAAGCTACTAATACTAAAATACTAACTACTAAAAAATAGGCAGGACAGAAACTAATATCTGTTCAACATCCTGCATCTAATTCTTGGGTACTCACTGTATGATATTTACTTTCTTTTCACTTTTATAAAACATTTTTATTTCCTAAAAACTGTAAATCAGTCTTATTATATAAATTTATCTTTGTTTTTATTTAATAATATTGTTTATTATTACTTATTTCATATAATTCTGTTTCAAAAAACAGAATTTTAGAAAATTAAATTTCTATGGAACTTAAGGAATAAGTGAAATGTTACTAAAGTACTGTTTACCAGGGTTAAAAAACACACTCTCCACTTTTAAAAGTCATATTCTATGAGGGACACTAAGAGCAATATGCTAGACAATTCAAATTAATGTGCTTGACTCACAACTACTGACATTATTCACATGCATACGGAAGCTGAACGATGCTATCACTCTTCTCATTTCAGGTCCAATTTTTGAATCTTTAGACGATATTATATACAGTTAGCCCTCTGTATCTGTGGTTTCTGCATCCCCAAATTCAACTAACCACAGATCAAAAATATTTGAAAAAATATTCTAGAAAGTTCCAAAAAGCAAAATGAGTTTTGCTGTGTGCTGGCTACTATGTACATAGCATTTCCATTGTATTGGGTATTAGAAGTAACTTAGAGATGATTCAAAGTATACAGAGGATGCACGAGGTTATATACAAACACTGCACAGTGTGAGCGTTCATAGATTTTGTTATCTGTGGGATAACCCCCAGTGGATACAAGGGGACAGTTATACACAAAAACCTTACTAAATCAGTATGTCCAATAATACTGATCTACTCTTATTTGATGGATATCACTTAATTGCCTTCTCAGCTCCAGAGAAATCTGCACTCTATCCAGGCGCCCTGCCACATCAGGGTTCCACACCCCTCTCTCCACCCACTGCCCTGATCAGGAGGTCCTTTCCTGCAAAACCTTCACTCCCACCTAAGGTCCTTCTCAACAAAGGAATCTATAAGATTAGGCTTGGTATCTGAGAAGAAACCCAACCCATGTGCCACCTCAGATCATTTTTATTACAGAAGTCAAATAAAATCCATGAAAATAATAAAATTTGTATCTCAAAAAGCCCAATTAAGTGGGTATGTTTCCACAGGAATCCAAATAAATACATCACAAAATTTAAGAGGATAATTATCAAGGGGAAAACAACTGTTAAAATTCTATAAATGTGATTATTTCTGCCCAATAGCCAAAAATCTAACAGTGATTTGTTAATTGTTTATAACTTTGTCTCTTTTGTCTTAAGTAAATCGAGACAATCAACAACAAAAACCATGTATAAATCAACACCATCTGACTAATTATTACACGGACTAGGGAAAAGGTACTCAACTATTTTTTAAGAAAAAAGAAAGGTCCAAGGATTCGAAAAAATACAGTTCTACAGATAAAGGTTTCTTCTAGTTAAAGAAACCACAGTAGTGTTCTAGGCACAGAATAACTTGACTTTTCAGCAACAAAAAAATCTTGTAACCATTTAAATCAGATGGTACTTTTACCATGAATTCTAATAAGGGAAAACAACACACAGGAGGGAATCAAGTTCCAAGTTAAGTCTAAACACACTGCTGCACACCAGACAGACAACCAACAAGGCCCTACTGTATAACACCGAGAACTATACTCAATATTTTCTAACAACCTAAAGGGAAAAGAATCTGAAAAGGAACAGACACATAGGTTACTGAATCACTTTACACCAGAAACTAAGGCAACGCTGTAAATCAACTATACTTCAATCAAACAAGAAGTTAAAGGAAAAAAAAAAGCTAAAGCTAAGCAATGTTCTAAAATGATTACTCTGCCGAAATAAAAGTTCAAAACGAATAATGCTCAAAGAGTGAAATCCTCTCCTAAAACAAGGTGAGCTTTGAAACATAAACAGGGCAGTGACTTATTTAAGTACTTAGGGAAAAAAGGCACAGCAGGTATACCTCAGTTTGTACTCATAACCCTCCCTAAGTATCGCAGAGACAATGTCTGCAGAGTACGGCTTTTAAAAGTCAGTCATTTTAGAAGAAGAGCTGGCTTACAAATGCTTTGCTTCTACCTTAAAAACTTCAAGCAGAGCACACCTTCAAAATGCACCCTGACACCCACCCTTTGGTGTAACAATCCCCACACTGCCATCCAAAGGCTACGAAGACCTTTCCGCTCAGGTACAGAGTGGGTCCGGCCTTCCAACGGCCTGCGTTCTAAGTCACACGGGACACAGAGCATGACCATCACAGTCTGTGGCCACAAAATCCTCCTGGCAGCGGGGCCCTCAAGGAGAGCTGCGCTTCATTCTGGACGAGAGCTGGCAAGGCAATCCAGGTTTTTCTTTCTAACTCAGCAACCGACCCCCACGGCTACTGAAATGCCATCCTGTAAAGGAGGCAGACTGACCGCGTTTAAAGGGCTCTTGGGTGTGGGCCATGGGAAACTCGGTACAGTGTTATATGTCTCAAAGTCTCCAAAGTAAAAAGAGGGAGAGAGGAGTGGTAGGGAAAGGGAAAGGGGAGAATGGGGAGGGGTGCCAGGCAAGCAGCCCAGGTGGGAATCACATCCTGCATCTCCGCAGCACTGTGACCTTGGCAAACCTGAGGGTGCCCATCTGTAACGTGGGCTTCCTTCCAGAGCTCGAGGAAGATATGAATGCGACAACATGGAGGAAGCGTCTACCAGAATGCCACACAGGCAGCAAGATAGTAACTGTTTCATATAATTAGTCTTTTATTTCCAAGTAACTCTGTCAGTTCAGCGAGTTAAGAGTTTTGGACTTACTCTCACAGGAAAATACTCAGCTCTTCAAAAGCATGACAAACTCCTTGCAAAACTGAGAAAAATAACTGAAATCAAGAATGACATTACTTTCAATAAGCAATTTCTGTGGATTTCACTTCTTATAAGGCAACAGAGGTGTGCCTTGTAAGAACAAGAACAGCAGCTGGGCACTGGGGTTTGGATCCCTAGCCCGATACTCGCTGGTTGTGTGACTTGAAGCAAGTATGTACTCTGGTCTCGGTTTCCGTGTGTAACCAGGGAGGACGACATTCTTACGGATGTTGTCAGGACTGAGTGAGTGAACATAAGTAAGCTGCTCAGCATAGCACCTTGCCCTTAGTAGGTGCTGAAGTGAAGTCGCTTAGTCATGCCCGACTCTTTGCAACCCCTTGGATAGTAGCCTGCACCAAGCTCCTCCATCCATGGAATTTTCCAGGAAAAAGTACTGGAGTGGGTTGCCATTTCCTTCTCCATAGTAGGTGCTATGTCAGTGTTAATTCAGATCCAGCAATTCTCACCAGGAAACTGTTTGCCACCCCAAAGCTGGCAATCATTAAACCCACCTATGCACTGGAGTTACTAGGTGAGGAGGCTGTGACGTAGAAACTGACAAGGCTTCGTCTGAACCCTGACCTCACTAATCATCAATGCTCTAAGTATACAATCTCGGTCCTCCACTTGTAGAGTCTACATATCAGAGCTTACTGTCCGCTAAGTCACTGACAAAACTCAAAGACATGCCGCATACCATAGCTCTGTGTGTCTGAGTGATGATCTCTGGATAGTGGAAATGTGATTTTTTTTTCACTTGTCTTTTACCATGCACATGCACCATTTAAGGCTCAAGATATCATTTTCACGGATACAAACTCTTTACTCATTATATCAGTCTTGCCTAATCCAGGCTTCTCTCCAGTAAAAGGTGTGTTAATAGATAGAAGTGTTGTTTGTTGTCAGAAAGAATGTGTAGCTTGGGGTAACTGACAGTTTAGCTGAGAGATCTTGGCTAAGTCCTTCTCTGACATTTCTTCATACATAAAATATGTGGGCACAACAAAGTCTTTCAGGATTCCTGCTGGTGGGATCTTCTTTTCCTGACCTGGGACTGAACCTAAGCTTCTGCATTGGCAGCACGGGGTCCTAACCACTGGACCACCAGCGGAGTCTCAGGATTCCCCCTGGTTCTAATATTCTGTGACCATCTTACACTGCTCAGATGGGAAGCAGAAACAATAGGATATATGCTAAACCCTTACTTGTTCCGGCTTTTGCTATCCTAGAGAATCTGTTGGGAACCAGGATGGTATAATAATAATCTTCTCATTAATGTACAAATTTATTTGCACAGGTTGTAATGTTTTCTTTCCTGATCACTTTATCTATATGTATGTATTTATTCTGGCTGTGCTGGGTCTTCGTGCTGCGTGTGAGCTTTTCTCCAGGTGTGCGACGCAGCCTGCTCATTTCAGTGGCTTCTCCTGTTGCGGAGGCACGGGCTCCAGGGCGCACAGCCTTCAGCAGCTGCCGAGCACAGGCTCCGGGCGCACGGCCTTCAGCAGCTGCAGCACGTGGGCTTGGTGGTTGTGGACCCCGGGCTCCGGAGCGCAGGCTCAGTAGTTGCAGCCCACGGGCTCAGTTGCTCCCAGTCCAAACCCATGCCTCCTGCATTGGCAGATGGACTCTTTACCACAGAGCCACCAGGGAAGGAAGCCCTGTTTATTTTCTTTATTAATTATAAAATGATGCTATATATGGCGAAGAATGAGAAAGCTGAACTATAAAAATGTTTCCTGAAAGACTTGTCAATTGTTGAGGCACATATGTGGGACAGAACCTCTTGAAATGACCTGTCTACATGCAGAGGAGACATTTCAGGTTGACTGGCCAACAGATCATTTCCACTGCTGAAGCTTTGACATTGCATCCATCTAGTAAAATCGCTAAAGAAAAGCTAGATGTATTCTGTGAAGCCTGGGAATCCCAAACCAGTGACATGTCAACACTGCTGAGAGAAATCAGTGACACGTTTGAAGGAAAATGAGGGGAGAAGTATGGCTCCCTTTCATTTCCAAAGCCAGTGGAGAACAGGGCAAACCTGAGATCGTTAAAGCCAGACACGCCTGACCCCAAGGAGCAAGCCAAGACGGCAAGCTTGTTCTCAAGCTGGGTTTGCGAACCTCTGCGAGACGAGCAATGTCAATTCGAAGACTGAGAAATGGGAGGATCAGGAGAATGAGATTGTTCGATATGGATGGAACAGGTCCAGTATGGCATATTCTCTGTACTTATTTACTAGGGGTCACTAAAAACTTACCAAGATTTCATTCATCAACTAGAGGTTTTTGCTGAGAGGGTTTGAAGCTTACTTCAAGTGTACAAGCTTTCTCAAAACAGCTCAAAGATAATGATAAGCTTATGCTTTTCCTGGAAATAAACAAGCTTGTTCCTCTCTGCCACCAGCTCCAGACAATAATTACGATACCTTTGCAGAATCAAGGGGCTTCCCTGATAGCTCAGTTGGTAAAGAATCCATCTGCAATGCAGAAAACCCCAGTTCAATTCCTGGGTCGGGAAGACCCACTGGAAGAGGGATTGGCTGCCCACTCCAGTATTCTTGGGTTTTAAGACACTTTGGGCAGAATCAAGTGTTTCTAAAGGTCGATAAGGGTATTATAAAGGCAAGCTCCACGATGGCTGTTTTGGTTGAACTTCTTGCACTTTCCTATAAACTGCTGAAGAAGCTTTAGATGGAAAACAAATGGGTCTCAGTTACAAATAAAGATTCTGTGGATGGTAAAACTTGAGAAGCTTTTGAGGTCAGATCTCGGGAATATCATGTGGCAATGCTAACCTTTTAAGAAAGCAAATGATCCTTTATGTTTCAGAAATTCAACAATTTTGCAGAGAAAACAAACTGAAATCTTGCTTTATTTTCTGATCACAAAACCGACTGTGACGCTTTCTGACAACAAATAAATGCCAAGGTAGTTGCTGTTAAAAAAAAAATTGGAAATGAAAGAAACATCATGTTTGGGAGTTCGTGTAAAAAAATAAATAAATACAAAAGAAAATAAAAAAATAAAAAAAAAANAGGCAAGAGTACTGGAGTGGGTTGCCATTTCATTCTCCAGGGAATCTTCCCAACCCAGGGATCAAACCCAGGTCTCCTGCATTGTAGGCAGACGCTTTACCATCTGAGCCACCAGGGAAGTCCATTTGTTGGGGGTTTTAGTTACATGGGGCTTCCCTGGTGGCTCAGAGGTTAAAGCCGTCTGCCTGCAGTGTGGGAGACCTGGGTTTGATCCCTGGGTCGGGAAGATCCCCTGGAGAAGGAAATGGCAACCCACTCCGGTATTCTTGCCTGGAGAATCCCATGGGCGGAGGAGCCAGGTGGGCTACAGTCCATGAGGTCGCAAAGAGTCGGACAGGACTGAGCAACTTCACTTTCCCTTTTAGTTACAGAACTAAAACCCCCAACAAATGGAAGATGTCAGCATTTTTCATTCCAGAGAAAACCACCTAAGGCCAAATTAAATGAATCAGAGAAGATCATCAGAAGATTACCTGAGATCAGATTAAAGGAACAGAGGCCCTGCACACACCCTTATCTTATCAGCAACCCCCTTTAACCACTGCTGTAAAACTTCCCACCAATCCTCCACATGGCAGGTCACACAGTTTTGAGAGGCACAAGCCCACTGTGGCCCCCTTTGCAGGCAAAGATATAAAACTATTATTTTCTCTTCACCCAAAACTCTGTCCTCCAGATCCGATCCAGAATGGGCGCACAGAGGCTGAGTTTGGACATCAGCACCATCCAGGCCCTCTACCCTCTAGGATCCCAGGGACACAATGAAACTACAGAACAGTTCATCTGGGACTTTGCTCTTACTGGTATTGTTTTAATGTTCTCTTATTATCTAAATTTTCCTCACTATATGATAGCTGTTGATGCTGTTTTCAGAGATGGCTGATTTTAGATTAAACAATTAATGCTGTCCTCATTAATTCCTTACAGGAGACCAAGATCTTAGTTGGCAGTTATATATGGTACTATTTATTTGGTCATTTTGTGAGCAGATACAGTAGGTGTTTCCAGAGAAAGAGAACCAGGCAAGGCTTTCTTGGCATAAGAAAACCCATTTTTGGCCTAAGCTATCTTGTGATCTAAGCCTTAGAAATTAATGATCTATGGGAACAAAAGAACATAGAAACTCTGTCATCCAGTAAGATAAGTAACAATAGCAAAGATAATATACTAGTTATAAAGACTCTCAGTTCTGTTTCAATGGTAAAGATTAGCCTGAAATGCTCAACCAACAGATAAACTACAATCTAAAGGATGATGACTTTTTCTGACCCTAGAAACTTCAATCTGTTGACTGCCCAAGCGCCTTCATGCATATGCAAGTACCCTTAATTTAAAATTTCCCCAGTTATGCTGTCTAGCTGCTTCTAGAAAGATCCTCAGTGTTCTCCTTACTTGCAGCAAGTAATAATAAATCCTTCCATCTCCCCATCTTGGCTTGGTTGTGTCTTTTGCCTTGACATCCACCAAAAGGCAAACCCAGTTTTGGGTTAACAATTTCTGAAATCCATTGAGAATTTTCACATCTTTAGTCTTTAAGGACACACTACCACAACTGCTCTGGCCAACAGTTCCGTTTCTTGATATTTAATCTGCCTACTGGAAATTACCTCAGTATTTACAGAGAAGTATATGAGCACTTGAGAATCCAGACCAAACAAGTCCATTATTAAAAGGGTATCTGATGTGAAGCATATGAGTTACCTTTTGAACCTCAGTTTAATAATTTAACCATTTGATAATTTAATAAATAGATAACAGTGGAAACAGTACCATCTGTTTGTGATAACTTTGAAAGCTACTAATTGTGATAATTGTGATAATTGTGAAAGCTACTAATACTAAAATACTAACTACTAAAAAATAGGCAGGACAGAAACTAATATCTGTTCAACATCCTGCATCTAATTCTTGGGTACTCACTGTATGATATTTACTTTCTTTTCACTTTTATAAAACATTTTTATTTCCTAACAGCTGTAAATCAGTCTTATTATATAAATTTGTCTTTGTTTTTATTTAATAATATTGTTTATTATTACTTATTTCATATAATTCTGTTTCAAAAAACAGAATTTTAGAAAATTAAATTTCTATGGAACTTAAGGAATAAGTGAAATGTTACTAAAGTACTGTTTACCAGGGTTAAAAAACACACTCTCCACTTTTAAAAGTCATATTCTATGAGGGACACTAAGAGCAATATGCTAGACAATTCAAATTAATGTGCTTGACTCACAACTACTGACATTATTCACATGCATACGGAAGCTGAACGATGCTATCACTCTTCTCATTTCAGGTCCAATTTTTGAATCTTTAGACGATATTATATACAGTTAGCCCTCTGTATCTGTGGTTTCTGCATCCCCAAATTCAACTAACCACAGATCAAAAATATTTGAAAAAATATTCTAGAAAGTTCCAAAAAGCAAAATGAGTTTTGCTGTGTGCTGGCTACTATGTACATAGCATTTCCATTGTATTGGGTATTAGAAGTAACTTAGAGATGATTCAAAGTATACAGAGGATGCACGAGGTTATATACAAACACTGCACAGTGTGAGCGTTCATAGATTTTGTTATCTGTGGGATAACCCCCAGTGGATACAAGGGGACAGTTATACACAAAAACCTTACTAAATCAGTATGTCCAATAATACTGATCTACTCTTATTTGATGGATATCACTTAATTGCCTTCTCAGCTCCAGAGAAATCTGCACTCTATCCAGGCGCCCTGCCACATCAGGGTTCCACACCCCTCTCTCCACCCACTGCCCTGATCAGGAGGTCCTTTCCTGCAAAACCTTCACTCCCACCTAAGGTCCTTCTCAACAAAGGAATCTATAAGATTAGGCTTGGTATCTGAGAAGAAACCCAACCCATGTGCCACCTCAGATCATTTTTATTACAGAAGTCAAATAAAATCCATGAAAATAATAAAATTTGTATCTCAAAAAGCCCAATTAAGTGGGTGTGTTTCCACAGGAATCCAAATAAATACATCACAAAATTTAAGAGGATAATTATCAAGGGGAAAACAACTGTTAAAATTCTATAAATGTGATTATTTCTGCCCAATAGCCAAAAATCTAACAGTGATTTGTTAATTGTTTATAACTTTGTCTCTTTTGTCTTAAGTAAATCGAGACAATCAACAACAAAAACCATGTATAAATCAACACCATCTGACTAATTATTACACGGACTAGGGAAAAGGTACTCAACTATTTTTTAAGAAAAAAGAAAGGTCCAAGGATTCGAAAAAATACAGTTCTACAGATAAAGGTTTCTTCTAGTTAAAGAAACCACAGTAGTATTCTAGGCACAGAATAACTTGACTTTTCAGCAACAAAAAAATCTTGTAACCATTTAAATCAGATGGTACTTTTACCATGAATTCTAATAAGGGAAAACAACACACAGGAGGGAATCAAGTTCCAAGTTAAGTCTAAACACACTGCTGCACACCAGACAGACAACCAACAAGGCCCTACTGTATAACACCGAGAACTATACTCAATATTTTCTAACAACCTAAAGGGAAAAGAATCTGAAAAGGAACAGACACATAGGTTACTGAATCACTTTACACCAGAAACTAAGGCAACGCTGTAAATCAACTACACTTCAATCAAACAAGAAGTTAAAGGAAAAAAAAAAGCTAAAGCTAAGCAATGTTCTAAAATGATTACTCTGCCAAAATAAAAGTTCAAAACGAATAATGCTCAAAGAGTGAAATCCTCTCCTAAAACAAGGTGAGCTTTGAAACATAAACAGGGCAGTGACTTATTTAAGTACTTAGGGAAAAAAGGCACAGCAGGTATACCTCAGTTTGTACTCATAACCCTCCCTAAGTATCGCAGAGACAATGTCTGCAGAGTACGGCTTTTAAAAGTCAGTCATTTTAGAAGAAGAGCTGGCTTACAAATGCTTTGCTTCTACCTTAAAAACTTCAAGCAGAGCACACCTTCAAAATGCACCCTGACACCCACCCTTTGGTGTAACAATCCCCACACTGCCATCCAAAGGCTACGAAGACCTTTCCGCTCAGGTACAGAGTGGGTCCGGCCTTCCAACGGCCTGCGTTCTAAGTCACACGGGACACAGAGCATGACCATCACAGTCTGTGGCCACAAAATCCTCCTGGCAGCGGGGCCCTCAAGGAGAGCTGCGCTTCATTCTGGACGAGAGCTGGCAAGGCAATCCAGGTTTTTCTTTCTAACTCAGCAACCGACCCCCACGGCTACTGAAATGCCATCCTGTAAAGGAGGCAGACTGACCGCGTTTAAAGGGCTCTTGGGTGTGGGCCATGGGAAACTCGGTACAGTGTTATATGTCTCAAAGTCTCCAAAGTAAAAAGAGGGAGAGAGGAGTGGTAGGGAAAGGGAAAGGGGAGAATGGGGAGGGGTGCCAGGCAAGCAGCCCAGGTGGGAATCACACCCTGCATCTCGGCAGCACTGTGACCTTGGCAAACCTGAGGGTGCCCATCTGTAACGTGGGCTTCCTTCCAGAGCTCGAGGAAGATATGAATGCGACAACATGGAGGAAGCGTCTACCAGAATGCCACACAGGCAGCAAGATAGTAACTGTTTCATATAATTAGTCTTTTATTTCCAAGTAACTCTGTCAGTTCAGCGAGTTAAGAGTTTTGGACTTACTCTCACAGGAAAATACTCAGCTCTTCAAAAGCATGACAAACTCCTTGCAAAACTGAGAAAAATAACTGAAATCAAGAATGACATTACTTTCAATAAGCAATTTCTGTGGATTTCACTTCTTATAAGGCAACAGAGGTGTGCCTTGTAAGAACAAGAACAGCAGCTGGGCACTGGGGTTTGGATCCCTAGCCCGATACTCGCTGGTTGTGTGACTTGAAGCAAGTATGTACTCTGGTCTCGGTTTCCGTGTGTAACCAGGGAGGACGACATTCTTACGGATGTTGTCAGGACTGAGTGAGTGAACATAAGTAAGCTGCTCAGCATAGCACCTTGCCCTTAGTAGGTGCTGAAGTGAAGTCGCTTAGTCATGCCCGACTCTTTGCAACCCCTTGGATAGTAGCCTGCACCAAGCTCCTCCATCCATGGAATTTTCCAGGAAAAAGTACTGGAGTGGGTTGCCATTTCCTTCTTCATAGTAGGTGCTATGTCAGTGTTAATTCAGATCCAGCAATTCTCACCAGGAAACTGTTTGCCACCCCAAAGCTGGCAATCATTAAACCCACCTATGCACTGGAGTTACTAGGTGAGGAGGCTGTGACGTAGAAACTGACAAGNTGGGTTGCCATTTCCTTCTCCATAGTAGGTGCTATGTCAGTGTTAATTCAGATCCAGCAATTCTCACCAGGAAACTGTTTGCCACCCCAAAGCTGGCAATCATTAAACCCACCTATGCACTGGAGTTACTAGGTGAGGAGGCTGTGACGTAGAAACTGACAAGGCTTCGTCTGAACCCTGACCTCACTAATCATCAATGCTCTAAGTATACAATCTCGGTCCTCCACTTGTAGAGTCTACATATCAGAGCTTACTGTCCGCTAAGTCACTGACAAAACTCAAAGACATGCCGCATACCATAGCTCTGTGTGTCTGAGTGATGATCTCTGGATAGTGGAAATGTGATTTTTTTTTCACTTGTCTTTTACCATGCACATGCACCATTTAAGGCTCAAGATATCATTTTCACGGATACAAACTCTTTACTCATTATATCAGTCTTGCCTAATCCAGGCTTCTCTCCAGTAAAAGGTGTGTTAATAGATAGAAGTGTTGTTTGTTGTCAGAAAGAATGTGTAGCTTGGGGTAACTGACAGTTTAGCTGAGAGATCTTGGCTAAGTCCTTCTCTGACATTTCTTCATACATAAAATATGTGGGCACAACAAAGTCTTTCAGGATTCCTGCTGGTGGGATCTTCTTTTCCTGACCTGGGACTGAACCTAAGCTTCTGCATTGGCAGCACGGGGTCCTAACCACTGGACCACCAGCGGAGTCTCAGGATTCCCCCTGGTTCTAATATTCTGTGACCATCTTACACTGCTCAGATGGGAAGCAGAAACAATAGGATATATGCTAAACCCTTACTTGTTCCGGCTTTTGCTATCCTAGAGAATCTGTTGGGAACCAGGATGGTATAATAATAATCTTCTCATTAATGTACAAATTTATTTGCACAGGTTGTAATGTTTTCTTTCCTGATCACTTTATCTATATGTATGTATTTATTCTGGCTGTGCTGGGTCTTCGTGCTGCGTGTGAGCTTTTCTCCAGGTGTGCGACGCAGCCTGCTCATTTCAGTGGCTTCTCCTGTTGCGGAGGCACGGGCTCCAGGGCACACAGCCTTCAGCAGCTGCCGAGCACAGGCTCCGGGCGCACGGCCTTCAGCAGCTGCAGCACATGGGCTTGGTGGTTGTGGCCCCCGGGCTCCGGAGCGCAGGCTCAGTAGTTGCAGCCCACGGGCTCAGTTGCTCCCAGTCCAAACCCATGCCTCCTGCATTGGCAGATGGACTCTTTACCACAGAGCCACCAGGGAAGGAAGCCCTGTTTATTTTCTTTATTAATTATAAAATGATGCTATATATGGCGAAGAATGAGAAAGCTGAACTATAAAAATGTTTCCTGAAAGACTTGTCAATTGTTGAGGCACATATGTGGGACAGAACCTCTTGAAATGACCTGTCTACATGCAGAGGAGACATTTCAGGTTGACTGGCCAACAGATCATTTCCACTGCTGAAGCTTTGACATTGCATCCATCTAGTAAAATCGCTAAAGAAAAGCTAGATGTATTCTGTGAAGCCTGGGAATCCCAAACCAGTGACATGTCAACACTGCTGAGAGAAATCAGTGACACGTTTGAAGGAAAATGAGGGGAGAAGTATGGCTCCCTTTCATTTCCAAAGCCAGTGGAGAACAGGGCAAACCTGAGATCGTTAAAGCCAGACACGCCTGACCCCAAGGAGCAAGCCAAGACGGCAAGCTTGTTCTCAAGCTGGGTTTGCGAACCTCTGCGAGACGAGCAATGTCAATTCGAAGACTGAGAAATGGGAGGATCAGGAGAATGAGATTGTTCGATATGGATGGAACAGGTCCAGTATGGCATATTCTCTGTACTTATTTACTAGGGGTCACTAAAAACTTACCAAGATTTCATTCATCAACTAGAGGTTTTTGCTGAGAGGGTTTGAAGCTTACTTCAAGTGTACAAGCTTTCTCAAAACAGCTCAAAGATAATGATAAGCTTATGCTTTTCCTGGAAATAAACAAGCTTGTTCCTCTCTGCCACCAGCTCCAGACAATAATTACGATACCTTTGCAGAATCAAGGGGCTTCCCTGATAGCTCAGTTGGTAAAGAATCCATCTGCAATGCAGAAAACCCCAGTTCAATTCCTGGGTCGGGAAGACCCACTGGAAGAGGGATTGGCTGCCCACTCCAGTATTCTTGGGTTTTAAGACACTTTGGGCAGAATCAAGTGTTTCTAAAGGTCGATAAGGGTATTATAAAGGTAAGCTCCACGATGGCTGTTTTGGTTGAACTTCTTGCACTTTCCTATAAACTGCTGAAGAAGCTTTAGATGGAAAACAAATGGGTCTCAGTTACAAATAAAGATTCTGTGGATGGTAAAACTTGAGAAGCTTTTGAGGTCAGATCTCGGGAATATCATGTGGCAATGCTAACCTTTTAAGAAAGCAAATGATCCTTTATGTTTCAGAAATTCAACAATTTTGCAGAGAAAACAAACTGAAATCTTGCTTTATTTTCTGATCACAAAACCGACTGTGACGCTTTCTGACAACAAATAAATGCCAAGGTAGTTGCTGTTAAAAAAAAAATTGGAAATGAAAGAAACATCATGTTTGGGAGTTCGTGTAAAAAAATAAATAAATACAAAAGAAAATAAAAAAATAAAAAAAAAAAGAAAGAAACAGATTTATCAAAGGGCGGGAAAACTCAAGTTTCATACCTGTATTTATGAATGATGGCATTAAATAATTTCCCATCTCTCCAGCAGGTGGTGAAATTTTCACACCGAATCCCGGCATAACCCTCTGTGGCCTGCTGCGTCCACAGTAACAGTCTCTCTTTCGCTGACATGTCTTCTGACTCACCAGTAACATGGATATCAGACACCTAAACGGAACAGAGAACGGTAAGCCATTAGGAAGGAAGGAAGCTAACACAGATTAAGAGCCCATTATGTGCCAAGCACTTTTTACTTAATCCTTCCCTCACTTGTAAGATGACAATGTTTCCCCCATCGCCATCGAGGAAACCTGAGCTTCAAAGAGGTTAACAGATAGAAAAGGAGGATTTAACCCAAGCACCTCATTTTGTTTTCATACCAAAATGTCCCAGCGCTGAAAAGTCTCATTTCTTTTTACTAATCAGATCTGTTCAAACAACTTAAGCACATGTTTTTCCAAGTTCAAATGGCTCACGGTAGAACCTAAAAATTAATCTACGTTACCCATCTTCAGAGCAGAATCTGATCCAGCAGGTATTCTGTGTAAAGAAAAGGAGAACACCCCCCCTCTCCAACTAACTATGCTGCTTAACTATTTGGCCAGAAGTCTTTCTGATTTTCTCATGAAACTTTGTTCAGTTTACCCAATGGAAAATTTTCATCAAATAATTATCCCCTATATTTTGCCTTATTTTTTTTTTCATCTCTTCCACTGAATGATAATAAAATATGTCACCAGTTCACATGATCTCCATTTGCTCATGGCCCTTTGATAAGGGTTCTCTTTAACCTGCTGATAATGATGTTAAGGCACCAAGTGACTCTGGCAGGGGTCAGACAGTGACTCCCCAGCTAGGATTAACAACAACAGAGAGCTGTTCCCTCAGTCAGTGGGGATGCCAAGCCGGGGGGTCAGGACAGGCGGCCGACCAGGGTCAGATGGAAAGGAGGGCGGTGGGGTGGGGGGGTCATCCTACACGGGAAGGAAAACCCCTCAAGTCCAGCCCTGGCCTCGAGAGCTGGCCACCGGTCCCCTCACTCAGGGACGTCCTCCAAGCCGGGGGGGTCAGGACAGGCGGCCAACCAGGGTCAGATGGAAAGGCAGTGGGGCGGCGGGGTGGGGGTCATCCTACACGGGAAGGAAAACCCCTCAAGTCCGGACCTGGCCTCAAGAGCTGGCCACCGGTCCCCTCACTCAGGGACATTCTCCAAGCCGGGGGGTCAGGACAGGCGGCCAACCAGGGTCAGATGGAAAGGCAGTGGGGCGGCGGGGTGGGGGTCATCCTACACGGGAAGGAAAACCCCTCAAGTCCGGACCTGGCCTCAAGAGCTGGCCACCGGTCCCCTCACTCAGGGACATTCTCCAAGCCGGGGGGTCAGGACAGGCGGCCAACCAGGGTCAGATGGAAAGGCAGTGGGGCGGCGGGGTGGGGGTCATCCTACACGGGAAGGAAAACCCCTCAAGTCCGGACCTGGCCTCAAGAGCTGGCCACCGGTCCCCTCACTCAGGGACATTCTCCAAGCCGGGGGGTCAGGACAGGCGGCCAACCAGGGTCAGATGGAAAGGCAGTGGGGCGGCGGGGTGGGGGTCATCCTACACGGGAAGGAAAACCCCTCAAGTCCGGACCTGGCCTCAAGAGCTGGCCACCGGTCCCCTCACTCAGGGACATTCTCCAAGCCGGGGGGTCAGGACAGGCGGCCAACCAGGGTCAGATGGAAAGGCAGTGGGGCGGCGGGGTGGGGGTCATCCTACACGGGAAGGAAAACCCCTCAAGTCCGGACCTGGCCTCAAGAGCTGGCCACCGGTCCCCTCACTCAGGGACATTCTCCAAGCCGGGGGGTCAGGACAGGCGGCCAACCAGGGTCAGATGGAAAGGCAGTGGGGCGGCGGGGTGGGGGTCATCCTACACGGGAAGGAAAACCCCTCAAGTCCGGACCTGGCCTCAAGAGCTGGCCACCGGTCCCCTCACTCAGGGACATTCTCCAAGCCGGGGGGTCAGGACAGGCGGCCAACCAGGGTCAGATGGAAAGGCAGTGGGGCGGCGGGGTGGGGGTCATCCTACACGGGAAGGAAAACCCCTCAAGTCCGACCCAGCCTTGAGAGCTGGCCACCAGTCCCCTCACTCAGGGACATCCTTTCAGGCCTGTGAGCCAGCATCCCCTTCTGTTAAACGGGAGAGAGCAGGCAGGAGCAGGGACTATTTAAGACTCCCTTCAGTCAGAAGTCTGAGAGGCTAAGACACTGTAAAAACGACACAGAGGCAGAGGTTCACACAGGCAGGCAGGCAACTGACAGCAGAAAGCTTAAAAGCCCAGACTAGAGAAGCCCTTTAGCCCAGAAAGGTGAACAGATAATGATGAGGTGCACGTATTCACTGGACTATTACGCCGTCATACACAGGAATGGAACAATGCCACTCGCAACACCTCGGATGGACCTGGAGATGATCACACTGGCACGTTTATGTGGAACCTAAAATAGGACAGAGACGAACAGAAACAGACTCCCGGACAGAGAGAGCAGGCGTGTGGCTGCCAGGGGGAGGGGAGTGGGAGAGGGGCGTGGGCGGGCGGGCCTGGCAGGTGCAAGCTGTTACACGCAGGGGGGAGACCAACAAGGTCCTGCTGCAGCACAAGGAACCAGAACCAGGATCCTGCGATCAACCAGAATGGAAAAAAATATGAAGACAGCAGACACAAACGTGTAACTAAGCTGTCCCGCTGTCAAGCAGAAGTGAACACAACACTGTGTACACTTCAATATACAACACTGTGTACACGTCAATAAAGTTCTTAAAAAGGTCTACGCGTGCACATGCAAAACTAGCTGTTTCTGGAAGACCTGAGGGCACACAGTGGTACTTATAGCAGTATAAAAAAGGGCAATAGCTGGGTAGAGGCAGGGACTGATTTCTGCAGGGTCAAGAATGTTCCAGTCCAGTCCAGTGCCAAAGGTCAAGGAGAGTCAACACATTTCAACCACAGGGTAAGTTTAATGGGCCACAGTGCTGCCCAGCACATCCAGGGAAACATATTAAGGAAGAAGAGTTAACAGGCCTGAAAATGGCTAAACATCAACCAGGAGAAAACAATCTATTTTATTAAATGAGTTCCTGAAAGTTCCCAAATCTTGTTGTAGCATGTTATACTCACATACACTCCATCAGACCACTGTACACGCAGACACTAGTTTAAAAGCTATAGTTTTAAGGGGTATACTGTTATGAACCAAATTGTAACATACCAAAGACCACTAATAAGTTAAGCCTTTCACCTGCTCCTTCAATTTCCAATTAGCTATTATTCCCACTGGGAAGTTAAAGCATTTTTAGATATACTGTTACCACTCACCATTGCCTACCTAGGTATATCTAACGTTTATATGTACCTGCTGCTGCTACTGCTGCTAAGTTGCGTCAGTCGTGTCCGACTCTGTGCGACCCCACAGACAGAAGCCCAACAGGCTCCTCTGTCCCAGGGATTCTCCAGGCAAGAACACTGGAGTGGCTTGCCATTTCCTTCTCCAATGCATGAAAGTGAAAAGTGAAAGTGAAGTCGCTCAGTCGTGTCCGACTCTTAGCAACTCCATAGACTGCAGCCCACCAGGCTCCTCCATCCATGGGGTTCTCCAGGCAAGACTACTGGAGTGTTATATGTACCTAGGTATATCTAACTATGATATGGTGCAAAAAAAATTAAAAAGAAAAATAAACCAAATGCTAAACACTGTAAATCTGAAATTGCCACTCACAACTCCTAATGTAAAATCAGCAGAACCACCTGACTCCTCCCATCAAGGGCACGCCAGGTGGGATTCTAGGAAGGAACCAGGCCTCTTCCTCCAAATCCTGGAGACACACAGGGATCACAGAAGGTTTCAGCTCCTGCTGTCTGGGTTCAAATCCCAAGTGCAACTGCTAACAGGATTAAGACCCAGAGCTACTTAACACGGGCAGATCTAGAGATGACCAAACTAAGTGAAGACAGAGAAAGGCAAACATCATATGGTATCAGTGATATGTGGACTCTTAAAAAATGATACAAACGAATTTATTTAGAAAACAGAAAAAGACTCACAGACTTAAAAAAACAAACGTATGGTCACCCAAGGGGCAACGTGGGGGGAGCAATAAATTAGGTTAGGATTAACATATACATGCTACTATTTTACATAAAAGAGTTAAATAACAAGGACCTACAGAGGTCTCTATACAGTATCTTGTAGCAATCTGCACTGGAAAAGAATACTAAAAAGGATATATACATATATGTATACATGAATCACTTTGCTGTATATTGGAAATCGAGGCAGCACTATAAATTAACTCTACTTCAGTTAAAAGAAAAGACCTGGAGCTATTCACATCATCTCCCTAAAACCCATCTTCCTCATTTTTAAAACATAAATGATGATATAATAACATCTTTCTAAAGTTTAGACAAGATGATCTACATTAAGTGCTCAGCACAGGGCCTGCAGGCAGAAAACTCTACAAATGTCAGCTTCTCCCACCACTTGATGAGCAGTACTTGCTTCAGGCCTCTCACCAGCGACCTGCCAGCCAGCATCCAACACAAACAAGATGTTTCAGACCAGAGCTCCTCCTGGATGCTGGAAGCCCGCATGACTCTCACCCAAGTCACTGCCGGCTGCCACTGGAGGGCACGTGCTTTCTCCCACAGAGCCTCTCGTACCTTCCTTCACCTCTGCTTCATCTCCCCGGACCCAGTCTGCCTCCACTCCCAACTTTCCAGAAGCATCTACTCTGCAGGAAACAAAATCTGCTCACCGCCACCACCCTGCTTCGGCCTTTCCGTTGAATCCCAGCCCCTGCCACCATGCCCCGCAGCGCATTAAGTCCTGGACACCAGCAGGCACACGAGCAGGGCACGCTTCCCACCTCCCCCAGTGATGGAAAACAGCAGCTCTCAGATCATTATCTGTGGCACAAAGACCTCGCTTTTGCACATCTGGTCACTCTGTGCCACCATCTACTTCCTGTCCTCAAGACGACCCATGCTCCCAGCATCTAGCATCTGCTACAGGTCCCTGCCTGCATCCAGGGACCCATCCTCACAGGCCTCAGCCTTCTCGCCATGCCGACCAGTCACATACCCTCAGCTGGGTCTTGTTACCCTGAGCCTGCAATTCTGTGGCTTCCGAGAGCAATGGCCATTTTTCCAGCACTTTCGCTCCCCAGCTCCAGCTGGACCGACCAGAGGCGCAGCAACACTGTGGGCTCCTGCGCCGGCCCGACTCTGCCCCGTCTCAGCCCTCGCTGGCTTCGCCGCCTCCTCCCTCTGTCTCCACCACGTGACCCCTCACTTCACCCGCTGTCCTCAACTTCCTCACCCTGCAGCCACCCAGACGGCCTGAGCCCCGACCTAGATGGTCTCCTCTGTGGGGATGTCTGCGTCCCACGTGGACCACCACCTCCTCGAACCCCAGTCTGATCTCGGCCGGGGGCTCCAGGAAACGCACCTTTTCTCCTCAGCGTCCTCCACGGCCGGTCTCCTACCCCTCCGAGAACTCCTGTCAGCTCTTCACCATGCGGTGAAGCCCTGCCCCGCCTGCTCCCCTACTGGTCTGGCATCACCTTCCGTCATCTTCACGTAAGGGCCCTGGCCTGCACCCCGGGTCTCTGTGAGGGGCTCCCCTCTGGGTGGCTGCTCCAGTATGTACAACGCCCAAGTCTCCTCCATCCTAAAACGAGTGAAAACGAGTAACCTTCATAAACCCGGTTTCCTCTGTACTCAGCATCATCTGGAGAAGGCAATGGCATCCCACTCCAGGACTCTTGCCTGGAAAATCCCATGGAAGGAGCAGCCTGGTGGGCCGCAGTCCATGGGGTCGCCAGTCGGACAGGACTGAACGTCTTCACTCTCACTTTTCACTTTCACGCACTGGAGAAGGAAATGGCAGCCCACTCCAGTGTTCTTGCCTGCAGAGTCCCAAGGACGGGGGAGCCTGGTGGGCTGCCGTCTGTGGAGTCGCACAGAGTCGGACACGACTGAAGCGACTCAGCAGCAGCACCACCTCTCTCTCTTGTTGCTAAAGCATCTGGAGAAACCCCTCTGCGCTTTGTAACCTTTATCTTTACTCCTCAGCCTGTGGAGTCTCGGCTTCTGTCCCAGTCATTCCATGGAAAGTAAGAAGCGGTGAGCAGACAGAAAGAGGGGGTCCGCGCTCGTGACTGCTCACAGCAGCGGGGAGAGGAGACAGTCCCTGCAGCGTCGGGGGGCAGCGCGGGCGGTCCCGCCGAGGGTCCGCGCTGCCCGAGCCCCAGAGAGACAGCAGCGGACCCCGGGGGCGCGGGCTGCCCCGGGGCTGTGGGGAGCAGAAGCAACTGCCTTTAGTCAAGACCACCAACTCCAGGTTCCCGTGTCAGCATCGACCGCTCCTAAGACACAGCCGTGACGGGCCTAGAACCACCCCGGGCTCAGGAGAGCCTCCCGCCTCTGGAACCGACCCGTGTCCGGTGAGTCTCCCAAACAGGCTCCGCGCACCACACCCGCCCCTCACCCCACGGACACATCCATCCACGTCAGCCTTTGCCGGTCTGCCCAGGCCATTCTCCTTCTGTTCCACGGTCAAACCACGGGCCACACGCCCTCTCTCCACAGGGGCTCTGCTCAGGCCGCTTCTCCTCTGGAGCATCCCTGCCCCCCATACCCCTCTCAACACAGACTGAAGTGCTCAGTACCTTTATGAGGAATAGGCGGGAGACCTGCGGGACGGGGGAGGGGGAATGGAAGGAGGGGGAGAGGATGTGTATAAGAGACAGGTTATGAACCAAATTGTAACATACCAAAGACCACTAATAAGTTAAGCCTTTCACCTGCTCCTTCAATTTCCAATTAGCTATTATTCCCACTGGGAAGTTAAAGCATTTTTAGATATACTGTTACCACTCACCATTGCCTACCTAGGTATATCTAACGTTTATATGTACCTGCTGCTGCTACTGCTGCTAAGTTGCGTCAGTCGTGTCCGACTCTGTGCGACCCCACAGACAGAAGCCCAACAGGCTCCTCTGTCCCAGGGATTCTCCAGGCAAGAACACTGGAGTGGCTTGCCATTTCCTTCTCCAATGCATGAAAGTGAAAAGTGAAAGTGAAGTCGCTCAGTCGTGTCCGACTCTTAGCAACTCCATAGACTGCAGCCCACCAGGCTCCTCCATCCATGGGGTTCTCCAGGCAAGACTACTGGAGTGTTATATGTACCTAGGTATATCTAACTATGATATGGTGCAAAAAAAATTAAAAAGAAAAATAAACCAAATGCTAAACACTGTAAATCTGAAATTGCCACTCACAACTCCTAATGTAAAATCAGCAGAACCACCTGACTCCTCCCATCAAGGGCACGCCAGGTGGGATTCTAGGAAGGAACCAGGCCTCTTCCTCCAAATCCTGGAGACACACAGGGATCACAGAAGGTTTCAGCTCCTGCTGTCTGGGTTCAAATCCCAAGTGCAACTGCTAACAGGATTAAGACCCAGAGCTACTTAACACGGGCAGATCTAGAGATGACCAAACTAAGTGAAGACAGAGAAAGGCAAACATCATATGGTATCAGTGATATGTGGACTCTTAAAAAATGATACAAACGAATTTATTTAGAAAACAGAAAAAGACTCACAGACTTAAAAAAACAAACGTATGGTCACCCAAGGGGCAACGTGGGGGGAGCAATAAATTAGGTTAGGATTAACATATACATGCTACTATTTTACATAAAAGAGTTAAATAACAAGGACCTACAGAGGTCTCTATACAGTATCTTGTAGCAATCTGCACTGGAAAAGAATACTAAAAAGGATATATACATATATGTATACATGAATCACTTTGCTGTATATTGGAAATCGAGGCAGCACTATAAATTAACTCTACTTCAGTTAAAAGAAAAGACCTGGAGCTATTCACATCATCTCCCTAAAACCCATCTTCCTCATTTTTAAAACATAAATGATGATATAATAACATCTTTCTAAAGTTTAGACAAGATGATCTACATTAAGTGCTCAGCACAGGGCCTGCAGGCAGAAAACTCTACAAATGTCAGCTTCTCCCACCACTTGATGAGCAGTACTTGCTTCAGGCCTCTCACCAGCGACCTGCCAGCCAGCATCCAACACAAACAAGATGTTTCAGACCAGAGCTCCTCCTGGATGCTGGAAGCCCGCATGACTCTCACCCAAGTCACTGCCGGCTGCCACTGGAGGGCACGTGCTTTCTCCCACAGAGCCTCTCGTACCTTCCTTCACCTCTGCTTCATCTCCCCGGACCCAGTCTGCCTCCACTCCCAACTTTCCAGAAGCATCTACTCTGCAGGAAACAAAATCTGCTCACCGCCACCACCCTGCTTCGGCCTTTCCGTTGAATCCCAGCCCCTGCCACCATGCCCCGCAGCGCATTAAGTCCTGGACGCCAGCAGGCACACGAGCAGGGCACGCTTCCCACCTCCCCCAGTGATGGAAAACAGCAGCTCTCAGATCATTATCTGTGGCACAAAGACCTCGCTTTTGCACATCTGGTCACTCTGTGCCACCATCTACTTCCTGTCCTCAAGACGACCCATGCTCCCAGCATCTAGCATCTGCTACAGGTCCCTGCCTGCATCCAGGGACCCATCCTCACAGGCCTCAGCCTTCTCGCCATGCCGACCAGTCACATACCCTCAGCTGGATCTTGTTACCCTGAGCCTGCAATTCTGTGGCTTCCGAGAGCAATGGCCATTTTTCCAGCACTTTCGCTCCCCAGCTCCAGCTGGACCGACCAGAGGCGCAGCAACACTGTGGGCTCCTGCGCCGGCCCGACTCTGCCCCGTCTCAGCCCTCGCTGGCTTCGCCGCCTCCTCCCTCTGTCTCCACCACGTGACCCCTCACTTCACCCGCTGTCCTCAACTTCCTCACCCTGCAGCCACCCAGACGGCCTGAGCCCCGACCTAGATGGTCTCCTCTGTGGGGATGTCTGCGTCCCACGTGGACCACCACCTCCTCGAACCCCAGTCTGATCTCGGCCGGGGGCTCCAGGAAACGCACCTTTTCTCCTCAGCGTCCTCCACGGCCGGTCTCCTGCCCCTCCGAGAACTCCTGTCAGCTCTTCACCATGCGGTGAAGCCCTGCCCCGCCTGCTCCCCTACTGGTCTGGCATCACCTTCCGTCATCTTCACGTAAGGGCCCTGGCCTGCACCCCGGGTCTCTGTGAGGGGCTCCCCTCTGGGTGGCTGCTCCAGTATGTACAACGCCCAAGTCTCCTCCATCCTAAAACGAGTGAAAACGAGTAACCTTCATAAACCCGGTTTCCTCTGTACTCAGCATCATCTGGAGAAGGCAATGGCATCCCACTCCAGGACTCTTGCCTGGAAAATCCCATGGAAGGAGCAGCCTGGTGGGCCGCAGTCCATGGGNGATTGGTCAATGCCTCTGAATTCCAAGTCACTTTATCACACTGATATTCTTCTTAACACCTGTCTGTTATCAATTTCAAAGAAGCTTTGACCACCGTTAGTGATTAAATGGAGTAATCGTGGGGGCTGGGTGTGGGAGGGAGGCACCCAGGGGTCCAGAGAAGAGCTTTGAAAGTGAGAAAGAACAAGAGAGCCTTGGGCAGTTGCTGGGCGGAGAGAGCAGAGTCCAAGAGAGGGGTCAGGGAGACGGACAGAACCTCCAACGACTTGGCAATTCTAACAAAAAGGCTTGGTATGGCCCCTGCTTACTGAATACTTCTGAGCTGAATCATCTCCTCTGGGGCTTGTGTCAAACGCCTGACCGGCTGTCAGAGCCCAGCCTGTTGCACAGTAACTCAACAGTGAAGTGGACACTTGTCCCGAATAGGAGCTGTCCTCTCTCCTTTTGGCACCATTTAAAATACCTTTTACAGGAACCCTCCCACACTGCTGGGAATGTAAACTGGCAACAGCCACTATGGAGAACAGTATGAAGGTTTCTTAAAAAACTAAAAATAGAGTCCCAAATGACCCTGCAATCTCACTCCTGGGCATGTATCTGGGGGAAAAAAATCATCATTCGAAAAGATGCATGCAACCCTATGTCCACTGCAGCACTATTTACAGTAGCCAAGACACGGCTATCTAAGTGCACACGGACAGATGAACGGATAAGAAGACGTTGTACGTATGTGCGACGGAATACTACTCAGTCATAAAAAGGATGAAGTAAGGCCATCTGCAGCAACACGAATGAACGCAGACATTATCATCCTAAGTCAGACAAAGACAAATATATGTGGAATGTAAAAAAATGATACAAATGGATTTATTTATAAAGCAGAAAGAGACTCGCCGACATACAAAACAAACTTATGGTCACCGAAGGGGAAAAGGGGGAGTTGGGAGACAAAGCAGGAGGCTGGGATTAATATATACATGCTGCTGCTGCTGCTGCTGTTGCTGCCAAGTCGCTTCAGTCATGTCCGACTCTGCAACCCCACAGACAGGAGCTACCAGGCTCCCCCGTCCCTGGGACTCTCCAGGCAAGAACACTGGAGCGGGTTGCCGTTTCCTTCTCCAATGCAGGAAAGTGAAAAGTGAAAGTGAAGACACTCAGTCATGTCCGACTCTTAGCGACCCCATGGACTGCAGCCTACAGGCTCCTCCTCCATCCAAGGGAGTTTCCAGGCGAGAGTACTACTATATGTAAAATAGATAACTGGNGAGCGGGTTGCCGTTTCCTTCTCCAATGCAGGAAAGTGAAAAGTGAAAGTGAAGACACTCAGTCATGTCCGACTCTTAGCGACCCCATGGACTGCAGCCTACAGGCTCCTCCTCCATCCAAGGGAGTTTCCAGGCGAGAGTACTACTATATGTAAAATAGATAACTGGACTTGTCTGGCAGTCCAGTGGTCAATATTTCAGCTTCCAATGGAGGGGGCATGGGTTTGATTCCTGGTCAGAGAGCTAAGATTTCACACGCCTCTTGGCCAAAACAAAAAACAAAAAAATAGATAATAAACAAGGTCCTACTGTATACAGCACAGGGAACTCTACTAAATATTTTGTAATAACCTGTAAGGGAAAAGAATCTGAAAAGAATATAGTATATGTATTATGTAGTATATGTATATGTATTATATTATATATATCAATATAGAAATAATATTAGTATATAATACATTATATCTATTTATATATGTATACTGAATCACTGTGCTGTACACTTGAAACTAACATGATACTGTAACCAACTACACTTCAATTTAAATTTCTTTTAAATACATAAAATTCCTTTTAGGACAACTGTTTATTGCAAAAAGAACCACAACCTTAGGGCACATTTAGCAAAGGCCCCACCGAGCTCTCAAGGAGTCACTTCGTCTCCTTTGCAGAGGACAATGAGCAAGGCTGTGCCACCGGCTGGGATGGTGCCCAGTGACAAGGCTCAGGAAAGGGGAGGTGGCAGGGCCCTCTGCAGGCGGTGGGGCCGGGGCTGTGGGTACCGCTCTGGGCAGGGAGCTGGCCGGGAGGGCCGCCCTGGGTCACACCAGCGTGGGCACTCCCTGTGTGCCATTCGGAGCACTGTGCTTCCAAGAGAGGGATGCCACGAGCCGTGGTTTCATGTCTTTTTAAGTCTTGAGGGCTAGAAAATCTCAGGGTCTCTCAGCGCATGTTAAGGTTCTGAGCCCTTTAAAACACCACGATGCTCTCTGATACTCCACATGCAACTGATTCACCCTTCTTCACACATAAGCCCAGGTCCTAGAGTCCTTACGAGTAAACAACTGAACAACTGGTTGCATCCTCTTCATTAAACCTCTGAAGCAACCGGGATTATGACAAGACAACTGCCACAGGGAGATGAACACGGAGACTATTTTTAAAGACACCCCCAGATCATGCGATCCCACTGCTTCTGCTCCCGACCACGCTGAAAGCTGCCTCCTGTTAAAACGTTTCCTTCAATCCAGATGAAACTCCAAGGCCCCCAGACCCTAATGTGTGGGAAGAATCATAAATATTGATTTATCCATCACTAATAAAGAAGAATTTTGACAGATGTTATATACGCTGTTGTTGAAATGAACCTCTGCCACAAAATTATACCTTTTGTGGGAAGAATCAAGCTTAAAAAGCTGGCATCAATTTTTTCAAAGTGATCACCTCCCAGGGATGGAGCGGGAGGCTGGGCCTAGCAGATGGAAGCTATTATACACAGGCTGGGCAATAACAAAGTCCTACTGTATAGCACAAAGAAGTGTGTTCAACATCCTATACACCATAAAGGAAGAGAATGTGAAAAAGTGTGTGTGTGTGTGTGTGTATTCTTTTTGTGGAATATAGATATGTAGAGATACACCGTATATATATAGATACATACAGATATATAGCTGAATAATTTTGCTGTTCAGAAGTACAGTGTAAATCCAAAATACTTCATTAAAAAAAAAAAAAAAAAAAACGGTATTACCTCCTAAATGACACTGCAATTTTACCAAATTTCCAAATTTCCAAATTTCAATCTGCTGAGCAGAGACCTGTGGACCACGGACGTTCGACTGTTAGTCCTCGCAGGCGTTCACGACCAGAATCAGAGGCGATGCCCACGTATGCCGCATACTAAAGCCTAAGATCTAAGCGGATCTTATTTTTCCTCCAGTCCCTGTTCTGAACATCCTCTCTTTTAGACAGATAAGAGACCACCTTGGAACGCAGGGGCCACGTGTGCAAAGGTGAAGTGGGGACACAGCTGTGGTGCGGTTCAGCACACACGCGCCCCAGCGCCCGGGCGGGACAGCTGCACTTCCAACCCCGAGGGCTGGGAGAGCTGGGAAGGAATGTCGGCTGGACAGTGGCGGTCTCTGCTTGCACTTGAGGTATTCTTTCTACCCCGAAATGCTGTCCCCACTCCTCTGGCTATTGAATCTTACTCTTCCTTCAAGGTCACACTCCAGTGTCACCCAAACCGTGAAAGCGTGCCTCCTCTGCCGTCCCTAGTCCTTGGCTTACACCAGGACACCGACCATCCTTTTCCTTCAAGAAGAGCTTTACGTACATGATAGCACAAGCAGAAGCCCCTTGGGAGGACAGAGTCTTAGGTCCTCATTATAAATGCTTCGTGCTTCGCACAGTACCCTTCATACAGCGGACAAATAAGTTCTGTTCAATAAATAAAAGATGAGCCATCTGTACTTTGCCTGTGACCTCAGCCATGCCCTCAGCTGTGGGCTCCTGAGTGCCTGCCTGGTGATGGGGAAGAAAAGAGAAACTCGGGACACAGAATCATGAACTCCATCGCCCACTTCCCAGAGGGGATCTGTCTCTCCTGCAGGGCCCACCAGGGCATCTATTACAATTGGTACCTGGCACTGTGTCCTCTCATACAGCTGGAGCTAAATAATGCTGCTCAATGACCTCCACTCCTGCACCAAATCCTCTAAGTGTTCCCCTTGACCTATCCAAACTGACCTGGGAAGTGACTGCCAGAATGGAGTTCAGGTAAACCAAGTTTTAGGACTTAATCAGGAATCTTTTTTAAAATGCTTTTTTAAAAAATTGACATATCGATAGATGGAACCCAACAGAATCCAGAAGTAGACACATATTTATGGACAATTGTTTTTTATTTTATTTTTTCCCACCATATCACACACAGCATGTGGAATCTTAATTCCCCAAGCAAGGATTGAACCTGCGCCTCCGGCATTGGAGGCCCAGAGTCTTAACCAATGGACCTCCAAGGAAGTCCTAACAATTGGTTTTTCACAAAAGAACAAAAGCAATTCAGTGTTGAATCTTTTCATTAAAAGATGCCGAGAAACTAATATTCATCATGCAAAAGGATTCATTTGAACCTTTTCTTCCAAATGGATCAGAGACCTAAATACTGTACGCGAGAGCTAAAACTATATAACTCACACGCCCTTTGAGTTACTGAGTGGCAATTTTGTTTACTACACTCATCAGAATTCACCAGGAATTACGAATAAGAACAGTGCCCAGAATATAAGACAGGAAGTCAGGCCGTTCCAATCTGGAGGCACACACAATGAAAATACACTTAAAAGGACTTTATGATTTGTATTTATTAAAAATAGTTTCCTAAGTAATCAATCAGTAATTAAACCAAAGGACTAATTATAATACTAACGAGGCTAGAAAAACTGGCAATGCCAACCACTTTCACCTAAACAAAAAAGGAGATCTATATTAAAAGAGCAAAAAGCAAAGGGAACACCCACACTCAAAGGGATCCCCAGTGATGCAGCTGGGAAACAGATCCAATTTGAAGGACAAGGAACACAATTCCTCAGTTTTCCATCAGCACGACTTACTGAAATCTTACTTGAAGCAGGTATCTCTTTCTTGACTCCATCTCATTCGAAAAGGGTTATCACAGAAAGAAAATCTTGCCTAAAAAATGAAGCAATGTACTGAGCTGGCCTTTTCAAATGCCATTTTTTAAAATAAATTGAAGAAGGAAGCACCTTCAGAAAAGCAGCTGTAAAAAATTAATAAATTAAAATTTAAAAAAAAAACTCAATTAAACAGAGGCAGGTGACCAGCAGGGGGCGCTATCGCAGCCTGTGATGACAGCGGAGCCCAGCAGGAGAAGACCCACCTTCCTAGACGGCCAGGGCTCGGCCAATGAAAAGCCACGAGGTCTGTGTTAAGTGCAGCCCACCCACCTCCTCTCCCCACTGTAGTGGTCCTCTCCCTTGCCATGCCTGAATGTTCCTGTGATTGCCCTTGGCTGCAGACCCTGTACTGCAATTCTCTCCTGCTCTTGAATAAACCATCTTTGCTGGAGAAGTATCTGGCCATCTATTTGGCTCAGGTCAATGCAGCTATGGTATAAAAACTTCATTCACTGAACCACAGCAGATCTTACGTGTAGGAAAAGAAAGCCATCTTCACAAAGGGATTCAGAGCAAAGTGAATTCACACAAAGGCTTACCCTAAATATACACGAATCCTCACCCGGAGATAACAGCTCCACAAACATTTTCTGTGAAGAGCCAGGTGGGAAATATTTTTGGCTTTAAGGGCCACGTGGTACAAGAACACACAAATGAATAGGCATGCCTGGGTTCCGCATAATTATTTATGGACACTGAATGTTGAATTTCACATAACTTTCATATGCCCCCAAATAATACTCTTCTTTTGATTTGTCTCTAATTCTTTAAAAACTGTAAAAATAATTCTTAACTCATGGTCTGTACAAAAAGACAGGCTGCGGCCTGGTTTGGCCCTCTGGCCATATTTGAAGACCTCTCCCACCAGCATCACCACCAAGACATCTGAAACACAAATACTCTGGGGATTAGCAGCACATTTGCCATTATCAGGCCATTCCTGTGAAAGCGGTGAATGATCCAACTGCCTTCCCTTCTCAAAGCAAATTCAGAATGAAAAAGACTAAGGTTTTATAAAATAACACTATTCTGTTCTTTTCTGAAAATAAAAGCAATACTTGCTCTTTGTAGGAAAACTGGAAAATAGATACAACAAAAGGGGCTATGCTGCAACAAAGGAAAAAACCCTTAAAGGTAAGTAAACAGGGAAACAGCTCACACGTACAAAGGTAGGGAGGTAGAAGGTCAGAGATAACTGGGAAGGTGCTGAGCACAGAGTGATAACCTGGGCCCAGGCTCCTGCTGCACAGCTGTGATGACCTGACTGACTTCCCTTCAACTCCTGTCTGCCTTCAACTCAAGTCTTAACACAGGTAAGAACACAAAGAGAACATGCTAGAAAAATAAATACGCGGTGTAAAAATGGAATCATCACATGAAATGAAGGCTATGAAAGTGTGAAATGAAGTATTTTCTGCTTTAGGCTCTACCAATACACAAGACTTTTCCAAATGCAAATTTCTGAGCCCAGGTGAAACAAAGCCAGCTATTCAGAAGCCATCAGCTAAGAGATGAGCTGGGGGGTGTGAGAGGCGCCATCCGCCACATTCCCCAGCGGTAAACAAGGAACAAGCAAGTGAACAAGAAAGAAAGCAGGGTTGGCCCCAGAAGGCCAGACGCATAGGAAAGAAATAATTTCAGCAAGCAGGCCACTAGCATCTTCCCATACATAGGAAACTGCTAAATCTCTTCATGTGAGAGGTTTCATTTTCTCCGCCCTTGCTGCAAACTGTATTTAGCTTGGCTCTTCTCCTGCCCCTCGGAGTGCACTTTTCCCAGGTCACCTGCGGTCCTGTCTCCTGGGCTCAAGTCCAACATCCCTACCGAACAAAACCTAACTCTCATCTTTTCGGTTGTACATATCTTTTTAGTCAACAGAAGCTTTACTGCTACTGCTAAGTCACTTCAGTCGTGCAACCCCATAGATGGCAGCCCATGAGGCTCCCTGTCCCTGGGATTCTCCAGGCAAGAACACTGGAGTGGGTTGCCATTTCCTTCTCCAGTGCATGAAAGTGAAAAGTGAAAGTGAAGTCGCTCAGTCATGTCCAACCCTCAGCGACCCCATGGACTGCAGCCCACCAGGCTCCTCCGTCCATGGGATTTTCCAGGCAAGAGTACTGGAGTGGGGTGCCATTGCCTTCCCCGACAGAAGCTTTAAGTGTTCTTAAAACTTTCTGACAAGAAAACTTTTAAGAAAGGGACAAAATTAATTCTTCACATATTTAAGAGCTGACATATATGTTTAATACCATGCTGGGGGGCAGTGGGGGGGGTGCTGACCCAAGATATGAGGGTGGGAGTTACAATGAGCAGATTCTGGCTCAGTTACAACTCAAGTAGACTGAAAGTGTGAGTTATCCATGAATTAGAAAGCCAGTGACCCATAAGAAAGGCTGTGAGAAAACATTCCTGCAAGGACAACCAAATTAACTAGATCCTGTCCAAATCTGTGATTCGAATTAACACAAAATTAATTAGACTTGCTTAAAAACAGTCATTTCTAAAACTCTCCTGCAGGATTTCTCAAAGGGATGTTAACAGATATTCTTTGATTAAAAAAAAAGAATCCATGACCAAGTGATTTTGTGAAACAATGGATTAAACAGGGTTCTTTTCCACAGAAATTCAGCCTTTAATATGCTAATATGTACCATAAATCTCTCCAATCTGGGAAGGCTGCTTTCCAAACTCTTTTGGCAAAGGAAGCCTTCCCTGCCACCCCCCACCTCACCCCAAGGCATCTCACAGCACTGGTGTTCCTGGGAACCTGTTTTTAAAAATGCTTTTCTTTGCCCCCCCCAAAAATATATATATATATTTTTTGTATATATACATATATATATGTTTTTATTTGATCCTGTCAACTCAGGAAAATTAATTTTAAAATCATCAAGAAAAGTCTTCATCAGAAATTAAATCCACAAACCAAAAGTTTGGAATTTAACAAATGAGAAGAAACATTAAAACTTCTGTTACAGACTCACAGATAAAGAGAACAAATCAATGGTGACCAGTAGGAAAAGGCAAGGAGAGAAGGCAAGATAGGGGCAGGCGATTAAGAGGCACAAACTATTATTAACAGGTAGAAAATGAAGACGGAGAAGGCAACGGCACCCCACTCCAGTACTCTTGCCTGGAAAATCCCACAGGCGGAGGAGCCTGGAAGGCTGCAGTCCATGGGGTCGCGAAGAGTGGGCCACGACTGAGCGACTTCAGTTTCACTTTTCACTTTCATGCATTGGAGAAGGAAATGGCAACCCACTCCAGTGTTCTTGCCTGGAGAATCCCAGTTACGGGGGGAGCCTGGTGGGCTGCCGTCTATGGGGTTGCACAGAGTCGGACAAGACTGAAGCAACTTAGCAGCAGAAATGAAGAAGCTACAAGGATATACTGTACAACACAGGGAATACTGCCAATATTTTAGAATAACTACAACTGTAACTTTAACAACGGTGAACCACTATGTTATACAACTAACTTCTATTGACTATACGTCAATTTTTAAAAATTTGCTGTTACACACAATGCTCCAGCAGGGCTTCCCAGGTGCTGCTAGTGGTAAAGAACTTGCCTGTCAACGCAGGAGACTTAAGATAACTGGTTCAGTCCCTGGGTGGGGAAGCTCCCCTGGAGGAGGAAATAGCAACTCAGTCTAGTATTCTTGCCAGGAGAATCCCAGGGACAGAAGAGCCTGGTGGGCTACGGTGTCACCAAGAGTTGTTGGTCTTGACACAGTCCATGATGTTGCCACGATCCGGACTCAACTGAAGCAACTTAACATGCACGCAGGCATGCACGATGCTCCAGTAAAATCAAAGTGTCTGCAAATAGGGCTTCTTTAGTTTTTTAAGCTTATGCATAATGAGATGCTTAAAACATTTGGGAACAATGTGAGACAAACTGTGAGATTAAAAAAATATATAACCCTGAAGATCATTAACTTGGACACAGATCTATAGGACACATTTCTACTTATAGAACTTGTCAGGGCACCTATATTATATCTTCCTGGTATAACTGTACTCAAGCTCTAAGAAACAGAGTTTTTACACTATTCTTCAAGAATTCAGTAAGTATTACTGATTTTGGAGATTGCTTTGCTTTGTTTTTTTTCAAGTACTAGAAGGCCGTTAATGCTCTTATAGGAAATACAAGTGCCACATTCTCTCTGCTCAGGCAAAAGGTTGAAATGCCACCTCGTGTTTATGGCTCTACCAGGTTGCTGCTATGTGGATTATTTTATCCGGGCTAAACTCAACCGGGGATGTGACGGCACACAAATAATCAAAGCATCTCATCTCAAACTGCCATACCCACAGGAGGGGACACGGTGTGGGCTTCAGCCAGACCATGGGAAACACACTCCTTGATTTGGAGTTCACTGTCTAACTGGCATCTGGCACCGCAACAGAAAGCCACAGCCCCTTCTCAGATGGGCCTTCGACTCTCCTCAGTATGCAATACTCAATGCGATACTCCTCATAGGCAGCACTGTGACACAAACCATAAAAATGCATCCATCATGACCCATCGTCACTGCTATGGAAGACGGAGGACCAACCTGGAGCTCTTGCTGACCTGAAAGATTTCTAAAGAGGGCACTACTCTCTGTGCTTTCCAGATGAGAAAACAAAGGCTTAGAACAGTTCAAGGTTAACCTATATTATATATACAACATATATATATGTTAGTTGCTCTGTTCTGCCCAAATCTTTGTAACGCCATGGGGTGTAGCCTACCAGGCTCCTCTATCCATGCAATTCTCCAGGCAAGAATACTGGAATGGGTAGCCATTCCATTCTCCAGGGGATCTTCCTGATCCAGGGATCAAACCTGGGTTTCTTGCATTGCAGGCAGATTCTTTATGGTCTTAAGCCAGCCGGGAAGCCGTGTGTGTGTGTGTGTGT
>SJYX01007518.1:516708-535352 GCA_006410675.1 Oreotragus oreotragus
TGTGTGTGTGTGTCTGTGTGTGTGTGTCTGTGTGTGTCTGTGTGTGTGTCTGTGTGTGTCTGTGTGTGTGTCTGTGTGTGTGTGTCTGTGTGTGTGTCTGTGTGTCTGTGTGTGTGTCTGTGTGTCTGTGTGTGTCTGTGTAAATACATGCACGTGCGCACACACACACATAAACATACGTACAGATATATAAGAGAATCGTTGACTGTATACCTGAAACTTATATGATATTGTAAATCAACTATACTTCAATTTAGATTTTTAAAATAAAAAGGGAGGGACAGTTTTATAAATCCAAAAAAAAGGAAGAACCTCCTCCGGGCTCTAGGGCACAGTGAGGGAAGATGCTGGAAAAGGCAGGACTAGCTCACAGAGAGTGCCCGCCAGGAGAGACTCCAGGCCAGGCTAGCTTACCTCCAGGCTGCCTTCATCCCCACTCAGCCCAGCGTTCTCGCCCAGCACGATGGCTGAGTGCTGCACTCCTCACAGACTGCGGAGAAGCTGGTGCTTATCATCTCCCGTGAGGGCCTGCCCCAACCCTCGCCAAGACCAGCTGCCCTGGGGCTCCAGGGTGAAACACAGAGAGTCAGGAGGACCCACTCCCCCAGTCGCCCCTGGGGAAAGGGGGCAAGGGAGTCTCCGAAATAAACAGAGAGGCCCAAGGAGGCTTGAAACCTACACCTCTGTGGGGCTGGCGGGGGGGCCGCTCCGGTGTGTTAGGAGGGCTCCTCGACCTCAGGACTTAAGCTCCTAACATCCATCCATCAAGATATGCACTACATTGCATCTCCAGGGCTGGTCTGAGAAGAGCAGCCTGCCTCCCACTTCAACCACGTGGGGAAACGAGGTTCTCTAAAAATGATGCACAAACAGCCCGACTCACGTGTGAGGGACTGTGCACACCTGCTGTATCAAAACACGATCCGACCACCAGCGCCATGGAAAATGAGTAGCATATTTCCCAGGAGAAGACGGTGGCACCCCACTCCAGTACTCTTGCCTGGAAAATCCCATGGACGGAGGAGCCTGGTGGGCTGCAGTCCATGGGGTCGCCAAGAGTCAGACACGACTGAGCGACTTCATTTTCACTTTTCACTCTCATGCATTAGAGAAGGAAATGGCAACCCACTCCAGTGTTCTTGCCTGGAGAGTCCCAGGGACGGAGGAGCCTAGTGGGCTGCCGTCTATGGGGTCACACAGAGTCGGACACGACTGAAGTGACTTAGCAGCAGCAGTATATTTCCCACGAGAGTTGTTTTAAAAAATCACAAACAAGAACACTTGAACAATTTTGATAAATTCTTTAAACAGGTAAGAAAGTCACAAAATAATATATAAAACTTCTAATATAAGGCATGTGGGTTGCCAATAAATATGATTTCCCATACCCCTACAATGGACATGCAATTTAAATGTTAGCATATTCCTGGCTCAATTTTGCTTTCATGCCAATGGAATCTGAAAATTCTGGCAGTGAATGAGTAAAATGCACTGTAAGGAAGCAATTATAATAAAAATGTAATCTTGTCCATATTATGCGGGTAGATGTTCTCACATTAATTTTAGCTGTTGATTCTCCCTCATAAATGCATCTCAATATTGTGCATAAATATTAAGCAACAGCACTTCAGCAGTGCCGTGCATTTCCTGTATACCACATCATAGATTTCCTGCTGGAAAAATCCTAAAACAAGATAGATTTTTGCTACTTTCATTTGTGAAACATTTTTCTTTATGAAAATAGAAAAAATGGTAACAAAAAGTTGTCAAAAGTGGGCATCGTATGAAAACTATCATATATAGGAAGGATAAACACTGTTCCCTACTGTGTAGCACAGGGAACTGTATTCAATATCTTGGGACGGACCATGAGGGGAAAGAATATATATATGCATAACTGAATCTCTTTGCTATAGAGCAGAAACACATCATAAATCAACTGTATGTCAATAAATTTTTTTAAAAATAAAAAATTTTTAAATTAAAAAAATGGACATCTGGACTTCCTTAGCGGTACTGCCAGCCAACGCAGGGAACACGGACGGATAGGTTCAATCCCTGACCCGGGAAGATTCTACCTGCTGCAGAGCAACTAAACTGGAGCATCGCAGCTCCTGGCTGGTGCCCCAGAGCCGAGGAGCGGCAGCCACCAAGCCTGTGTGCTGCAACCAGCGGCGTCCATGCACTTCCCAGGAGGAGCCACCGCAGTGAGAAGCCCAAGCACCACAACAAGGGCAGACCGTCCTCGTTGCAACTAGGGGAAGGCCACGCACAGCAACGGAGCCCGGGCGCAGCCAAGAAATCATCAGTAAAGAAGTGGACATCTGACATGAATACACCCCAAGTGAAAAAACGAAACATTCACACAGACTTGTGGGATATAAACTGGACCTATGACATGAAAACTCCTTCGAACACATCATTTGTGAGCAACTGTTTAAGTGAGGTGACAAGAGCACGCGAAGACTCAGGAAAATCACCAGAGAGATCTGTTTGTATATTTGTACTTTCATATTTATATTTATAAAGCAACTGAGCAGACTAGCTAGGTAAATGTAGATAACTCATGTACAACTAAGGACACAGAGCCTTTCAAAATGCGTATCATTTGACCATATTTGTGCATCTTTAAACTTAGGTTCAATTCCACAGTTTTATACTTCTCATGATCACTTAGGGTGGTGTAGCTTTAATATATGTGTAGATCTCAACAGATGAAATTAACACTTAATAACCTGTACTGAATTGAACCTATAAGCACATAAACAAAACTCTCAAATAAGTACTAGGCATGTGATATACAACATGATTAAGGTAATTAACATGTGGGAAATTAACTGTGGAATTAACAATTAACTGTGGAAAATTCTTAAAGAGATGGGAATACCTGACCTGCCTCTTGAGAAACCTGAATGCAGGTCAGGAAGTAACAGTTAGAACTGGACACGGAACAACAAACTGGTTCCAAAGAGGGAAAGGAGTAGGTCAAAGATGTATACTGTCACTCTGCTTATTTACCTTATATGCAGAGTACATCATGAGAAACGCTGGGCTGGAAGAAGCAAAAGCTGGAATCAAGATTGCCAGGAGAAATATCAATAACCTCAGATATGCAGATGACACCACCCTTATGGCAGAAAGTGAAGAAGAACTAAAGAGCTTCTTGAAGAAAGTGAAAGAGAAGAGTGAAAAACTTGGCTTAAAACTCAACATTCAGAAAACTAAGATCATGGCATCTGGTCCCATCACTTCATGGCAAATAGACAGGGCAACAGTGAAAACAGTGACAGACTATTTTCTAGGGGTTCCAAAATCACTGCAGATGGTGACTGCAGTCATAAAGAGAAACGCTGGGCTGGAAGAAGCAAAAGCTGGAATCAAGATTGCCAGGAGAAATATCAATAACCTCAGATATGCAGATGACACCACCCTTATGGCAGAAAGTGAAGAAGAACTAAAGAGCTTCTTGAAGAAAGTGAAAGAGAAGAGTGAAAAACTTGGCTTAAAACTCAACATTCAGAAAACTAAGATCATGGCATCTGGTCCCATCACTTCATGGCAAATAGACAGGGCAACAGTGAAAACAGTGACAGACTATTTTCTAGGGGTTCCAAAATCACTGCAGATGGTGACTGCAGTCATAAAATTAAAAGATGCTTACTCCTTGGAAAAAAAGTTATGACCAGCCTAGACAGCATATTAAAAAGCAGAGACATTACTTTGCCAACAAAGGTCCATCTCATCAAAGCTATGGTTTTCCAGTAGTCATGTATGGATGTGAGAGTTGGACCATAAAGAAAGCCGAGTGCCGAAGAACTGATGCTTTTGAACTGTGGTGTTGGAGAAGACTCTTGAGAGTCCCTTGGACTGCAAGGAGATCCAATCAGTCCATCCTAAATGAAATCAGTCCGGAATAGTCATGGAAGGACTGATGCTGAAGCTGAAACTCCAATACTTTGGCCACCTCATGTGAAGAGTTGATTCACTGGAAAAGATCCTGATGCTGGGAAAGATTGAAGGCAGGAGGAGAAGGGGACGACAGAGCATGAGATGGTTGGGTGGCATCATGGACTCGATGGACATGAGTTTGGGTGGACTCCGGGAGTTGGTGATGGACAGGGAGGCCTGGCGTGCTGCAGTCCATGGGGTCACAAAGAGCTGGACATGACTGAGCGATTGAACTGAACTGAACTGAAGGTAATTAACACTGCTGTAAGTTATATACGAAATCTAAGAGAGTAAATCCTAAGACTTTCCATCATAAGAGAAAATTTTTTCTCTTTTAATTTTCTATCTATATGAGGTAATGAAGGCTCACTAAACTTACTGTGGTCATCATTTTGTGATGCATGTAAGTCAGGTCATTACACTGCAAAGCCTAGACTTATACAGTGCTGTATGTCAATTGTATCTCAATGAAACTGGAAGAAGGGAAAAAAAGAAATTCCTTAAGCCATCACTGAGTGTTAGACTATGTCAGCACCTTGAATCCACAGCTCAGACCATCAGTGTTCAGTTCAGCATTTTTAGATGTACACAGTGGTCCTCCCAGACTCAACAGCTTCCCTCTGAGGTCATTGATCTGTCTGTCTTTCACACAGACATTTCTTCTTTATCACATTAAGGTCATCTTTTAGGATTTGAAATAGCTCAACTGGACTTCCATCCCCTCTACTAGCTTTGTTTGCAGTGATGCTTCCTAAGACCCACTTGACTTCGCATTCCAGGATGTCTGGCTCTAGGCTAGTGATCACACCATCATGGTTATCTGCATAAAGATCTTTTTTGTATAGTTTTTCTGTGTATTCTTGCTACCTCTTCTTAATATCTTCTGCTTCTGTTAGGTCCATACCACTTCTGTCCTTTATTTTCCCATCTTTGCATGAAATGTTCCCTTAGTATCTCTAATTTTCTTGAAGAGATCTCTAGTCTTTCTCATTCTATTGTCTTCCTCTTTTTCTTTGCATTGATCATCAGAAAAGATCAGTTTTCATTTCCATCCCAAAGAAAGGCAATGACAAAGAATGTTCAAACTACTGCACAACTGCACTCATCTCACACGCTAGCAAAGTAAAGCTCAAAGTTCTCCAACCCAGGCTTCAACAGAACATGAACCATGAACTTCCAGATGTTCAAGCTAGATTTAGAAAAGCCAGAGGAACCAGAGATCATCAAAAAGCAGAAGAGTTCCAGAAAAAACATCTACTTCTACAGAGGATGACATCACTGACTCAATGGACATGAGGCAAGCTTCGGGAGTTGGTGATGGACAGGGAGGCCTGGCATGCTGCGGTCCATGTGGTCGCAGAGTCAGACACGACTATGCAAGCAACTGCTTCCAAACTCCATGGC
This sequence comes from Oreotragus oreotragus, assembly GCA_006410675.1. Lineage (NCBI taxonomy): Eukaryota > Metazoa > Chordata > Mammalia > Artiodactyla > Bovidae > Oreotragus > Oreotragus oreotragus. The sequence continues at coordinate 522,061 of SJYX01007518.1, forward strand.
AAGTCCAACGTGACTCATCCTCGGCCCCTGACACACTGACCACCCTCAAGGTCAAGTTCTCCACCAGCAGGGCACTCCCCCCTCTTCATCACCAGCTTCTGCCTCCCCCTGCTTGTCCTCCTTATCAGCCCCTTTTAAAACCAGTTTCTGAATTTCGGCTCGGGTTTGCAGCTCAGCCAATCTGACAGCGCCTGGAAACGGGGTTTTCTGTAAGATCCCAAGGGATGTGAAACCCAACCACTTCTGCAAGACAGGGTTCAGGACGCACAACCCGACACGGCCCCTGGGCAGACTGGATGTTTCCAGCCCTGGGAGAGGGCGGGTGCCAGAAGGGCGCTGCCACCACCCATCCCCAAGCAGGTCATGAGACCCTCAGGGGGGAGGTGCTCGCTCTGCACCTGGAGGAAAGGAGCATCCTTATCTCTGCAGGTGAGAGGAACCTGAACAGACAGGCCTTCCTGGACTTCTCAAGTTTATTACCCTTGGCTCACGCCCTTCTATTTTGCCAAGTTTCCCTGTGACCCTCCACTCCCCACCAAGCCCGGTATTAAAAAGCATTCAGGTTAACCCTTTCTTCAGGTCATTTCCCCTCGAAGGCTCCTGATTATACAAGGTTCTTATTAAATAATCTGTAGGCTTTTCTCTTACTTATCTGTCGTTTGTTTTACAGCCCAGCCAAGAACCTAGAAAGGTAGAAGGAAAAGATTTCTTCTTCCTCATAAGCAATAAGGCTGCAAAGAATCTACTAATATTGTCAGCAAACTATTAGAAAATTCCCCATTGAGGAAAAGCTAGCTTCAATCAATATTCCTCTACATTCTGAGCTGAGGGAAAGAACAGTAGGAAAGTTGGACAAAGTTTACTTATTCATCTGTTTATATGTATGTAATTTTTGCTATTGTTCAGTCATCAAGTCATATCTGACTCTTTTTTTTTTTTTTCTTTTTTTTTTTTTCATATCTGACTCTTGACGACCCCATGGACTGCACCAGGCCAGGTTTCCCTGTCCCTCACCATCTCCTGGAGTTTGCCCAAGTTCGTGTCCTTATTGAATCAGTGATACCACCCAACCATCTCATCCTCTGTCGTCCCCATCTCCTGCTGCCCTCAATCTTTCCCAGCATCAGGGTCTTTTCCAAAGAGTCACCTGTGCACATCAGGTGGCCTTCAGCATAGGTCCTTCCAAAGAGTATTCAGGTTGGTTCTTTTTCTTTTTATTGTATTGTTTTATTTACTTGTACATATTTAATGCTAGATGAATACATTAATGTCAGTTTTGAATAAGAGCAAACTTCCTGCCAACATCCGCTGGATCATGGAAAAACCAAGAGAGTTCCAGAAAAACATCTACTTCTGCTTTATTGACTATGCCAAAGCCTTTGACTGTGTGGATCACAACAAACTGTGGAAAATTCTGAAAGAGATGGGAATACCAGACCACCTGACCTGCCTCTTGAGAAATCTGTATGCAGGCCAGGAAGCAACAGTTAGAACTGGACATGGAATAACAGACTGGTTCCAAATAGGAAAAGGAGTACGTCAAGGCTGTATATTGTCACTCTGCTTATTTAACTTATATGTAGAGTACATCATGAGAAACGCTGGACTGGAAGAAACACAAGCTGGAATCAAGATTGCCAGAAGTATCAGTAACCTCAGATATGCAGATGACACCACCCTTATGGCAAAAAGTGAAGAGGAACTAAAAAGCCTCTTGATGAAAGTAAAAGAGAAGAGCAAAAAAGTTGGCTTAAAGCTCAACATTCAGGAAACAAAGATGGAGAAACAGTGGAAACAGTGTCAGACTTTATTTTGGGGGGCTCCAAAATCACTACAGATGGTGACTGCAGCCATGAAATTAAAAGACGCTTACTCCTTGGAAAAAAAGTTATGACCAACCTAGAGAGCATATTCAAAAGCAGAGACATTACTTTGCCGACTAAGGTCCGTCTAGTCAAGGCTATGGTTTTTCCTGTGGTCATGTATGGATGTGAGAGTTGGACTGTGAAGACGGCTGAGCGTCAAAGAATTGATGCTTTTGAACTGTGGTGTTGGAGAAGACTCTTGAGAATCCCTTGGACTGCAAGGAGATCCAACTAGTCCATTCTGAGGGAGATCAGCCTTGGGATTTCTTTGGAAGGAATGNGTTGGACTGTGAAGAAGGCTGAGCGCCGAAGAATCGATGCTTTTGAACTGGGTGTTGGAGAAGACTCCTGAGAGTCCCTTGGACTGCAAGGAGATCCAACCAGTCCATTCTGAAGGAGATCAACCCTGGGATTTCTTTGGAAGGAATGATGCTAAAGCTGAAACTCCAGTACTTTGGCCACCTCATGAGAAGAGCTGACTCACTGGAAAAGACTCTGATGCTGGAAGAGATTGGGGGCAGGAGGAGAAGGGGGCGACCGAGGGTGAGATGGCTGGATGGCATCACGGACTCGATGGACGTGAGTCTGAGTGAACTCCGGGAGTTGTTGATGGACAGGGAGGCTGATGGACCCCATGAGGCTGCTGCGACTCATGGGGTCGCAAAGCGTCGGACACGACTGAGGCACTGAACTGAACTGAACTGAACCTTCCTGCCCCTGCCGTGAACGGAGACCCTGCACTGCGCTGTGCAAGAACGCAGAGCATCGGCATGGCGGCTCCTCCTGCCTGACCGGGCGCCTGGCGTCCCGCACCTACAGCGCAGCGCGGCTCCTCAGCCTTCACAGGAAGGAGTCATCACGGACCGCCTTTCCTCCCGGGCTTTCACCTCACTTCTCGAAAGTGCCGCTTTCATCCTCCATCGCAGCAGTCAGGGGTATGTATCACAGACACGGGGGAAAGCGGGACCTGCTTTCAGGTTCACTCGGGAAGCAACAGACTCCCCAGGGCCCTGACAGAAGCAGCCTGTCAGGCGCGGCGCGGGGCTGAGCTGCAGCCTGCAGTCCAGAACCGAGGACGCGGCAGCGCTTCTGCGCGCGACGGAAGGGCGGGGCCTGCGCGCGACGGAAGGGCGGGGCCTGCGCGCGACGGAAGGGCGGGGCCTGCGCGACGGAAGGCACGGCCGCCGCTGCCCTGGGCGTGTGCGCCGGCACGCGGCTGTCAGCAGCACGGAGCAAACCGCCCTTTCCTCTCCTGTGAAAAGGCCTTCGTCAGCGCCCTCCTCCAGCGAAACCCCGGCCTCCGGGAGAGCTGCTTGGCTTTCTCATATGCTTCTATCTGTGTCTCTAAACGGTTGCAAAGCATATAGATTAGAGAAGAATGCAAATAAAAATGTATGGCCGAAGCATCACAGCAAAGACTAGAAGTCGCGCAGAAAGAAACGCGCGCTGTGCTCGCTTCGGCAGCACGTGTACTAGGAACGAGAGCTGCGCCCCAGCACCGCGCCTTTCCCTGCTGCCGCCTCTGCGCCTCCCGACCGCTCTTCAGCCCTGTGGCTCTGCTCAGGCGAGACGGGCCAAGACGGCGGGGCTCTCCTGGAGAACCAGAAGGACCAAGGGCTCCGCCGCGTTTCAGCCCGTCCACGCTGGTCAGGTCATGTCATTCCTGAGCCTCCAGAATGTCACTGGCTAAACAAGGGCTCCACCCACGTTACACAGCCCGTCCAGCATGCGGCCCAGCCCAGGCATTCAAAACGGCATTGTTGGAAGCAGAAGTAATACTATTATCAACAATGAGGAAATCAAGAAAAATTATAATTGACCACAAGACAGAACTAAAGTCATCTGATGAATCACTCAGTCCAGCTGTGATGTTCTTAATTTGAAAAGATAGTTCATTACTGTATCAACAAGCACTAAAATCGGACTTATTTTCTTGCCATAAAATAGTCTGAAGTTCAAAATACATTTTACTATTAATTGATCTTCCATTCTCTATAAACCCTTGTTCTGTAATCTTCAAAAAATGTTCATGTCATAAAAGTCTGTTTCTAGCTAAAGCAGGATAAAGAGACACAGCAACTAAATGCAACAGCTGACCACAACCTGGAAGCTGCTCTGGGGTAACAGTGTAAAGGACCAACCACAAAACTGAAACACAGGCAACAGTCTGTGAGCCAGCGTAACTGTATGAAGTAGGTAGATGTGGGGCTACGAGAGAGAACACCCCTGCTCTTGGGAAATGCTGCAGTACTGAGGGGGAAAGGGCCATGTGTATAGCACTTACCCCATGTGGTTCAGATAACACACACACACACACACACACACGGTATTACCCTGCTCTTGGGAAATGCTGCAGTACTGAGGGGGAAAGGGCCATGTGTATAGGACTTACCCCATGTGGTTCAGATAATACACACACACACACACACACACACACACACACACACACACACAGTATTAAAGGGCCATGTGTATAGGACTTACCCCATGTGGTTCAGATAATACACACACACACACACACACACACACATACAGTATTACAGTCATGATACAGCAAACAGGGTAAGGGCTACCAAGAGTCAATCTGAGTAATAAGCATACATAACAGGGCTCCTCGTACTATTTTTATTTTTACAACTTGTTAAAGCATACAATTATTTCCAACAATTAAAAAATATAAAAATAAATCTCTGGTCTATCCCTATTAATTACTGTTTCACAAATCTTATCATAATCGAACGACATGACTATATAGTCTTTGCTTTTGGAAAGCAAACGCATCACCACCTAGTTCACCCTCCTACCAATGCATGAACCGTTTCTGTTCCACCTCTGATAGACTAACTACAACCCCACAGGATTTCGGTGGAAATTTGGAATGGCTGGGGAGTGCCTATTCCATGAAGCCTTAGCTGACTTCACATGAGGCAGTTTTATTGGTTCCCATATAAGAGGATGATTGATGGTGGCTCCAAAGATATCAGGTCCGAATCTCTGGAAACTGAATGTTGCCTTACTTGGAAAAGAATCTTTGCAGGTGTGTTAAAAATCTGTGGTGGGAAGATTATCCTGGATTATGCCCGTGGGCTCGAAATCGAGTCTCTAGCATCCTTATAGAAGAGATGCTCGGGGGTCCCAACACATGGACCAGGAGGCAGCATGTGGCCACGGGAAAGGCAATGCTCAAGTCCCCAGACGCTGAAAGAAACGGGGACGGCATTCTCCCCAAGAGGTTCTGAAGGGAGCACAGCCTTGCTACCACGGTGATTTCCGCCCAGACTGAGTCCAGACTTCTAGCCCCTAGAACTGTGGCTGCATATAGATCGCTGTCCTAAGTCACCAAGCCTGTGTAATTGGTTATACCAGCCACTGGAAACTGAGACTATACCCTCAGATCAAAACACACTTAAGTGACCACCTATTACTGGGCACTGTGGATGTTTACAGAGAGGTTTTCTATTGAGCTTACATCTTCAAACTGGAAAGTACCCATCGATCTTTGGATCAAATAAATCCTAAACTGTAGCTTATATGGGGGGAAGGCAATGGCACCCCACCCCAGTACTCTTGCCTGGAAAATCCCATGGATGGAGGAGGCTGGTGGGCTGCAGTCCATGGGGTCGCTAAGAGTCGGACATGACTGAGCGATTTCACTTTCACTTTTTCACTTTTATGCATTGGAGAAGGAAATGGCAACCCACTCCAGTATTCTTGCCTAGAGAATCCCAGGGACGGGGGAGCCTGGTGGGCTGCCGTCTATGGGGTCGCACAGAGTCGGACACGACTGAAGCGACTTAGGAGCAGCAGCAGCTTAAATGACTACCCTGACCAATATCTGAAAACACCCATCATGTGTCTCCATAATCCTCTCTTCTCAAAGTCTCCTCTCAATTGTCTCCATCATCCCTCATCCAAGAGACGTTTCTAGATGCTCACCATCATGGCTGCATCACTTTCCTTTTGACTGCCCCTTTATACGCAGTCAGGACCTGAACAAACACCCTGGATGTTGGGTGCCCAGCACACTCAGCTCTGCTAACACAGCCTGCGTGCAGGCGCACCGCTGCGGTCAGTCTGAGGTCATCAGAACCCCCGGCTCCGATGACAGGAATCACTGCCCACCAGACCTTCTGCACCTTCTAAATCCTATAGGGAAATCCTCAGTCTTTGAGCAAAACTTTACATTTTCACTGTTAAGTTCTCTCTTTCTGATGAGACCAGAGCTCCAGCATTCTTGCTATTTACTACACTGAGTGTTCCTTCAACCTATAGTCTGATCAGCAGGCCTTCCACAACCCCATCTGAGTACCAGCTATAAAACAAGGGGAAGAACTAAGAACTAAGACAGAGGCCTTGCAGTCCCCTCTGTAGGTTCCCTCACTCAGCATACATGGAGCCATCACGGGAAGGCAGCCCCATCGCAGAGTTCACAATGCCATCACCTGTAGTTCCTTAATGCTTACTTACGTATGCATTCAAGGCTCTTCCCGATGGCAGTTACATGACTTCAGAATGCCAGTTATACCACGTTGCTCTTGTCCTCAGGTACTTCCAACAACATCCTTGGCGGACCCATCCCATTTGCCTCTTATCTGTCCTCACCATCTCTTTTTTTATTGAGATACAGCTGACTGATGATGCTGTGTTAGTCTCGGGCGCGGCTTCGCCATTTCTCTCCACCTGATCTCCTTCCAGCAAACCCAGCGTCCAGTGCATCAGGCTCAAGATTCACGGCCCCGCCCAGCCCTGGCCCACCCCTCCTCTGCACCCCGCTGAAGCCAGCACCCCTGTCCTGGCACACTCAGAGCCACCCCAAATCTCCTAGACCCGACCTTGTAAAGTAAAACCCCACTGTTGACCACTCATCCTCACACTTCATCCTGTGCTGCCAGGCGTAACAGGTAAAGCTTTTGAAACAAAAGACGTAGCAGCTAAAGTGTAAGTCACTCCGTCACGTCCAACTCTTGCAACCCCATGGACTACAGCCTGCCAGACCCCTCTATCTAAGCTGTTCTCCAGGCAAGAATCCTGGAGTGGGTAGCCAGCCATTCCCTTCTCCAAGGGACCTTCTCACAAATGTATTTAATGTCTCTAGCAAAGCAGTAAGCTGCAGTAACCGGAGCCTATCAGAGTGAAGTAAGTCAGAAAGAAAAACACCAATACAGTGTATTAACGAATACATATGGAATTTAGAAAGATAGTAACGATGACCCTATATGCGAGACAGTGAAAGAGACACAAGATGTAAAGAACAGACTTTTGGACTCTGTGGGAGAAGGTGAGGGTGGGATGATTTGGGAGAATGGCATTGAAACATGCATATTATCATAGGTGAAACGAATAGCCAGTCCAGGTTCAACTGAGACAGGGCGCTCAGGGCTGGTGCACTGGGATGACCCTGAGGGATGGGATGGGGAGGGAGGTGGTGGGGGGCTCAGGATGGGGACACGTGTACCTCCATGGCAGATTCACGTCAATGTATGGCAAAAACCATCACAATATTATAAAGTAATTAGCCTCCCATTAAAATAAATTAATTAAAAAGAAAAAAATCAGTACTTTCTAAACTGCATTTCAGATACAGCCCTGATTATACAAATGTTCCATATAGCCCTGTTGAAAGTAAACAGTGTTATCTTGGACCTTTTTAATTGGTGAGGGGCTTCCCTTGTGGCTCAGCTGATAAAGAGTCCACCTGCAATGCAGGAGACTCGGGTTCGATCCCTGGGTTGGGAAGATCCCCTGGAGAAGGGAAAGGCTACCCACTCTAGTATTCTGGCCTGGAGAAATCCAGGGACTGTATAGTCCATGGAGTCACAAAGAGTCAGAAACAACCGAGCAACTTTCACTTTATTGATGAGGAATTTACCCAAAGAAATCACTATTCTTCATGATGAGAAGATATTCAGGATTTCTCAGTCCCAAGCTACGACCACCTATATGAAACCACATCATACTCATCTGTGTTCTCTCTTACTGTCTTGAAATGGTGAAGGTTACCAAATCAACTATTTTTTGCATTTAAAAAAACATGATTTGCTTCTAAACTCTACCCTTTGAGTCTATCCCCCCACCACCATTTAACCCTTCCTCTACTAGATACACATCTCTTACACCACACAGAAATAACTCAAACATCACATCACATTTGTAAAGATATTAGACCAGGGTCCAAAGGTGAGTTCACTTCCCCCTTTAGCTCTGCTCACTGGATTCACCCTTCGTGCAGCAAAGAGAGCACAATGTCTGGAGTCAGGCAGACTGGCGTGTGACCCTCACTTCCTCCCTAGACAGGTCTCCAGCCTGCGTGATCTCTCTTAGCCTCTTTTCCACATGCATCCTGAGATCTACCAGCTTCACGACCTGAGGAAATTATGCAACCTCCCTGGGCATCAGTTTCAACACCTGTAACACAGGGATTCAGAACAGTCAGGATGGAGACAAAAATGAACGAAGAAGGTGTGGCACATGTACACAGTGGAATGTTACTCATCTGCAAAACAGAAGGGAACAATCCCATCTGCAGCCACATGGATGAACCTAGAGATGGTCATCCTGAGAGAAGTAAATCACACAGAGAAAGACAAATATCGTACAATACTGCTTACACAGGGAATCTAAACTACAACATAAAGGCACTTTTCTACAAAACAGAAGCAGACTCATAGACAGAAAGCAGACCTGTGGCTGCTAAGGGGGGCGCTGGGGGGGAGGAGAGGGAGGTTGGGGTTAGCAGACGCAAGCTAGTCCACACAGCATCAGAGGACATGCCTGTTGCCCAGCACAGGGAGCTATCTTCGGTATTCTGTGACAAATCACAACGGAAAAGAATGTGAAAAAAATGTGAGACACATACACACGTGAAGCGGAAGTCGCTCAGTCGTGTTGACTCTTTGCAGCCCCGTGGACTGTACAGCCCATGGAATTCTCCAGGCTACTGGAGTGGGGAGCCTTTCCCTTCTCCGGGGGATCTTCCTAACCCAGGGAGCGGACCCAGGTCTCCCACATCGCAGAAAGATCCTTTACCAGCAGGGAAGCCACCAGGGAAGACACACACACATACATGAAAAACTGAATCACTTTGCTGTACAGGAAAAATTAACGTATCACTGTAAATCAACTATAAGGGAAGGAAAGGAAAGTGAGGTTGCTCAGTCGTGTCCAACTCTCTGCAACCCCATGGACTGCAGCCTACCAGGCTCCTCTGTCCATGGGATTTTCCAGGCAATAGTACCGAGTGGATTGCCATTTCCTTTTCCAAAATCAACTATACTTCAATAAAATAAATTAAAAAAAAAAGAATAGGTCCTATCCATAAGAATTGTTATGAGAAGTAGACATTAACACACAAAAGTGACAAATCCTGGCATGTGGTTTGCTCCAAATAATACTACAATTATTTTTTAAACCTGCTTATAATATTTATTGGTCATATCAAATGAATCTGATGGTCCATTATATTTATCATTTTCTTTATGACAGGTACTCTCTCATAGTACGGCCCCGGCTCAGCAGCAACAGCTTTTTGTTGAAAACCTAACTTCCTGGAACTTATTGGAATGGAAGAGTTTCAGGTCCCTCCCAGATCTACTGAATAAGAAGCCTTGGGCTGAAGCCCAAGCATCTACTGTAACAAGCCCTCCAAGAGACTCTGACGTAGCTGAAGTTTAGAACCACTCAAGTAAGTCTAAGGTCTTGGAAAAAAGGCCTTATTTTCAGATTTTAAGAACCAATACTTGCATTGTAGAAAAAGCATTTGTCATTCGTCCTTTATAAAGTCGATGCTTCAAAAATTCTCCTCTCTCATCTGCGCCCACAGATGGTAAAATTACTCGAGAAGTATGTGATAGCTGAGAACACAGAGCAAACAGAGCTTTTTACCTATTCCCTAACAATTATCACCGTACTCCCAGCTTGCTGCTGCTGCCGCTAAGTCACTTCAGTCGTTTCCGACTCTGGGCGGCCCCACAGACAGCAGCCCACCAGGCTCCCCCGTCCCTGGGATTCTCCAGGCCAGAACACTGGAGTGGGTTCCCGTTCCCTTCTCCAAGGCATGAAAGTGAAAAATGAAAGTGAATTCGCTCAGTCGTGTCCGACTCTTCGAGACCCCATGGACTGCAGCCCACCAGGCTCCTTTGTCCATGGGATTTTCCAGGCAAGAGTACTGGAGTGGGGTGCCATTGCCTTCTCCATTCTCAGCTTAGGGGTCTACATTTCCTTCCAGCCACCAAATCAATAAAAAATAGTGTGATTGATTGATTTGGTGGAGCCATGAAGTTGCTGCCTTTACAATATGTGCAAAGGATATCTCCGCCGTGAGTAAATCAAGCTTTCCCAAGACAAGACGGAACAGAGATTAAAGTGTGATCCTTAGCGGGCTGTCTCCCTGGGGGTAACCACGCAGGTTACTACGGGGAATAGTTCAGTACTGGAATCCAGGGCCTTTTCCTCTCCAAATGCATTTACGCGTCAATAAAGTAAAACTCAGGCTTCCCAGGTGGCTCAGTAGAAAAGAATCTGCCTGACAATGCAGGAGATGCAGGTTTGATCCCTGGGTGGGGAAGATCCCCTAGAGTAGGGAATGACAACCCACTCCAGTATTCTTGCCTGGAGAATTCCATGGCAAGAGCCTGGCGGGCTACAGTCCACAGGGTCACGAGGAGCCAGACACAACTGAGCACACACACAAAGTAAAGCTCAGACCAAACATCCGACTACACAATGTTAAAGGAATAAGTTCACAGCACCGTCAACCAGTGCTGAAGAACATAATTCCACCATAAATGGTTAGTTAGATGAATCCAACACAAAGGAAGCACACGAATGAATTCCCAGACTCTGCTGCTGCTGCTGCTGCTGCTGCTAAGTCGCTTCAGTCGTGTCCCACTCTGTGCGACCCCACAGACAGCAGCCCACCAGGCTCCCCCATCCCTGGGATTCTCCAGGCAAGAACACTGGAGTGGGTTGCCATTTCCTTCTCCAATGCATGAAAGTGAAAAGTCAAAGTTAAGTTGCTCAGTGGTGTCCGACTCTTGGCGACCCCATGGACTGCAGCCCACCAGGCTCCTCTGTCCATGGGATTTTCCAGGCAAGAGTCCTGGAGTGGGGTGCCATCGCCTTCTCCGTCCCCAGACTCTAAGCTTCCAAAACTTGTTCTTCACCTTAAATTATTCCTCTTCAATACAGCTTCTCAGTCACAGCTCAAGTTCTAATTCTGGGTCCAGGAAAACAGTGAGTTAAAAAGGAATCTTCCAGTCTTTCAAATGTTTCAGGAAATAAAAAGATCCCTTGCCTCCTGTGTCCTCAGAGCACGGCAAAATCTACATCATCAGGACTTAGAGATTTGGGTGCCACACATATGCTCATGAAGTGCTAGACAGGAAGACAGAACTGCATGTGATCAAGAATAACAAAAATTAAACAGTGACCTAAGACCCTCTAGTATATAAAGTCCCATTGGCAGAATGGGCAAAAATAAATACTGTAAATAATAGAAGGTCATCAATTTGATATTTTGGAACAACTCTCTCAGTAAAATTTAGTTAACTGAAGTCACAGGTATTTTCAATAACACCCAGCTCATGTTTTACCACTACAATTTAAATTATGCTAAAGAATAATATATACTTGTTACTTGAACAATAGTTTTATACAGAGATCATAACCTGCAAAGAAAATAATCCAGTATACTCCGTGTGTGAAGAAACACGTAGAGGTAGCAGCTGAATGCGTTAACTGGGATATATTCTTAAATACATTCTGAAGAATGACGAACCAAAAGGAAAACATTCTTGCTAGAACAATCAGTTTAAGGACAGGCTTAGTCATACAACTGAAATACCAGAACACTAAAATTTAAATACACTTGGAAAACAGCCAGAGACGTCTGCTCACCAGCAAACAGTAAGTTCTAATTAAGCAAACTATTTAAACAAATGTAATTTTAGCTCCAATATAAAATAAGGCTATAGTCATTTTTTCTAGAGAGAAAGCTATATGAAAAAAAATCCTAACCACGTATTTTAAGGAAACAATGTTTACACGCTTGGATATAACAATAACGTAAGCCCACAGTGTTTATTTTTCTCAGTCAAATCTACTTTGAAAAATCGACCTTGCCAGAAGCTTCCCCTGGGCACTGGGTATACACTAGTTTAGAGCCGGATAAATCCTAACTTCCTGAGTCACGAGGATTAATTAGCAAATAGCTGAAGCTATAAGGTGGGGAAAGTCAACAGTCTAACAGCCTCGGGAGCCGGCGGCCCATCGCACCGAGGCGCTCCGGGCGGGGCGGGCGCCCGGCCAGGTCACGCTGCCCGCATCCTTGCTGACGCGGCGGGACCAGCTGGACTGGCTGCTCCCGACCGACCGTGAGATCGAGGACCAAGATGTGAGACGTGAGAACCCAAGCGCAGGTACACGGAGTCCACAGGCCCCTCTCCGCGAGGAGAGTGTGTGCAAGAAGACGGAAAAGGAGGGAGACGAGGCCTTGGGCCCCAAGAGCAGCCACAGATGGGGAGGGGCATGTGGGGAGAGGACTCATTTAAGGAGATGAGCGAGCCTTAGAGGATCGGAGTCTGGAGCCAAGGGTCCCCGCAGGGCTCCAAGGCAAGCCAGCCCATCTGTCTCCTCCATGGATTCTGACCCCCAGCCCCGGCTCTTTCTAAACCAGAAGAACTAAGAGGGAAGCGCTTGCGGTGGCGGACGAGGCAGGCCGTGCCCCGGCGTCCCAGCCCTGCTTCTCTCTGTCTGATCGGCAGCACACACACCAGCCTCCCCTTCGGGCACTCGCTGTGAGGTGCCCACCGGCCAGGCACCGCCGCCTGCTCAGCTGGGCGATCGCATCAAGCCCCCCACCAACCCACCATTCCCACCGCCCAGGGAGGAGGGCCAGAGCAGCGTCAGTCACAGGCACACAGACATCAACCGTCTGCCTCCCGCCTTTGCCTGGTGCATCACAGGCCGACAGCTTTGCAGGAGACCAGTCTCTTTTCAAAGACAAAATACTTATCAAATGAAACGGAAGATCCCATGAAGAAGATCTGTCCTGGGTCTAAGCTCTCAATCACCTCACTGCCTGAAGGAGCAGAACTACCAGGAACAGTCTTCTTGGAGCCACACTGGGGTAAAATAATTGCATAAAATTACATTAAAGGAAACACACAAAATAACAACACAGAGCAAAAGTTTTAAGAATTCTTTCAAAAGACGGGGAGCACCCCGTGGTCTGAGTCAGCCCCCCAGGCCACTGAGCGCGCAGTGCCAGCACACAGCTCCCGCGAGAGCCGGTGGGGGGGGTGCTCTCACCTGGTGAACCGACCCCCTTCTCTCTCTCTACTCTGCCCCCTCTTTCCTCTCCCTGCCCCCAGGTTTAAGGAGGGCCACTGTCAGACAAAGCAGAGCAAGTGCAGACACAGAATGACTGAA
>SJYX01007520.1:1070-15929 GCA_006410675.1 Oreotragus oreotragus
AGGAATGATGCTAAAGTTGAAACTCCAGTATTTTGGCCACGTCATGCGAAGAGTTGACTCATTGGAAAAGATTCTGATGCTGGGAGGGATTGGGGGCAGGAGGAGAAGGGGACGACTGAGGATGAGATGGCTGGATGGCATCACCGACTTGATGGACGTGAGTTTGAGTGAACTCCAGGAGATGGTCATGGCCAGGGAGGCCTGGCGTGCTGCAGTTCATGGGGTCGCAAAGAGTCGGACATGACTGAGCGACTGAACTGAACTGAGTATGTGTATATGTATACACATACATTGATAATATGTAATATATAGAAAACTAAGGCATAAATCACACATAACTACATATGCATATAGTATAACATGTGTGCATTCAATATACATGTACGTTGCATATACATACATATAGAATGCATATGTAACTTATAGGGAGATACAGCTTTAAAATGACAATAGATTGCTATGAAAAAGGATCATGGGAGAACGTGAATGAGTCCTTGGAACTTAGAAACATTGTAAATAAAAGATGAGGATAATACAGGGGGTGGAGGAAATGGCTGAACACCAAGTTGCAGATCTGGAAGCCGGCACTGAGGAAATCTCTGAGGATTTACAGCAAAAACGACATAAAGGGTGATTCCCCTGAAGACCTGAAAACCAGCAACCAGTGCTCACCCCTCAGAGTGTGGTCGGAGGAAGGAAAGAAAGACTTTGGTTTTGACTGTGGGCCCTATTGAATTACGTGATTTTTTTCCTTTGCCACATGCAGACATTGCTTAATAGAAATGATGGATTAAAAGTGCATGCTGCCTTGGAGACGGCTGGGAGGCTCTGAACAGGAATATTCAATCACACCTGATGCTGTTTTTCTGGGTCCTCGTTGAACCGTAGGCAGGGCTCAGATCTCGCTGCAGCTCCCTCTGGCATCCGCGTCTCCGCCTCTATCGCCAGAGCTCCTGTTCCCACCCTCCTGTCTCAGGACAGCTGCCTCTCTCGTGTCTGGCGCGTGCCCTGACAGAGGCGGGGAAGAGATCTACCTTCAGTGCTCAGCGGAGAGGACAGCCTACTTAGCGTGGATGGGCCGGGGCGGAGAGTGCACAGCTCGCATCTGTGCAGACCCAGCTCCGCTCTCACAGCCAGCGCTGGGGCCCAGCCCGCAGGGGCCTCAGGAGGGGGCTCAGGGCAGGCTGGCGCAGACTGTGCAGGACCGGGATGTGTGTGCATTTGGACTTGTTCCTCTTCTCTATCGACAGGTGACACGTGGCGGCCACACAGGATCTGAGTGTCTGCATATTGAACACCCACGTGACTGTCTTTGTTTTCAAGCGGGAAGGACGGCCTGCTCTCAGGCACCTGAGAGTGGAGCAGGAGCCGTCGTCAGCGCTGGCCCTGGCAGGAGCTGGAGACCAGTGAGGCGGTGTGTGGTGGGCAGGGCTCGGAAGCAGTCCCCCAGGTACGCGTGTCTTACATGACGTCTTCTACATGACGCCCTCCCCTGGGACGGGGCCACACGGGGGAACACGATGGGCTTCCTCTTTGTACCTGTGTGACGTGGCATGACCTGACACGGAGTTTGCGAATGTAATCAAGGCCCCTAAAAAACCCAGAGATATTACTTTGTCAACAAAGGTCCGTCTAGTCAAGGCTATGGTTTATCCATTAGTCATGTATGGATGTGAGAGTTGGACTGTGAAGAAGGCTAAGCGCAGAAGAATGGATGCTTTTGAACTGTGGTGCTGGAGAAGACTCTTGAGAGTCCCTTGGACTGCAAGGTGATCCAACCAGTCTATCCTACAGGAGATCATTCCTGGGTGTTCATTAGAAGGAATGATGTTGAAGCTGAAGCTCCAATACTTTGGCCACCTGATGCGAAGAACTGACTCGTTGGAAAAGACCCTGAAGCTGCGAAAGACTGAAGGCAGGAGGAGAAGGGGATGACAGAGGATGAGGTGATTGGATGGCATCACCAGCTCAATGGACATGGGTTGGGGTGGACTCCAGCAGTTGGTGATGGACAGGGAAGCCTGGCGACTGAGCAACTGAACTGAACTGAACTTAATCAGCTCACTTTGCATTAATGAAAAGGGGGTCACTCTGGGTGGGCATGACCGAATCATCTGAGTCCATTAGTAAGCATGGGCTTCCCTTGTGGCTCAGCGGTTGAAGACTCCATCTGTGATGCAGGAGACCTGGGTTTGATCCCTTGGTTGGGAAGATTCCCCCGGAGAAGGGAAAGGATACCCACTGCAGTATTCTGGCCTGGAGAATTCTATGGACTGTATGTATAGTCCATGGGGTCGCAAAGAGTTGGACACAACTGAGCGACTTTCACTTTCATAAATAAGAAGGAAGCCATCCTGCTGGCCCTGGAGAAGATGGCTCCATACCTTGACGAGAGGGGCTGCACGGCTCAGATCTGACAGTGACCTCTGTGGACCTCACAGTACACACACACCAAGAGCTCAAACAGCCCGAGAAACACCGGTGAGGCAGCGGGCTGCTTACCGTCAAGACAGCCTCCGGACTCCCTAGCTCTTGGGGTCTGTCCTCCTTGTCACCACAGGGTGGGGCTCCCCCGCTGACCTTCCCATGGGAGGCTCCCTTGCCCGCCTGGGCCCTTCTGGCTGGAGGCTCCCCCGCTGGCCCCACGAGCCTACCCGCCCAGTCCTCAGGGCTGCAGCCACGCTTTCTGAGGGTCTGGCAGGCTGGCCAGTGCATGGGGTGCAGAGTGGCCTGGTCCAGGTGCGTTCTCTTCATTTGTTAACTCCACTTGTGACGTTAGAAATGCTCCTGGCAGAAAAAAGCAAGTGGCCTTTAGGCCAAAAAAAACTCCCAATCATCACTTTGTAAGGAAAGAGGGTATATATCTTACAGACACCTGCCATATATCCATGTGCATAATGTATATGTAAAATATCAAGCCCACGGGTGAGCCAGCTGAGAAGCTGATCCAAATTTGGCATGGTCAGATAGAAAAAGATCAATGTTTCATCTTTGTTTATAAGGACACACTTTATCAACTTGCAGGTTACAGCATAAGAGAAAGGGTTTTTTTTTTTTTTTTTCCTGGAAAACAAACATTAAAGTTAGTATATTTCCCAAAGTCAGTAAGTTATAAAACATATTTGTCAGTTCATTCAGTTGCATGTAGCTAATTCCCATTGATCTGGATGAAGTAATCAGGCCTCCCATTAGTTTTGTCTATTGTTACTCAGCCCACTGGTATTATCTAAAGGCTATGAGAAACTTATATTTGTGTTTTAGAGGGAGGGTTAAAGATCTGATTACAATTCTTCTTGGCAAAGGAGCTTAATCTTTCAAGATAACAATATTATAACATTATATCAGGACATGTACAAATTTTAGAAACTTGATATAACTTCAAGAATATCCATATTAGTGACATGTACTATACAATGTAACCTAATACAATACACTCATTTGACAATACCTCCCATGTAATTTAACATACCAATGAACGTTTCTTTCTTTGGGATGTTTCAGGAGCCCTTTGAAGCCTCCCAACTTTAGCTAGAAGCCCAAAGAACTTCAACAAAATTGATTTAGGAAGTTTTGTAACCCCCAATCCCCCAGCCTACCCCGGCTAAATATCAAAAGGATCTAGAACACTCAATCAGATAAGAGCATAGGTCACTGTGAAACAGTTGTTACTTAATTAGCCAAAGTAGCAACAAAAGATTTCAAAGGCAAATACAAAACTGATCGCTTAAAAGGTAAAGAAACTTAAAATCTGTTATTAAAGGCAGTTCAACATTTTGAGAAAACTTGTCCCCTTAACAGAAAAGAAAGCCATATTTCAAGTTTTATACCAGCTTACTTTTAAAAATTCATTTACTCAGTTAAGCTTAATCCAATCTCAGACTGACCATGCATAAAATTCCTTTTACTCAAAACATGTATGACACTTTCCTACTGTATAGTGAAATGTCTTATTATTTTCAGTAGCTTTACTGAAATATTTAAATTAGAATCCCAAACTCTTAAAACCAAGAAGCAAGTAATAGTTACCAAAATCTAGAGAGGTTATTTTAAATAATTTTCAAAACATAATTATTCCTATAGAGCTTATGAAAAATCTGTTATCTCACTTACATTTACTTTAAAGTTTCAACATACCAAGTAATTTTTCCTGCTGAAAAATTTGTAACAGATATAACAAGATTTCATTTAACTTCTATTAAACCTAGGTGCAGTGAAAGTCTTTTACTTAATGTCGATGACTCTAAAGACAGGTGTATATCAATTAGGTCAACAAACTTAAATATTGATACCAGGTATTAATTTAATACTGAATATTTCCCAGTTCACATGAATCTGAAACCAGTTTAGCTTAGTTTCTATTGTATTTAGAATTGTTTGATTTGCGACCTCTTGTCTGGGTGGGCTGTACAGCAGACCCTCTCTAATCCTTACCATCACCCCAAGGGCCCACATGAGCCTCCTAGGAAGCTGAAGAATGGCGTACAATCAGGTCATCTAAGGTAGTGATTGACCATCTGGTGCAAAGAACTGACTCATTGGAAAAGACCCTGATGCTGGGAAAGATTGAAGGCTTAGTCCATGGGGTCGCAAAGAGTTGGACACAACTGAGCGACTTTCACTTTCATAAATAAGAAGGAAGCCGTCCTGCTGGCCCTGGAGAAGTTGGCTCCATACCTTGACGAGAGGGGCTGCACGGCTCAGATCTGACAGTGACCTCTGTGGACCTCACAGTACACACACACCAAGAGCTCAAACAGCCCGAGAAACACCGGTGAGGCAGCGGGCTGCTTACCGTCAAGACAGCCTCCGGACTCCCTAGCTCTTGGGGTCTGTCCTCCTTGTCACCACAGGGTGGGGCTCCCCCGCTGACCTTCCCATGGGAGGCTCCCTTGCCCGCCTGGGCCCTTCTGGCTGGAGGCTCCCCCGCTGGCCCCACGAGCCTACCCGCCCAGTCCTCAGGGCTGCAGCCACGCTTTCTGAGGGTCTGGCAGGCTGGCCAGTGCATGGGGTGCAGAGTGGCCTGGTCCAGGTGCGTTCTCTTCATTTGTTAACTCCACTTGTGACGTTAGAAATGCTCCTGGCAGAAAAAAGCAAGTGGCCTTTAGGCCAAAAAAAACTCCCAATCATCACTTTGTAAGGAAAGAGGGTATATATCTTACAGACACCTGCCATATATCCATGTGCATAATGTATATGTAAAATATCAAGCCCACGGGTGAGCCAGCTGAGAAGCTGATCTAAATTTGGCATGGTCAGATAGAAAAAGATCAATGTTTCATCTTTGTTTATAAGGACACACTTTATCAACTTGCAGGTTACAGCATAAGAGAAAGGGTTTGTTTCTTTTTTTTTTTTTCCTGGAAAACGAACATTAAAGTTAGTATATTTCCCAAAGTCAGTAAGTTATAAAACATATTTGTCAGTTCATTCAGTTGCATGTAGCTAATTCCCATTGATCTGGATGAAGTAATCAGGCCTCCCATTAGTTTTGTCTATTGTTACTCAGCCCACTGGTATTATCTAAAGGCTATGAGAAACTTATATTTGTTTTTTAGAGGGAGGGTTAAAGATCTGATTACAATTCTTCTTGGCAAAGGAGCTTAATCTTTCAAGATAACAATATTATAACATTATATCAGGACATGTACAAATTTTAGAAACTTGATATAACTTCAAGAATATCCATATTAGTGACATGTACTATACAATGTAACCTAATACAATACACTCATTTGACAATACCTCCCATGTAATTTAACATACCAATGAATCTTTCTTTCTTTGGGATGTTTCAGGAGCCCTTTGAAGCCTCCCAACTTTAGCTAGAAGCCCAAAGAACTTCAACAAAATTGATTTAGGAAGTTTTGTAACCCCCAATCCCCCAGCCTACCCCGGCCAAATATCAAAAGGATCTAGAACACTCAATCAGATAAAAGCATAGGTCACTGTGAAACAGTTGTTACTTAATTAGCCAAAGTAGCAACAAAAGATTTCAAAGGCAAATACAAAACTGATTGCTTAAAAGGTAAAGAAACTTAAAATCTGTTATTAAAGGCAGTTCAACATTTTGAGAAAACTTGTCCCCTTAACAGAAAAGAAAGCCATATTTCAAGTTTTATACCAGCTTACTTTTAAAAATTCATTTACTCAGTTAAGCTTAATCCAATCTCAGACTGACCATGCATAAAATTCCTTTTACTCAAAACATGTATGACACTTTCCTACTGTATAGTGAAATGTCTTATTATTTTCAGTAGCTTTACTGAAATATTTAAATTAGAATCCCAAACTCTTAAAACCAAGAAGCAAGTAATAGTTACCAAAATCTAGAGAGGTTATTTTAAATAATTTTCAAAACATAATTATTCCTATAGAGCTTATGAAAAATCTCTTATCTCACTTACATTTACTTTAAAGTTTCAACATACCAAGTAATTTTTCCTGCTGAAAAATTTGTAACAGATATAACAAGATTTCATTTAACTTCTATTAAACCTAGGTGCAGTGAAAGTCTTTTACTTAATGTCGATGACTCTAAAGACAGGTGTATATCAATTAGGTCAACAAACTTAAATATTGATACCAGGTATTAATTTAATACTGAATATTTCCCAGTTCACATGAATCTGAAACCAGTTTAGCTTAGTTTCTATTGTATTTAGAATTGTTTGATTTGCGACCTCTTGTCTGGGTGGGCTGTACAGCAGACCCTCTCTAATCCTTACCATCACCCCAAGGGCCCACATGAGCCTCCTAGGAAGCTGAAGAATGGCGTACAATCAGGTCATCTAAGGTAGTGATTGACCATCTGGTGCAAAGAACTGACTCATTGGAAAAGACCCTGATGCTGGGAAAGATTGAAGGCGGGAGGAGAAGGAGATGACAGAGGATGAGACGGTTGGATGTCATCACTGACTTGATAGACATCAGTTTGAGTAAGCTCTGGGAGTTGGTGATGGACAGGTAATCCTGGCATGCTGCAGTCCACGGGGTTCCAAAGAGTTGAACACAGCTGACTGACTGAATGGAACTGAAGTGAACTTTTCTTTAAGCCAATTAAATAGAGCTCATTTATAATTAGCCTCAACAATGTTATCCAAAGACAAAGACATAAAGAACATCCAAACACAAACATAAAGAAACAGAGATACCTCATTGTTCTTATTTCAAAATTTCAGCCCTGAATCAGGTATAGCAATGTAAAACCCACCAGTTTACAAAAGAAGTTGGATTAAAATTAGTTTTCTGGCAAATGAAACAAATCAAGCTTACTTGTTTAGATGGCTAAATATTTATGGAAAAGGGAATTAGGATTTGTTTTTACCCTTGATGAGTCCATTTCTAAATTACCCTTTTTGCATTAAAAAAAAAAAACAAAAAACGACAGAGGTGAAGATTCATGAGAAGACCGGATAGACCATTTGTATCTCAAAGATGCAGGCAAGTTTCTCCTAGGATGACTTTGTCTCCTTCTCCGGGTTTCCATGACCACCATTTGTAGGCTTAAAGTGTCCTCTGGTGAGACTCTGATGGCAAACTGTTCTGGGGAAAAAAATTACTTGAGCGTTTAATTTACAAAGGAAACTTTCCCCAAAGGGACTGGATACTCTCATATATAAGCTATGTTTCAGGGTGAGGTCCCCTTGTTGGCATTCTAGAAGTTGTAAGAACAAACACTTTTGAACTTTTCCATGAACTCTCATTACCAGAATAGACTGAGATGTTTTCTGTGCCACTTTGGTGTTTACCACATAATATGTGCTATTTGTACCTATTAAAAAGTCAGTCAACTTGCTCCTCACTGTCTGTTACCCGAGGCCCCTTAGGGGAAATTAGAAAGGGATGCTTCAAGTCCAAGGCAGTCCCTCGGTCTCTAACAGAACACTGGCAAAAGGGAAATTGCCCGGCTGCATAAGTGGTTTCTGGTTGAAATTGGGGGCCCTGATGGGCCTTAGATGGTGATATTAAACCAGGCCCCTGTGCTCAGGGTTAACATAGAAACTTCTAGTCAGTTCCCTCAGGTCGGTGAAACAGGAGGTGAAAGGAGTGAATACATGGAGAGGGCAGCTGGGACAAGGGCTGGTGTAGCGTGCTTGCTGAGCAGCAGGCCACGATTTAGAGTCTGAAGCAGTGTGTCCCACACTCACTTTCTCCCTCTTCCCCTTGTCAAACAGCTTCCCCTTCAGGTTTCCTTTCAGACTACTGCCCCATAAGGAGGCAGCCCTCTGACTTCTTTTCCTCCTGATGCAATAGCATAAACACTACATAGGGACTCTCATCTCTTTCCCCTGCTCTTTTCCAAAACACTTTTAATTGTGAGAGCATACATTAATTTAGTGGACCATTCAGGGGCCATCACACTTTTGATCCTAACTCCCTGTTACAATAGTATATCATGTCTCTTAGTCAAAAGTTAATGGCTATTTTGCCCATTTATTTCATATACTCCTCAAAGGGCTCTCCTTTGGGGTAGATGTAGTATTTCCCATTTTTATAAGTTTGTTGTTTAGTTGCTAAGTCACGGCTGACTCTTTTGTGATCCCATGGACTGTAGCCCACAGGCTCCTCTGCCAATGGATTCTCCAAGCAAGAATACTGCAGTGGGTTGCCATTTCCTTCTCCAGGGGATCTTCCCAACCCAAGGGTCAAACTTGCATCTCCTGCTTTGCAAGTGGATTCTTTACTGCTGAGCCTTATAAACAGGGAAGCCCTGTTTATAAGTTTAATAATACTAAAAGACAGAAGACAAGCACATTCCAACCCTCAAAGCACAAACATATCCTAACATTGATGTATCACAAATCAAAACCAAAACCAGCAAACCAGTTCCCAATTCAAGTAGAATCCAACAACACTTCCCTTCTCCAACAGGGTGCCCCAACCAAACAAATTGGTTTGTACCAAACTGAGGCAAAAACATTTTGTTCCCGGTATGGACATTGGAGAGAATTACCTACAAAATTGAGCCTGTCAACTCACAGAAGTTTGTTGATTCCTTGCTTCAGCTGCCAAGCACTGAGGTAGCTGGTGCCACCTCAGGGAATTTTGAAGAGGAGGTCCTTAGGATAAATGGTCCCAACAGCTGACACTAAGAATTAAAATTCAGAATGTCTTGACAAAGATCCTTGACTCAGCTTATAGAGGCAGCACCAGCAGCAACAGCTTCATGCATGTGAGCAGGAAAGAAGCCTTTGGCAGGGGGCTTATCAGCTATTGAAGGGTAATATATTATTTTATCTTAATTTTTTATTGAAATACAATTGACATACAAGTTGTGCTAATTTCTGCTGTACAGCAAAGTGATCCAGTTACACACACACACACACACACACACACACACACAGAGTCTTTTTCATATTCATTTCCGTTACAGTTTATCACAGAATATTTTTTTTGAGCAGTTTATTTTTTTTATATTTATTTATTTTTTTACACAAACTCCCAAACATGAATTCCCCTCCCACCTCCCACCCCACATCATCCCTCCAGATCATCCCCATACACCAGCCCCAAGCATCCTGCATTGAACATAGACTGGCACTTCATTTCTTACATGATAGTATATTGAATGTAGTTTTGTCAAGGGACACATTAACTGAAACCCCCTGACCAGGCCAGGCTCCATAGTAAACATTTGCATGAGTAAACAGGAGGTCCTGGTAAGGAATATGGAACTAACAAGCTACCACCAACTGGAAGAATTCATGAAAAGTTCAAAAAAGGGAGGAGACGCCATTCCATATGTCCCAGCAACTTCCCAGAATTGTCCTCGCTGGAACCCATCCTGTTGGGGCATATGTGCACCACCAGGAAGGACCCTACGTCAGAACAACTGGCCAGAGATGAGCCCGAAGCTGATCCCATCACCATAAAAACTGAGACTGCGAGTCACGTGGCAGAGCAGTTCTCCCGGCTTCCTTTTCTCTCCTGTTCTCCACCTGCGTACCCCTTCCCACTGAAGTCTCTTGCTTTGTTAACATGAGCGTCTCCTTGGACAGTACATTTCCGAATGTTAGAAAGTCTCAGGCCTTCAGAGGGGTTCCCCTCCCTGCAACAGTTCCCTGTGCAGTAGGATCTTGCTGTTTCTCCATTCTATACCTAATAATCTGCATCAGCTAATCCCGAATTCCCAATCCATCCTCTCCTCTCCTCTCCCGCCGTTGACAACCACATGTCTGTTCTCTATGTCTGTGAGTTCATTTCTGTTTCATAGATGGGCTCATTCTGTCATAGATTAGACTCCACACACAGCTGATACCATATGGAATTTATCTGTCTCCTTCTGACTTACTTTACTGAGCATGGTAATCTTTAGGTCCATCCATGTTCCTGCAAATGGCATTCTTTCATTATTTCTATGGCTGAGTAAATTGTGTATATGTACCACATTTCCTTTATCGATTCATCTGTCCATGGACATTTGGGTCATTTCCATGTCTTGGATATTATAAATAGTTCTGCTGTGAATATAGGGGTGCATGTATTTTTTGAATTACAATTCCATCCATATATATGTCCCAGAGGGGATTACTGAATCATATTGTTGTTCAGTCACTAAGTCGTGTACATCTCTTTGCAACTCCATGGACTGCAGCACCCCAGGCGTCCCTGTTCTTCACCATCTCATGGAGTTTTTTCAAACTCATGTCCATCGTGTTGGTGAGGCCATCCAACCACCTCACCCTCTGTGGTCCCCTTCTCCTCCTGCCTTCAATCTTTCCCAGTATCAGGGTCTTTTCCAGTGAGTTGGCTCTTCATATCAGGTGGCCAAAGTATTGGAGCTTCAGCTTCACCATCAGTCCTTCCAATGAGTATTCAGTGTTGATTTTCTTTGGGATTGACTGGTCTTATCTCCTTGCTGTCCAAGGACTCTCAAGTCTTCTTCAGCACCACAATTTGAAAGTATCAATTTTTTGGCATTCAGCCTTCTTTAGGATCCAACTCTCACATCCGTACATGACTACTGGAAAAACCATAGCTTTGACTATGCAGACCTTTATCAATAAAGTGATATTTCTGCTTTTTAATATGCTGTCTAGGTTTGTCATAGCTTTTTTTTACCAAGGAGCAAGCGTCTTTTAATTTCATGGCTGCAGTCACGGTCCTCAGTGATTTTGGAACCCAACAAGATAAACTCTGGCACTGTTTCCCTTCTTTCCCCATCTATTTACCATGAAGTGATGGGATCAGATGCCATGATCTTTATTTTCTGAATGTTGAGTCATTAAGCCAGCTTTTTCACTCTCCTCTTTCACCTTCATCAAGAATCTCTTTAGTTCCTCTTCGCTTTCTGCTATTATAGTGGTATTATCTGGATATCTGAGGTTGTTGATCTTTCTCCTGGAAATCTCGATCCTGGCTTGTGCTTCATCCAGCCTGGCATTTCAAATGATATACTCTGCATAGAAGTTAGAGAAGGCAATGGCAACCCACTCCAGTACTCTTCCCTGGAAAATCCCATGAATGGAGGAGCCTGGTAGGCTGCAGTCCATGGGGTCGCTAGAAGTCGGACATGACTGAGCGACTTCACTTGCACTTTTCACTTTCATGCATTGGAGAAGGAAATGGCAACCCACTCCAGTGTTCTTGCCTGGAGAATCCCAGGACGGGGGAGCCTGGTGGGCTGCCGTCTATGGGGTCACACAGAGTCGGACACGACTGAAGCGACTTAGCAGCAGCAGCAGCAGTAGCAGCAGCATAGAACTTAAACAAGCAAGGTGACAATATAGAGCGTTGACTTACTCTTTTCCCAATTTTGAACGAGTCCATTGTTCCATGTCTGATTCTAACTGTTGCTTCTTGACCTGCATACAGGTTTCTCAGGAGACTGGTAAGATGGTCTCTGGTATTCCCTCTCTAAGAGGTTTCCACAGTTTGTTGTGATCCACACAGTAATCAATGAAGGAGAAGTATATTTTTTTGTTTGTTTGCTTTTAATTCTCTTGCTTTCTCTATGAGCCAACAGATGTCAGCAATTTGATCTCTGGTTTCTCTGCCTTTCCTAGATCCAGCTTGAACATCTGGAAGTTCACAGTTCATGTACAGCTGAAGCCTAGCTTGAAGGATTTGGGGCATAACTTTGCTAGAATGTGAAATGAATGCCATTGTGTGGTAGTTTGAATATTCTTTGCCATTGCCCTTCTTTAGGATTGAATGAAAACTGAACTATTCAGTTCTGTGGCCACTGCTGTGTTTTTCACATTTGCTGACATATTGAACACAGCACTTTAACAGCATCATCTTTCAGGATTTGAAATAGCTCAGCTGGAGTTACATTGCCTCCACTAGCTTTGTTCATAGCGATGCTTCCTAAGGACCACTTGACTTTACATTCAAGGATGTCTGGCTCTTGGTGAGTGACTACACCATCGTGATTATCTGGGTCATTAAGACCTTTTTTGTACAATCCTTCTGTGTATTTTTGTTACCTCTTCTTAACCTCTTATGCTTCTGTTAAGTTCTTACTGTTTCTATCCTTTATTGTGCCCATATTTGCATGGAACTTTCCCTTGGTATCGTCAATTTTCTGTAGATCATATGGTAACACTATGTTTAGTTTTTTCCATTCAGTTCAGTTCAGTTGCTCAGTCGTGTCCTACTTTTTCCTACCCCATGGACTGCAGCACACCAGGCCTCCCTGTCCATCATCAACTCCCGGAGTTTATGTCCATTGAGTTGGTGATGCCATCCAACCATCTCATCCTCTCTTGTCCCCTTCTCTTCCCACCTTCAATCTTTCCCAACATCAGGGGTCTTTTCAAATGAGTCAGCTCTTTGCCTCAGGTGGCCAAAGTTTTTAAGGAACCTCTATACCTTTTCCCATAAAGATTGTATCAATTAACACTCCCATCAACAGTGTAGGAGGATTCCCTTTTCTCCACACCCTATTCAACATTGGTTATTTATGAAGTTTTTTACTGATGGCCATTCTGACTGGTATGAGGTGGTATCTTATTATAGTTTTGATTTGTGAAAGATAATATTTTAGATGAGTCTATGACTATGTCTCACTATGATTATGTATTTTTTCTTTTCCCTTATATTTCTTCTGATTTTTGCTTTATATATCTGTTTCTTTGTTGTTAAGCTGTCTAATGGTTTATGATGTCTATCTTCCTGGTGAATTATTACTGTTACCTTTTATCATTAAAAATATTCATCTTTGTTTCATTTAAAATACATAAACAAATTAAAAATATTTCAGATGGGTCTTTGGTTTAGCTTTTATAACTGGACACGGGTGAGTGGCACACCCTTCTCTGCTACGTGGGGAGTTGTCATGGAAGGAGATGCTGGAGTGATAACTGCAGGGGCTGCGGCATGGAGACCTGGGCAAGAAGTTTCATAGTGTACAGAACTTAGGGAATTGTTACCTTACAACTGTTTGCACCCCTGCCTTCTTCAGAAAGGTACTGCTTACCCTCAGTGCAAACAGCTTTGGAAAGGAAAGAGCTCTTTGCAGGAAACCTCCCTCATCAGGAAGCTTGCCTTCTTGTCACTTTAGCAGAGCTATATTGTAATTAACCTTAAGCCAGCAGCCCCCTCCCCGGCCATGCTCTACTCCTCTGAGGCCCAAGCACATCTTTCAGATCTTGTGATTACGCCACACCTTGCCTAACTTGTTGGTTCTTTCTCTAGATCAAAGAAGTAGAAATGAAAAATAAGTATTTAACAGATGACCAGATCTCTTCCCTAACTTCCCCTTCAGTGATATTCCGAACAAATTGAACTAGATGGCATCTAATGAAAAATCACAAGATGTTGACAGCCTGCTTACCGGCATATACACAGTGGGGGTGGCGATGACTGTGACCCCCATCTCAATAATTAACTGAGATGACTTCTCTTTTTCCTTTTAAGAATGTTCATGGCTGAGCAGAATCTTCAGAAATGATTTCTGGGGAGCTCTGAGCCCACCATCTCCCCTAGATTGCTGGCATTTTAATTAAAAACCACTCTTCTTTCTACCAGTATTGTCTCTGTTGTGTGTTGACTTTTGAGTGGCCAGCAGCCGGACTTAATTCAGTAATGCCAGGGTTAGCTTGAAGGCCTCTGAGAAGAGGGAGCAAACACTGGTGCAGGTTAAAAGTGCTAGTCACTCAACTGTGTCTGACTCTTTGCTATCCCACGGACTATAGCTGCCTAACTCCTCTGTCCGTGAAATTCTTCAGGCAAGAATACTGGAGTGGGTAGCCATTCCCTTTTCCAGGGAATCTTCCTGACACATGGATTGAACCTGGGTCTCCCACATTGCAGGTATATGAATTTGAAGGGGAAGGGTAGAAGGTAAGTTTTATCCAAAAAAAATTTTAGTAGAAATCAAGGAAAATGCTGAATATTCCTACTATTAGTGAATAGAAAATGAGCAAAACACAAAAAAGGTAAAAAATAGTCTGACAAATATAGAGAAATTTCTATTCAAATATAAAGATGCAAATAAGAAAGATAAGCATCTTGCCGATGCCAAATATTGATGGGAAAAAATGAGATAAGAACCAGCACTAGCAAGGAGTGTAGGAAAAATAAAACAGTAGCTTCATATCCTGTTTGTATGGTTGTAGATCATTAAAAGATTGTATTTCTGGGAAGCAATTTGACAAAATGGACCAAGCGGCATACAAATGTTTACCCTTTAAAGTCATATTTCACTTCTAGGCATTTATCTACAAAAACAAAGCACATGTAAGTTTTTTCTATTTACATGGATTTTAATTAAATTTTTTTTTTTTTTTTTTTTTTTACAGGCTGCAAAATACAAGCTGGCAGCTCTGCCTGTGGCAGGTGCACTCATCGGAGGAGTGGTGGGGGGTCCGATTGGCCTCCTTGCAGGCTTCAAAGTGGCAGGAATTGCAGCTGCAC